>VWZW01002569.1:1280047-1775034 GCA_013397115.1 Edolisoma coerulescens
CCGGGAGCGGTGGACAGTGAAGGGAAGGAAAGGAGAGGACAGGGCAGGACAGCCGCGACCTTGGCTATAGCGCCGGGCGCCCGGGCCGTGCCGCATCCCCCGCAGCGGGGCAGGGGCTGAGGCACCGNCGGGACGGGCGCCTGGCTGCGCGCCGGCCTGACTGTGGCCTCGCGAGGCGGCGTGGGGGCTCCGTGGGCCGGGGTCCCCGCTTCTCCTCTTCCTCTCTTTGGCTCTCTGACAGTGTCTCCTGAGACCTCGGCTCAGAGCCGCGCGGGCGCTCCCTCCCTCAGCCCAGGTAGGTGCTTGGAAGGCGGGTAGCGGCGGGGCGCTTCCCCCGGCCCGGGCGCTCCTGCCGCCGCCGCTCGCCGTGCCCCTACCCCGCTGGGGCGGCCGGGACCGCCGGTTTCGGCCTCCCTGTCCCGGCTGCTCCAGGAGGGGAACGTACCTGTGCTCCGAAAGCTTATTATTTGATACCGGCTGTCACTCGCTGATAGAATTTAAGCTGACAAATGAGTGACACTTGTAGGTTTTCTAAGGGACTTCAGGTTAGTCGTTGGTTTGAGAAGTTAGGTTTTTGCACTTTTCTGATTTGGATCAACAGCATGTTAAATGCTGACTTAGGGGAAACTTTGAGTTTGCCGAAAAACAACAATCTGCTCACATTACCCTTGAAGTCTCTAAAATGTTTCTGAGTTTATAAACTTAGAGCAAACTATGAGTTCAGACAGATGTGTAGGTTATTATCCGAGCTGAGTATACAACTACATTGAGGTCCATGCCTTTAACTTTCCTTGTCAGCAGGTGGGCCTTTGTGGCCCTGTCGATAGTTTTAACCAGAGGAACAGTAAAAAAAAGTAATATTGAGAGGGCCTAGTTTTTCATTAAGGAATTCGGCAGATGAGGATATTGTTTTAGGGAATATCTGAAGTACTGGGAAGGAGATGGAACAAGTACACCACACAATAGGAGCGTGTTTGTTCATCTTATCACCTGTGGCATCCTTGGGTAGCGTTTTGTCTACTTTTTGTTCATTCTTGATTCTTCTGCTGGGATTCCCTTTCTCATTCTCAAAACACAGCAATAAAACCCTCAAACAAACGAGAGGACCCTGGTGACAAAAAAGGCAGATGTGCATATGGTTTGAAGTCATCTGAGCATTTTTCTAGCATTAGTGTTTCTTGGCAGAGGAAATTCGGGTATTTTGCCTAGGGTGTGTAACACTTTCCAAATCTTTTTTCGAACCACAGAGAAACAGCATGACGAAAATGTGACCCAGTGTTTTGTTGCAGTCTGCTCTTTGCTGCTGTTGAAAAAAAAGGCGTTGAATTTGGAAATGCCAGAGGAAGGCGGTGAAGATCCAACCTAGGAAATGTCACTTGCCTAAGTGGGACCAAGGCAGATTTGACAGATGTGAAAAGTTTTCTTTGAGCCCTAACTTGGGATGTTTCTTTACCAAGGACAAGTGGTTTCCTCCTCAGCTAGTTGTTTGTACACAGTTCCCTCTTGGCAGTTACCCGCTGCCTTGCTTTGACTCGCTGTCCAGCCATTGCTTAAAGAAGTGATTCACCTTAACAACTGGAACCTTTTTACCCAGATGAACCTCGTTTCCATAATAACTTCAAAATAGTGATGTCAGTGCAACAAAAAGCAAAAAGTGTTGTTAGAATGAGCTTGGATCAGTAAACTACAGTTTCTGTAAGAAAACCCCGAGTACGTTTTTCAGACGGTAATCTATAAAGGTGTGTATGTTTAAAATTTTCTATCTCTTTTTGAGGGGGTGTACGTAACTCTCACAAGTACTGGCATTATATTGTCAGGATGCCTTCCTGTGGAGAGCTTGGAGTGGCAAAGTGGGGCTGGGAAGGACAGGACAGGGAGGCAGAGATAGCCATTCCTCTGATCCTGGCTTCCTTGGCCCCAGTTTCCATGTCAGAGTTCCCACTCTCTGCAGCAGCGGTGTGGATCTCACTTGGAAGATTTAAAAGAGTGAGGTGCCTGCTCGCTTGTCCTTTAGCTCTGTGGATGAGTAAAGGGTTCCAGTCTCAGTGCAGCCCTTCTGCCTCTGAATTTTCCAAGAAAAGCTTACTTTCTTATCCTTGTTGTGAAGAAGTGCTCAGGATTTTAATCCAAGTAAACGAAACTAGTTTAACTTTTATTTTTCCTTACCCCAATTTAAGAGTTGCATGCCCTTAGCACATGTGCTTTTAAAAGTGACCCATGTGTTCTTTCACATCATACTGGAGTTCATCTGATTTTTATAGATGGGATTCAAGACAGTTTTTTGGGGAAAGAGTTTGAGCTGTGAAATCTAGGTTCAGTATAAAAACTTGGTAATTGTTTCAAGTTGCAAACTGAAAAGATAGTAACATTCTCTATTCAAGAGAATGTCTCCCGCCTCAACACAGAGCAGGGAAATTGACCTGAAATTCTGATCTTGAAGCTCAGGGAAGGGAAATACAGAGCTGGGACTATAAACAGGGTGTGCAGTCAGTGATTGCTTCGCTAACTAAAATCAGTATAGAGGAAAGTGCAGAAATAAAGGGGAACTTAAGTTAAACTTCAGAACATTTTTCCAAGTACTAATTGCATAAACAGTATAACTGCTAATATGTAGTTTTAGTGTTCAGTAGTTTAAACTATTAATAGTTTCCTTAGAAATTACTGCTTGGACTTCTTTACAGGGCTTAATCTTAATTAATTGAAGGGAAGAAAAAAAGCCCTGCATGACTAAAGTTCTTGATTAAAACGGCTTTTTAAAAACACAAATCTAATCAGTGGGTTGATAAAAGATAAACTAATATTAATTGTGACACCAGGATATTACCAGTGGAAATGTGATCACCAAAAGTCATCCTACTGATAAGAAAAATGGTTCGTATAATTAAAAGCTTCCCAAGGAATTTATTTGGCATCTTCCTCCTGCATTTTTTCTTCTACTGTACATATCTCATTGAAATTTGATAGGGGAAACCTAAATGCTGAGTGTTATGTAGTAGTTTTGAAGTCTTTGTAGTTACATTTGGAACATGTAATGTGTAGAAAACTGTCTCTGAAGAAGGTGGTAATGTGGATTAAGTTCAGGAGACCTTAAAGGTGACTCCTGGTCTTCTTAAAAGTGATTGAAATTTCATACATATTTTTTATTTCCCCAATTGTTAGTTACTTGGTATCCTCATTTGTACCAAATTTCTTTACAGTTAATTGTGAAATGTTGATTTAGGATCATACATCTCTTAATTTTGATTCATATTTTGAGAGCTTTTACTTTATATGAGTAAAGCGTAGTGAGAGGCTGAGCACTTCCTGCTCAAGGCTGTGTGAGCTCCAGGTTGTAAATCATCCAGAGGAGGGCAGAGAAGTGACCAGGTAGGAGGGATTGATGGCAGGCAAAAATGCAGTTACATCTAGCAGTTAAATCCTCTCCCTACATGTGCTCCTAAAAGAGTTATTAAGTCAGTTTCAGAATGAGGAAGCACTTGCTTTATGGTTGTGCTTGTGCTGACTGAGACAAAGGTTGTTGGACAAGGATACCCACGGGGTGCCATTGCTGTGCATGCACAGGGAGGCAGAGCTAAGGTTGCAGGGTGTCTGTGCATCGCACGTTTCCTCACATCCCCATGCTTGGTTTCACAATCCAAGTGACTCTTGTGCGGGTTTTGAACCAATTTTCTTTGCCACTGGGGAAACTGAGCCCTGCATGCAAGGGTAGTACGGCTGCCCTCCACGACACAAGTCGTCATAGTGACATTATTATTTTGGCCCAAGGCCTGCCCTGGAGAGGGAAGTCCTGGGTTTGTATTGGGAGAATGAGAGGGCAGTCTAAGAGGTATGAGGAGACAGCACAGCCTGCCCCAAAAACAGCAGGGATGAGGTGCTAGGGCCAGAAAATCTGGACTCTTCCTCCTCCTCCTCCTCCTGTGGCAGCTGAGTTCACTGCAAAGCCAGCAGAGGATCCTCTCTGCAGGCTCGTAGAAGCCTCGGCCTCGGGACTGGCTGATGGTGCTGGCCAGCTGCATGGAGGAAGCAAGGGAAAGAAACAGCAGCTTCTCCAAAGGTGCTGTCCTGTGGGTGGTAAGTCAGGGTTGCAGTTGTTTTTGCCAGGAGTGGACTATGAACACTGTTTCACTGAAAGTGGAAAAGTTTACCTCTTCTTGGAGAAAAATGAGAGGTGTGGGGTTTTTGGTTTGTGTTCATAATGCCAGTTATGCTGTATAACACTCAATGAGAGGCAGGGATGATTAGCAGGTTATATTTGAGCTATTACAACAGCTGAAGTGTATTTTACAGCATTCTACTAAAAGCTGTATTATACTGGCATATCCTTAGCTGTGACAATGCTGCTCTCGGCCACTATTGCCAAGTGCCTGATACATCGCAAAACGATGGCAAAGCTATGACATACATAAGAATGAAGAGTGGGGTGAGTCTGTAACACTCCCGTACTCTGAAATAACTTCTACTTTATCAGTTGGT
Source organism: Edolisoma coerulescens (assembly GCA_013397115.1). Lineage (NCBI taxonomy): Eukaryota > Metazoa > Chordata > Aves > Passeriformes > Campephagidae > Edolisoma > Edolisoma coerulescens. The sequence continues at coordinate 1,284,521 of VWZW01002569.1, forward strand.
GATGAACTTTTTATGATCCAAGGTGTGTCATACTAATTTTAAATATTAAAGATGGATCGATTCTTTTATTACTGTGCCTTCCTCCTTACTTTCAGGAATTGCCAGGTAACTGCAGAGGAAACTCTTAAGATTTAATGAAATGCCGTGAGCCTCTGTGCTTCCTCAAGATACCATGTCATGGGTTGAAATGGAGGAATCTAAAAGCTATGATAATATGTATTGATATGACATGTCTTGTCAGTGCACTATCTGATGCCATGGCAGGGTTACCTCATTAGACATTACACCACTTGGTCTTTCAAAATCATCAGTTTTTGTGGGATTGCATACCTTGGTGCTGTTGATATGCACATGTTTGGAATTAGGCAGCATTACCATGTTGAATCGATAGTTTATCCTGGCAACTTAAAGGCACTGAATGAATCACAGTAGAAGGCATGCTAGTAGGCAGAACATTGCCCCTCCCTCAGGAAAAAACCCGAAGTGTCTACACCCAGAAGTAAATCTTCAGAACAAATGCAATAAAATGCTTGCCCTGCATCTCTCATTCTGCTTCTAAACCAGCAGCTGTGTTTAGATAAATATGTTTGGTATTGGTTAACCTGTGTTTGGTTTTCCATTCAAGACATTCTGAAAATATTGCAAAATACCAGCTATAGTTCAGAAAGAAAACTGTCTTTTCTTAGGAATGTTCACCAACAGCAGAAAGCACCCCAGAGAAGCTTGCACGCATACTTTTTTTTTTCTTTGTTTAGTATTCCCTTGTAGCAATAGGAAAAAGTCAGATTGTTTCTTCCTGCCCTAACCAGCCAGTCTTACCACCTGAGGATTTCTGGGCTTGGGCACAGGTGCAGCTCCCGAGGAGCAGAGAAGTAGCAGTGCCATTGTTTTCAGTCTGATGGCTCCTCATGTTCCTTTCCTGTTCTCTTTCTCTGGATTTTTGTGGAAGAGGCTGCATCCATGTTTACCTGATGTCTTCCTTCTCCTTCCCAATGCTGGCCAAGGCCCTGGAAAAGGGTTGGTTGCTGTCACGGTGGTGTGGAAGAAATAGAGAAGTGTCAGGGTGCAGCCGCACTGTGCTGTGACTTGGCTTTTTGGTGTAGTGAGATCAGCTCTGGTGGGTGCCAGCTGCCAGCACTGTTCACAGAGGCACTGTAGGCATCAAGTAGTACTTGCATGTGACTGCACAAGAAGCGTTGTCCTGTGCAGATATCAAAGTACAGATTGCCAAGTCTCATCTCGCTCATCTCTAGTGTCATCCCCTCCCAACTTCTGTAGCCTTTTGAAGAAAATGCAGCAAAATTATTTTCCAGCTGATGTGGATGATAACATTTATTAGTGCTTCCCTGTCTGCTTTTCCTGTAATTATAATGCACTATTATTCCAGGAACCAAAATTGTGAACTGGTACTTCAGGAGATAACTTTGATTTCAGAAAGAGAAGGACAGGAAAGATGTCAGACATGTATTGTTGATCTGCATGAAGTTCAAGCTCCTTTTCCTTTTATTTCAGTCAGAAAACATCTTTACGTTTGAGAGGAGCAGATTATTGCCATAATTTGCATCACAGATTTTTTATTATCGTTTCTTTTGTTAAAGCAAAAGCTGAAACAGATCGAACTAACAAAACTTCTTTCAAAATAAACAAACAAGAAAACCTTTGCTCCTTCAGTATCAGATTTCAATTGAAATAAATGTTAACAGCAAAGTTCAGTAATTCTTTGGCAAGAGGATGTTTGTCTAGTTCCAACTTAATGGCAGGAAAATGCTGTAGCAGATGAGTAGTAATTTATCAGGTCTGCGGTGGTGGTTATGCATTCTCTACCCAGAATTATGAAATTCCAGAAAAAAAGATTTACTCAGGTCTTCTAGCTCAGTTTCACAGCAGAATGAGATATATTTAAACCCCTTTTAATTTTTGACAATTCAATGGGCTTCTTGTAGGTCACACTTCCTGCAAATTTTATCTTTAAATTTGCAAATGTAATTAGTGAGTAGGTTTCTTGATACATTCACAGAAACGCTGATTTCACATAGTTGAGTGTGGTCAAACTTGTGCTTTCTCATTGTATCTTTATCTTACTGCCTTTATCAGGTACTCATTAATGAGTGAAGGATCAAAAGGTGGGACGGTGGCCAAGAAGCAATGGAGAATAAAAGTTTAGAAGGTTCCCCATCAGACCTAAAGTTAGTGGCTCACCCGAGAGCAAAGAGTAAAGTGTGGAAGTACTTTGGGTTTGATACCAATGCAGAAGGATGCATATTACAGTGGAAGAAGATCTACTGCCGTATTTGCATGGCACAGATTGCCTATTCAGGAAACACGTCCAACCTTTCCTACCACCTTGAGAAAAATCACCCCGATGAATTCTGTGAGTTTGTGAAAAGTAACACAGAGCAAATGAGGGAAGCCTTTGCCACAGCATTTTCAAAAATCAAGCCGGAGTCGTCGCAGCAGGTTGTTCAAGATAGCCTCATCATGAAGACCTACCAGAACTACGAAAACAAAAAACATCAGGAACTGACATCTGCAGTCATCAGCTTAATTTGCGAGGGCATGTATCCAGCCTCCATTGTTGATGAACCTACCTTCAAGGCCCTCTTGAGAACCGCAGACCCCAGGTATGAACTTCCGAGCCGGAAGTACTTCTGTACAAAAGCAATTCCTGAAAAGTACAGTGCTATTAGAGAAATTGTGCTGAAAGAGCTCACTGAGGTTCTGTGGTGTGGCATATCCACGGACATGTGGAGGAGCGAAAACCAGAACAGGTCGTATGTAACTGTGGCAGTTCACTTTCTCAGCAGCAGTCCTGCCAACTGCCTGGCTGTGAACTCGCGGTGTTTGAAAACATTCGAAGTACCAGAGGATAACACTGCAGAGACCATTACACGAGTTCTTTATGAAACATTCATTGAATGGGGGATCAATACAAAAGTCTTTGGTGCTACAACAGATTACAGTAAAGACATTGTGAAAGCTTGCTCTCTCCTAGATATTCCAGTACAGATGCCTTGTTTGGGGCACACTTTTAACGCAGGAATACAACAAGCTTTTCAGCTCCCCAAACTCTGCAACCTTCTTGCCAGATGCCGAAAGCTAGTGGAGTATTTTCAGCAGTCTACGGTCGCAATGTACATGCTGAGCGAGAAGCAGAAGCAGCAGAATATTCTCCACTGCATGCTGGTAAGCGACCGTGTTTCCTGGTGGGGAAGCACGCTCGCTATGCTGCAGCGCCTCAAGGAGCAGCAGTTTGTCATTGCGGCTGTTCTCGTGGAGGACAGCAACAACCACCACCTCATGTTGGAATCCAGTGAGTGGAATACAATCGAAGGGCTGGTGGAGCTGCTCCAGCCTTTCAAGCAGGTTGCAGAGATGATGTCTGCTTCAAAGTACCCGACGATAAGTATGGTGAAGCCACTTCTCCACATGCTTCTGAATACTACTCTGAACATCAAAGAGAACGATTTGAAAGAAATCAGCATGGCAAAGGAGGTGATTGCTAAAGAGTTGTCAACCACCTACCAGCACACACCTGAGATAGACATGTTTCTTAATGTTGCAACTTTCTTGGATCCCCGCTACAAGAAACTGCCTTTTCTTTCAGCCTTTGAGAGGCAGCAGGTGGAAAACAGAGTGGTGGAAGAAGCAAAAAGCCTGCTGGAGAAAGTAAAAGAAAATAGCTTTAGAACTGAGGAGAAATTCTTCACTGTTTCAGAAGAGCCCCCTATGAAAAAAATCATCATCTCCTCTACTCCTCCTCCTACCAGTGTCATCAACAACATGCTCGCAGAGATCTTTTGCCAGACGGGAGGTGTGGAAGATCAGGAGGAATGGCATGCTCAAATCGTTGAGGAGTTGAGCAACTTCAAGTCACAAAAGGTCCTCGGTTTGAATGAAGACCCATTGAAGTGGTGGTCTGACAGACTAGCGCTGTTTCCAGTTTTACCAAAGGTTCTTCAAAAATACTGGTGTATTCTGGCCACAAGGGTCTTCCCTGAACGCCTTTTTGGTTCTTCTGCTAATGTTGTGAGTGCAAAGAGAAACCGGTTAGCCCCGGCTCACGTGGATGAGCAGATCTTTTTGTATGAAAACAGTCGCAATGGGGCTGAGGCAGAACCAGAGGACGAAGATGAAGGAGAGTGGGGTTTGGAACAGGAACAGATTTTTAATTTAAATGACTCTGTAAACATAAACAACAATTTCTTTAATATTCGAGACAGTGGGTTTGTTTAACAGGACTGCTGTGGTACATTTAATAACAAAGAAAAAAGGTATTTGTCTTAAGTTACCAAAAATTCTTCTGTTTTATGCTATGACTGCTGTAAATATTGAACAGTTGTAACAAACTTGATTTAGCTTCCATTGTCTGTGTTTTTCCCACTGTCTTAAAACATGAATGACTTGTGATTAAACAGCACTGAAATGAATGAGGAAATAAATTCCACAAAGGCTGTGATTTCTGACTGTGGCCCAGATTTCAGAAAGCACTTATCCATGTGCTTCCTTTCCACTTGCTTCAGTGGGAGACAAACACATGCTTATGTGCTTTCTATCACAAAATTATTTTCCTGAGTTAGGACCTTGAGGAAGTTTTTAAAATTTATGCCTCCATTTGTAAATCCTGTGGGACTCAGGATGCTAGCTTTAAATTTTGGATTTTAAAACGTTTTTAAAATCCATAAACCTGACCAGTGAATATTTTTAGAATATATTGTTGCTTTGGAATGAAAAAAGATCTTGAGCCTGATTTTCACTACCTCATGTCTTAGGTCTGCTCTATGCTAGAAAAGTTCAGCTGGTATAATTCTGTTGGTTAGGGAACTGATGTGTTATTCTTTTAACTGATACTGTGCTGGCATAGGCTGTAGTGTGGATGCATTTATACTGGGATAATTTATTTTCCTTCCAGTGCAGTGTAAATGGTATAAACACTTAAACTGGTATTGCTGTGTCCACATTAGTCCAGTTTTGCCATTTACCTGCAGCTAAATGGTAAAATTGGTTTTTTGTTTGTTTTGCTTTGTGTCTAAGCAAGCCCTGATTGTAGTCTCTTGTGCTTTTGCAAAGTGGTAACCAAGTGTGGGGTCAAGGCAGTGTTGTGTTACCTTCGCCTTGTGCTGATGCCGTGGCTGATGCCACGTGGTGTGTAGCAGGCAAGGCATCAGCCCTTTGGTAAGGGAGGGAGGGAGAGAGGAAAGGAGAGGCGGAGAGACGTCTGCAGGCCACGGGTCTAATGGTTTGTCTGTGTTGTAAAATCCTTAGCCTCTTCATTTAATGGGGACTTTGCCCAGGGTAGCTAGAAAATCTTGTTGGCAAGAAAAGCAAAATAAAAAGCTTTAATATTATGTAAATATATTTAAAAGAAGGGGACCCTTCCATTTCCTCACATGTATTTAGTGAGTCTTTAAAATTATTTTTTATTACATTAGCACTTAAAAACTTTTTTCTCCTGTCTCTTTTTGCTTCAGTTTGTAGAGTGGACTTCAGTCCCATCCAGTGTGTTGTAACTGCTCCCTTTGTGTCTCTAAGCATAAGTGTTTTAAGCCCTTTTGAGAACTTGACAAACAGGAAAAAAGAAAGGAAACCAACCTGAGACCCCCCNTAGTCTACAACTCTGTTAAGCAGTATCTGTCACTGTTCTGGAGGAAGAAAGTTGGGGTTTTTTAATCACGGTGGCACCCGTGGACATTGGGTTGTAAAAAGGGCACAGACAGCAGGAACATACAAAAATGAGAATGGCAATGGAATCAAATCTACTGCCAAACTGTTTGTTTATGGTTTGCTTTAATAGTTTTTGGAAGTTTGAGGCCTCTGTGTTCTTTGTAGGTGGTGGGAACAGGTGAGTGAGTGAGGAGGAAGGACAGAGGTTAGGCTAAAGGAACAGTGAAGCAAGTAATCACAAACTACATACAGAAAAATGTTTAAGCCTGGGAAAAATGCAGTTAGCAGATGGTGCAGTCTGTGTTTGGCTGTTAGTAAGCCTGGGGTTTCACTTTGCAGCCCCCTAAAAACTGATTTGCACTCGTACAAAGTACACGCACTGTGCATCCTGTTGAATGTCGCTCCTCTCCACATCCACTGAAGAGGTGTATGTGATTGCCCAAGGTGCAAAATGCAGGCTTGGCTTAAAATCCTGTAGGCTATCTGTGAGGGCAACAAAATCAAATTACGGAAGGGAGCGAGAGACCTGAATTCCTGTGACACGCCAGCAGTCTGCCAGGAAGACCTCTTGGTTTTTATGGCCATCCCTTTGCAGGAGCCGTTACCACCACTGCAAGCCCTCCCTTCAGGAGCTGCACAAACGCTGGTGCGAAGTGTGTGGATCTTGTCTTACATGAGCATAACGTAAAGCCGTGCCCTCCCAACTCAGGCAGAGCCCAGAGCACCGCTCTCCTGGTCCGCACTTGGCCCTCCCCTGTTGGCAGCATTGTATCCATCTTCATCCTCCTAGGGCTGAACGTAGACAGTGATGCTTACAAGCAGTTTTACCAAGATCAGTGCAATGCACTACTCTCTTCCTTCCAGCTTCTTTTTATTTTTTGGTATCCAAAATAAAATTGTAGTTGGTTCAATTGATGTGTCTCAGCATTCTTTTAAAAAAAGGAGAAGAAAAAGAAAAAAAAAAGAGCAAAACGGTTGTTAGTCTTACCCACTGTCTGTGAGATTTTTATTTAATGTTCTAAGCCTGGAATATTGTTAAATAAACCAGAAAAATAAGTTAGTTCCTAGATTATTTGTCTGATGTGTGGTCATATCTGCAGCACTTTATGACTTTGAACTCTTCCGCAACAGGAGGAGGTTGTATTCTAAGGATTTAAAGCTATGCATTTATTTTCTTTTTGATCCTGTAAGTTATTTTTTAAAAATGCTGTACAAATCTTTTGGATTAAAAAAAAATGAGGATGAAAAATGTTGGAAGTTTAGATGGTTTCTCTTGCTTAAATACGTGTGGTGTTTTTTTCGTTTATTGACAAGATTTTCTCTTGTTTAGTTGGGTGGAGAAGGAAAATTGCAGAGCTGTTTTAAATATTGCTACAACTTGAGTTAACCCTGGTGTTATTGCCAAGGGTGGGCCCAGAACACATTTCCTAATAACGCTACTAGGTCAACTTTATGTTTGTGTTTCTTGACAGCTACTTTGAACCCACAGCCTAACGTTTCCTTTTCAGTACAGCTGAGACATCTTTTTGAAGGGGCAATAGAGGAACGAACTTCAGCTTTTGAGTGCTTTCATGCTGAAAAAGTGAATTTTTTGAACAGGTTCTCAAAGTACGTACTCTATGTCAAAAGAAGAATTGCCTCTTGTCACCAACTAGGTGTTGCCAATTCAGGGTTAAAACTCAGTGGGCTAGGTGAGGTTTCTTGGGGTAACAATATAACTAAAGGGAGTTTTGTGTTTCTGAGCAACCCTTGCGTGCATTGCACCTCCCTCTGCCATCAGGGATTACGTGAAGACAAAGAGAAAAGCCTGAACCGTACTGAAGTTGAAAAGGTGAATTTTTCCAGCAAACAATGTCTGAAATGCTTTGGTTTAAATGAGGGCAATAAAGTTTTGTATTATTTATGGAAAGGGTGTATTGTTTTAAGTTTCTATTGCAACAGTCTATTAGATTAATTTCAAGCTTTTCTTTAACCGATGTAATGGTGTCCAATTAGCTTTACAGGAGCTTTTGTAAGCAGGCAGGAATATTAAAAGCAAAAGAAACACAAATTGGTTATTTGTAATACTTTATAAGACTTCTGAAAACTTAAAAGTGATGTGTAGTTCTTGATTTTTGTCCTTTTCATGTGACAGCTTAAAAAGAAGGGGCTGTCTGAGGACATAATTTCTGAAGGAGGGGAAGTGCATGGATATGAACACAGAAGTAGTGTATTTTACGTATTCCATGACAACTGGGTAAAGGAAATTTTATGCTGGAAAAATTACATTTTAGTCTCTGCACACCATACTCCTTTTGGTAGTCTCCATTTCTGAGTGTCCTTCTGAAGATCTGGTGGTCCTGGTTCTGGTGGTGTTATCTAGTCTAGACTGTCTTTTTATCTCTGCTGAAAGGACTCTCCTGGTCTCTTAAGTTTTGTACCTTTTTTTTTCCTTTGGACTAGACTATATGGTCTGTCTTGCCATATCTCCTCCAAATTAATGTTCTGCTAAATTCAAAACATTTTTAGGGGACATGGGGAAATTATGGAAATTGGTTTTGCTCTTTTAGTAACATTATTTGGTGCTGTAGAGAGAACTTAAAGATACAGCTTAATTCTACACCTGCCTTAAAAGCACATCAGTAAAGCATGTCTTAATGATATTATTTAAACTGTAGTTTCAAAACATCTCTTCAGTTGCAGTTTATAATGCTACCATTTTTACATACAAAAGAAATTCCTTTAAATTGAACAATAAATATCAATTAAATAGATTTTTACGCTGCTGCAGTCCCTTTCAGTGCTCCTGAAGTTGGGTTAAAATGCCACGAGATGAATTGAGTTGAGCATTTAAAAAAAAGGAAAAAAAGAAAAACAAACCACTGTCTTTGACCTTACCTTGTGTTTTAAAAACACATTTGATTTATATATTTTTAAAAATTCAAAGGCTGTTGCAGCAACTATTTTCTAAATGAGAAAACGAAATGAGAGTCCCTCAGAACACGGAATTGTTAATATATTAAGATTTCTGAGCATTTCTGTTGACATTTCCACACTGAGTAGTATTGACTTCTCTTGCTGTGAAAAGATCACAAAAGTGGTGCTGCTATCTGCAGTGCTTTGAAGTGGTGATCAGATGTATTTTTTTTCACAGGTTTTTAAAAGACTATTACCTGCTGCACACGTGTGCTGGTTTTCTTGCATCACAATTAGTACTTCTTTCCAGTGACTTGAGTTTGTCAGATCCTCTCTCCTGTCCTCTCTCCCTGGCCCTGCCTGGCCAGAATGCTAGGTGGGAGCAGTAGGGAGGAGAACTCCGGCTTTTTCTCTTATAGGGAGACTTCTTGGAGAGCACATAAAATTCAGTTTAAAATGAGTTTCAACTAGGTTCTTATTCCAGTCCACTGGGCCTACAGCACCTGTGCCATGGTGTGAAAAGGCAGAGCCGATGATTCCTCTCCCTGCAGTGATGTGCACTGGGACACATGGCTCAATTGGACCAAAATTGCCTATGTAAGGGCAATATGCTGAAGAATTGAGCTCAGCACAGCTGGGAAACTACACTCAGAGTCAAAGGCATAATAAGCATGTCAGGGTAGAAACAGTATCTGTGCTGCTCTCCTTAGGCGGGCGTTTAAGGTACTGTAACAAGATACTGGTTTGTGCTCTAGGCCGAAGCTGTGTGTGGGAAATTTTGTGATTATTCAAATAGTTAAATGTTTAGTACTGACATAGAAAAGAGTGTTCTGTGACATTTAAATAAATATTTTATATAGACAGTAAAGCTACAGTTCCTATTTGATAGATATTATAGGGGTAACATTTAGAGTGGTTTTCCTCTAGTGAATGCCATGGTCAGAGGTACACCAAGATTCAGCTATCAGAAGCAGTAGGGCAGTCCTGTTTGTAAGTATAACAGAGACAGGAGGAGATACTTTAATTTGAAATAAGTGAGAAATGTTGTCTTTATTTTAACACTCTTAGATAGAAGACTAATTAAAATGCATCTATAAATGTTTTGTGATGGCCTAATAATTTACATATATCTGTAGAGAATTAATCCCTTTGTTTTACTTAGTTCACTGAAAATGTGACTGCATTTGTCCATAGCTGCGTGTGCATGATGTCACATTCAACAGTGCTTCCCCAAACAATGCAGAATAAGGTTATTTTTTAAAAGGCAGTTTCTTTGATTACATACAATCTTTTATCTGTTCGTTGTCCCCAAATACTCACAGTTAGGAATGAAAAATTCATTTTTTATTTCTCCAGTGGATAGTGTTTTTAAATTTGAGACATTTATCTGTGTATCACTGTGTCTTTACAGACACTGAAATTGAAAGGGTTTCATTCTCTCTCTCTTTTTGCTTTTTTTTGTTTGCTTTGTTTCTCATGAGTCATCAGTGAGGTTTACAGTGATAGGAATTTGCAGTCATAACAAGGAAGATGTCAAGTCAGCATCAGGAGAGCTCATGCCAGAAACATCCCGACCCATGAATGCTGTGCTCCAAAGGAAACTTTCATCTTCTCAAACACGACCTTCTGATGTGTGTGTGAGAGAGAAAAATAAAGTGCTTTTGCAAGCAATGCACAGTTCTGTTTTATGGGTGATGGTGCAGTTTGCTGTGAGTTTGTGCTCTGGGATGGACTCAGTGGTTTGGCACCAAATAAAAGTTTCTTGAGTGCACAGCAGACCTTATATGAACAGATTACAATTAAATGTGAAAAATGTAATTGCTTTACTTATGGGAACAGACAGGAAGTGGGTCCATCTAGGGCAAATACTGAAATTTTATCAGGAGTCTCCAATTCCTATCTGAGATCCTGATAGCATTTAAAAATGCTAAATGACTAACCTTCCTGTAGTCTGGCATTTCAGAACTCTGTAAAACAATTGTTTTACACACTTTTTGGTGTTCACATGCTGCTGGCAATGAGCTCTGTTAGCTTTGAAAAACTTCTGCACTCCCAAATGGCCAGGGAGGAGTTTTCATTAGTGAGATATTGGAGAAGAAGGGATTTTCAAGCTCTTACTGTGACCCGTCCTCTAGCCTGTGGGAGCCTGGGCTGAAGGGACTGTTTCTGGATGATATTTTGACACATTGATCTACATAGATAAACATTCACATGCAGTCCAAGAACTTGCCACTGATCATAAATCTGGCTGGTCCCAAGGGAGTGAGTGATGTGGTGAGAAAGCCAGTCTTGTGGATGAGTGGAGCCACCTGTGTGCAGCATGTATCCCTTCTATCCCTCATCCTAAGCCCCACTTTATTTCCTGTGCAGGCAGTAAGTATGTTGGTGCTGCTCCTTGCTGTGTTATTTGCTGTGTGCCTCTTGTATTCCAAGTGTAAGAATAGGAGAATGTGAGGTGCATGTTTTCAAGCCTTGGTGAAGGTAGGCAGAAGTTCACCTGCACTGTTTGTGGGTTGCTGCCTGGTTTGCACGAGCAGTGGGTTGAGGATTATACAGCGTTCACCCCGTGGTGCTGGGAATGCGAGACTGGCGTTGCTGCTCTGAGATTCTTGTGTGCCTGCTCAGAGAAATGAAGTGAGAAAAGCAAGACCTTGTGCGTGTTGTATCTGAAGGTATGACTCAACGCCCAAGTGGGCCTCAAGTGCTCGCATGAACTAGTTCTGCTGTAGCCTTGCAGACAAACCACCTTGTTCATGCCCTGCCCACACCACCCCACCTCCCCTTCATGAAAGTTCACAAAGATTTCAAAGTTCTTTTTGGAAAGATAAATTCAGAGATAATACATGAAACTATTTGTCAGTTGTTCAAGTCCATTGCATACGCTTTTGTGCCTTTTTTGGCAAAGCATGCTAGAGCTGATGGAAGATAAAATTCTTATTTTATCCCAGAGACAGCTCTTCCTGCAGTGAGGGGATCAGCTCACTCCGCAAAGTTGATCTGTTGGCTGCGCTTCTGCCTTTTCTCTAGGCTGTTTAGGAAAGTTGCTGTGCTCCGCAGAGGGAAAAACAGATTCCTCCAGAATGTTTTCCCTGTGTTTTTGTGTTGCTGGGGCTGCTTTCTGGTCTGCACATGCCTGAAGGAAGGGGATGGGCCAGGGCTTTTGTCCTGATTCTGCTTCTTCCCTGGGCTGATTGGCCACCCCAAGAAGAAGATTGTGCAGAAGGTGACACTGCAGGGTGATAAGTTTGCAAATACCAGGACGACAAAATGATGCATTCATTTTGTATTTATATTTAGGCTAAGATTAAAATGATACAAAATGTGGCCTAAAAAGGTCTCTGCAGAACCCATGCACTAACTCCTTGACTTAGATGTCCAAATACAGATTTAGGGACCTTAACTGCAAAAGCAATCAATCCATTTTGCATGCTATGCCTTCAGACCCTCTAAAAATGCTGGCATCACAAGTGTGTCTCTTTTAATATCTTTTAAATAATGGTATTTTGGGGTGGACTGTGTATGAAATGCAAACCACAACTTTTTATTTTTTGTGTGTCCATTTTGTCTTCCATTGTGCTTCAAAGGTTAGTATCCCTAGAATTATTCTGTCTAAAAGCTATTGGAACACTTCAGGTCCCAAATGTAGGTGAGCTTCAGAAATAAGAGAAATATTCTCCCTCACAGCTCGTAAGCTGGAAGGCTTAATTATTCTGTTGTCAAAAGAAGCAATTGTAACTGCACTTTACCAAAATATAGGAGATAGTGAAGTGTAAGTATTTACATTTTTTAGGTAAAATTCTGAGTAAAAGGCTTAAGTGTAAGCACCTCATTTTGTGCCCTTACCTGCATCATAGCAATATGGAACCAGGCCCTTGGTAAGTCAGTGAGGGTGCAAGTGAAAGAACAACCCTCTTTTACTTAGTCATTATTCTGCTTGTGAGGATGTTTCAGTTTTGATGATTTAGTCGTAACAAGAATAAAATCAACAGTTTCAGCAGATGTGAATGAGCATTTCTATTGCGTGGTCCTTCCTTCCTCGATAAACAGGAACTTATGCTCCTTTGTTAATGTTGAACAAAGGAAAGGAGGCAAATGGGGGTACAATATTATAGGTGGAAGGTTGGGTGTTTGCTTTGTGCTCATGCAGCTGAAGCAGTGATGGATTTCAGAGCCAGGTGATGGATTCTATTAATGCATTTGAGTCTAAAGATTGGCAGATGGTATCTTTGCAAGGGATATATGGTCTTTGCCTCCAAGACAAGCAATGGCTATTTGTGCAAATTCAAACTTCTGCAGTCTCTTAATCTCTGCATTTTTGGGGCTATTTGGCCCAAGATCTTCTTGTTTAGGTGATAGAGCAAATTCTGTTAGCTTTAGCATCTCTGGTGCTAGTGGTGAGATGCTGCAACTGAAGAAAATGAGCTAGAAAATGTAATTGTTCCTTTCCTACCATAAAAAGAGTTGTTTAACCAAATTCCACTCAGCCACGCTTCAGCTGAAGGCACTGGAGGTTATAGAAACTCAGGTGAGGAATGTGAGAGCTTCACCAACAGGGCAGTTGGGTGGATGAAGGTCTTGAGTCACACAGGACCTTGTGTGAAGTCCACCATGAGACTGCCTGTGTAGGAAAAGTTGCACAGCCAGAAGTCTTGTTTGGTTTAGATGTGAGTGCTGAAGCAGCCTCATAACGTTTTGCAAGGCCAGAAGGCAGGTGGAAGTATTCCCAATGTTATTTTTGGAGATATTTTTGTAGTAGATTGGTAATAAGTCAGTTATCTTAGACCATGAAGATACTGTCCCATCACAAATGCTTTACTTGGGGCTCCCTTACGCAGTGCTGGAGTAGTATTGAAGTTCCATGGGCATCGAATGTGTGATTCTCGATTCAACTCAGTTGTGGTATAAGCTTTTAAGCATTGAACAAATGCATTCTTAGGAAATACTTCGATATCTGTGTGACTAAGATTATGTGCCTTGCCTTACAGACACGGTTCAAGACTTGTGCAGTTAAGAGTAAAAATGTTACATATCCACACACACACGCAGTCCTCTCTTGGTGTTTGCAGAAACTGTCGCCTGCCAGTTTCAAGCTTTCTATCCTTGAAGTTTCTAAATTACAGATGCCATTAAAGTCAATGATTTTCGGTTTGTGGCTTTATCATACTGTATGAATTACTGCATTAAAGCTGCAGATGTGGTGGAATATAGCAAGATTCAAATGGGCATATTGCCAGCAAGGAAAGAAAATGTTTGAGAGCTGAGGTTCCCAAAGCAGATAACCAAAAAGGCAGGGAAGTTTTGCTTCACATCAGGATTGCTTTTAAGCAAAAAGAAAGTGACATAGTTTTGTAATAAAATGATGACATTTGTTTTCATGTCATTGTATTTGTGCTCTGCTAAGAGAGCTTTGATACGTCACAGAACATTCATCGGGCAAAATAATTACTGCCCCCATCCTACCCAAAACATCCTCTGAGTTGTGTAAAGCTGAGTTAGAGTGCTTGGCTCTGATACACTTCTGCTTTTTGTTGTGTGCCTCTTTTCTGCCAGAGTATGCTTTCTGGGACATGGACATTTTGCCATCTGAGGGAATGCCTAATCATGATTGCTGACATTGCTCAATACTTTAAATTAGACTGGAGGGGGGGAAAAAGAAAGGAAAACAGGACCAAAAAAATTACACTGAACTTGTTTCTGAAGGAGGACCTCGAGGGAATAGTTAAAACCTTTCCTTTTTTTTTCTTGTTGGCACATTGGTAATACACTGGTAATATGGCTGATATAACTAAACACCCTTTTGACTCTATGAGGAAGGAGTCATCCCAGTAAGCTCTGCACCAAGTTACCCTCTGATGAGAACTCACTGGCTTGAGGAAACGAAGTCACGCCAAATCAAAGCAAAGCTCTGCCATACCCTGACCTCGCATCTCACGCTGGTGTTTCTCTTGTGTACAAACCAGGGACTGAAGTTAATGAACCTTATGAGTGTTCAATGCGTTTGGGATTAAGCTTTAAATCTGCTATGCTGCGGGCAAGGGCTGATTGCCAGCTCTGGCTGCCCAGGTGTGATGTGCTGCAGCAGGAGGCAGGGGATGCTCCGTGTTAGCCATTTGTACCGAAACTGCTGATTTGGGCCTGAAGGCCGTGTTCTTTACAAAGCCAGCCCAGAAGGTGTGCTCTGTTCTAGGAAGGCTATTTTTAAAACAGAAACAGATAGTTCTGTATAACGGTATTTTTTAACAAGCATGTCAACCAGTCCCGACTAAGGAAATTACAGATGAGTTGGCGTCATACCTCATTCTTTAAAAAAAGTTCAGTGGTACCACTGCAAATGGCTTATGAAGTCTGCAACAGTCTAAGAATTACACAGAATGAAAGGACTGTAAACAAAACATTACTGACGCTATACTTTCTGCAGACCAGGACTGACACAGTGATGACCTTACAATTTTTTTACTGAATGTTTCCCAGTGACAAGAGTGCCTGCAGAGCAGTAACTGTTGTCTTTCTGGCAATTGGATATAACCTCAGTAACTGGAAATGGAACATTTGTGCTACGAAATGCTTCTTATAGCTGAGGTACAAGGACTTCTTGGACGTATTTTTCCAAAATAACATCGTTTAAATGAATAAAGTCATCCAGTTGAATACAGATATCACCTAATCTGCCTGCTGGAGTGTTTTCATGCTAATTAATACCACCACCTATATATGCCAGTCTTACTTGTGCATTCCTAACTGGAATCGCTGCATTGCATGGTATGTAATTTTAACATTAAATAGTCTGCTGAAAATTAGTAGGAAAAAGGTCAAGAAATGCAAAATCCATGTTCTCTCAATGATGCTGTACTTCTTAATTATATGATACAGATATTTGAAGAGCAACTAATTTGAGTCAGAAGCAAGTGTCAAGAGCTGCAAATGCTGCCATTAGTAGTGCCTAGTAGGTGCTAGCAGAGTTCTTTGCACTTGGTTGTAGGCACGTGTTCTTCCTGTGGCTTCTCATGGGTTCCTTTTTTGGAGTCAATTATTAAAGACAGTATGTGTAGTCATCCAGCACTTCAAGGAGGAAAGGGATATTTGAAGAAAGAGGGCGTAAAACAACAAAATAGGTGGGCGATGTTGAGGCCTGGACTTCAGCTTGAGCATGGCCCTGTTAGGGCTGTACTACAGTGGCACATGGACTTACTTGTTTGTGCAATAATATAATGACCTTTATTGGGATTTTTGCCATTAACTTTATCTTCTATCCATCTCTTCCACGTCAATTTTCAGAGTGATTTTTTTTTCTCAGTATTTACACATTAATACTAGTCATAAAGTATTCTAGTGAGGCACAAGTGAAAACCATGATTTTTTTCCCAGTCATCTAATCCAATTATCAAAGTATTTGCTTTCTTCTCTAAAGATATACATACCCACATATGTATACAGAAAATGATTGCAATTTAGCAATGAAGTCCAGTTTTTTCAGTCCAGATTCTTCCAAGCTGCCACCCTCTGTAAAGAAAAAAGTCATCTTTGCAAGTTTGGTCTGGCTGACAGCTGGCACGGGGTTTTGCTGGGGGCTGTGGGGACAGGGACTGAGGTGGAGTGGCTCAGTGAGCAGCGTGTGTCTGGCTGTTCTTCTGGCAGTCTCTCTGCAGGCATGATCTGTTCCTCTCAAAGGCATCAGGGTCTGTGTCAAAATGGCTGTGCAGCGTGCTCCTCTGCCTTGGCACGTGGTGGCTTGGAGGGGAGATGCTGAGACCGCTTCTTCGTGCCCAGTCTCTGACACGTGCAACTACAAAAGGGCTGAGTAAATAAAGGGCTGGCAAAGTGCCTGTGCTCCCTAGAGAAATGTCACTGCTGTCACAGGAGTGTAGGTGATGTCATCCTGGTGAGTTGTTCTGGATGTCCCTCTTTGTACTGACAGTGCTCCCACGTGCCTCAGGTTTGACTGCAGCTACTGGTTTTTAACTTGAACGCTTGTCTTCTCCAGGATAAACCTGCATGGGGCTGGCTGTGCTGGTGTGCTCCATGCTGAGCAAAACACTCCCCTGTAAAGGTACCACAAAGATTAGCAGGGCAGCACTTGCAGAACAGCATATTCAGTAAGATAATGTTTTCTGTTTCCCAAAGCAAAAGAGGGAATGCTGGTAACTGCCTGAAGCAGAGTTTGGGCTTGTGCTGGGACAGCAGCACTGATCGCAGACTGCATGAGGACGCAGACATGTTGGCCAGATGTCCTAGCATGCCTTGGGAGGGAGGTAGTACTGTGGCCGAAATGAAGGTGGTGTGACCCTCAGCACTGCTGGATTTTCTGTATGGATAGTTGCAAATCTTCAAGGGCAATAACAAAAGAAATACTGATGTAAGGGCTGCAGTAGCTGCTGGTGCAGCTTGCAGAGTTGGCAGGGGCTCACTTTTCTCTTCCTGCAAGGAGCTGTTCACCTTATACCTTCTCTATCACCAGGATTTTTTCTGAGAGAGATGCTGACTGGTGGCAAAGCCCCACTGGAGAACCAAGTGTGAGTGGGCTGGCTATTTACACCGTGTGTTACAGGGGGCTGATGGAGATGTAAGGCTGGAGTCTGGAATAGAAATTCCACTTTAGGGTCATATCCTTGAAATCACCTAGAAGTCAGTGCACAGTGTAAGGCATGTGTTCCGAATGCCTTGTATATTTATGGAAAAAGGCCTAGAGAGAAAAGTATTGGAAACAGCAGAGAGCTGCCAAACAAGCCACTGCAAGCTCTTGGGCTTTTATTCCTCCAGCTCTTTTTTTTTTTTTTTTCCTCCCCTTGATATGTTTAAATTGCTAAGTTCCTTTATGCTTCTTAAAAAGAAAGCTTCATTCAAATTATTTTAATTATTTAACGCCCAACAGAAATGAGCTGTAACTTTTTGCTGTTTAGTGTGAGGTGGAGTAAAAGTGCTGTGTATAGTCAACCACCATCTATTGGCTTAGGATCATAGGATCATTTAGGTTGGAAGAGACCTACAGGATCATCAAGTCCAAACATAAACCCAGCACCACCATGTTCACCAGCAAACCATTGCTCTAAGTGCGCATCCATGTGTTTTTTGAACACTTCTCTGTGTTCCTGTTCCAATGCCTTCACTTTTTCAGTGAAGAAACTGTTCCTAATATCTAATCTAAACCTCCCCTGCCAAAAGATCAGGCTGTTTTATCTGGTCCTGTCACTGCTACCTGGCTAGATGAGGTCCATCCTTTGAGAGGTGGCTCCAGGTATATCAGCTTTACTGGAAGTTGATTGTCGTCATAGACATGATGAAAATAGGACTATAAGATCTGTTATAGTAAACAAAGTGTTTGGGGTTTTTTAATTCTCAAAAAAGAGAAAGGAGTTGTGCCTTGAAAATTATTTCACACCAAATTGGCTGTTGCAGAGCCATAAGGTTTAAGCCAAATCCTCTGTTCAGGTGGAAAAAAAAAACCAGGTGTGAAGCGTGTTTGTGCTACCAGTGATGCCTGAAAAGTGCTGGTAGTTCTGGCTGATGTCCTGAGGACTGACAGGGTGCACTATGATGTATCAGCCTGTTTGAAGACCTGGTTGAAGAGTTGAGGTTTTAGCGTGGCTCTTCAGAAGGGCCAGTATAATTCCTGCAGCTGTCACCTACCTTCTTAGAAGCAGGATGGCTGGAAGGTGTTTGTCAACA
Organism: Edolisoma coerulescens; assembly: GCA_013397115.1. Lineage (NCBI taxonomy): Eukaryota > Metazoa > Chordata > Aves > Passeriformes > Campephagidae > Edolisoma > Edolisoma coerulescens. Next base: position 1,302,740 of record VWZW01002569.1, read on the forward strand.
CAAATGCATATTTCTATATGGAAGGAGCTAATCCATTAAAATTTTGGCAAGATATTTATAGAAGGTAATTAAAGGTAGGAACAAAAATAGGATGTTTGTGTCATACTCCTGGAGCATTATCAATAATGGGACTTGTTTTGTGAGTAGTTGCGCATTTCTTCAGAGGAGCATGTGATTCTCTCTAATTGAAATATTAATAGCAGATAATGACACTCTGGAATGATGGCCTCTTAAATGGAGACATACTTTAACAGCTTTTAATCGGTGTGGTAGCTGCATATTAAAAATCTTTGACAATTTCGATGAAGAGCAATTATAGAGCATGCACAGTAGCTGTTCTTCTAAGTTAACTAATTCCCTAAGTCTCATGACTCTGCACTAGATTAGTGGCCTAGAAAATTTCATTCAATATTAAGTTTTTCACTGAAGAATAAAAACATCTAATTAAAAAAAAAAATCTTTCAAAACAATTAGCTGTCTTTATTGCAAAGTAGTTGTTTTCCTGTGAAAATTTCAGTGCATATTTTATGAGGAACAAGGAAGATGAAAATTGAAAGAAAATCTGCGAGTATGAGATCACTCCAGCATGTGTTAAGAAAGAGAATTTTGAAAAGAAATATTTTTTTCCTAGGAAAGGACTATTATAAGAGAAATAGGGAATTATATATAGTATAGTCTAGATCTTTCTGTGCTTGCACGTTCATACTCCATTTGAAACCCCTGACCTGCTTGTGTTATCAAAGAAGAGAAAAATGAGTAAAATTCCATATTTGGAACACAAATGTTGTAGCTTTCTTGAAGACAAAACATGTGTGTGCCCTTTATACTTTCTCATTCCAAGTTAGAACTGATTTTTAAGTAGTCTTGAGTATAAAACTGAGCTCCATCCAGCAGCTAGGGGGCTTCAGTAAAACTCCTATCTTAAAAAAAAAATAAACTAAAAAACCCCACAAAGTTCTGTTCCATCAGGGATTTTTGCTGCTGGAGGTTGGTTGACAGCCCTGGGAAGATGGCGTGTGGCACCAGAGGTTGGGCAGCCCGGTGCAGCCGGGACACCAGGCTCGGACACTGCCCCGCAAGGGCAGCACCTCTGGGGCTGTGCAGCTGTGAGTGTCCGCCCCACCGGCTTGCCCTGCTTCCACGCAGGCCATGTGTGCTTTCCTTGGGGCCACTGCTTTGGGCCATACACTGAGAGGCAGACGGGCACCTCTAGGAGTGACAAACGACAGACAGCTTTTGCCACTGTCCCCACTCTTCACCAGGTGCCGGCCAGACAAAGAAATAAATGTGCTGGCCAGTGGCAGGTTTGACGGATGTGGAAGCAGAGAGAGAGGGAGAGGAAGGGATGCTGAGACTATTTTCCATGTTTTTATTAAGTCAGCAGCCTCTGAGGTTAATCTCACATTTATGTCAATGCTGTAATGGCTTCTGATCATTAGTCACTTCAAAAAAATTATAATAATATGGAAATGTGTTTTTTAACATTTTGTATTTTAATTAATTGCAGGTATCTCAGGGAAATTTTTGGTACTGATTGGTTTATGTGCTATGTTTCCTGTTAACTAGATTTTTCCCAATATTCTCTAATCACCTTGTACCTCTCTTCCTGATTCTAATTACTAGAGCTTTGTATATGATAACAAGCACTTCAGTTCACAAGTGATTGCAGTGTTTTGAAGTGAACTACTCCAGAAACTTTCAATTACCTTTTAAGTTCTGTGTACCAACTCGTGACTTCTGCTTACTTATTTGATGGAAATACTGTCACCCTGAAGCCGTGGGAAGCAAAGGGGACTGTTTGAGTGGCAGCAGAGCATTTTTGTCGGCTGGAAGAGGCAGATCTGAATGTGACCTTCAGCTGGATGCTCTTAAGCTTGATTGGGATATGGAAATTACATTCTCTGTCTCTGGGAAGAGAGGAGATGCAGTTTGAACTACTCTTAATGATCTTTCCAATGTTTTTTTCTTCACACACACACACTCCTCACATTCCCAGAATCTAATATAGTGAGGGAATATTTAAAGAATCGACTTTCCCAATGTATTGGGAAAGCTGTATCTTTCCATCTGTGCTGTGAGCAAGATGGAATGATTAATTCAATCTTTTAATAGCATGTGGTCAGAATAAGAGTTGGAATTTACGAAGAGTAAAAGTAGAAGCTGTAAAGATGATACTGGGGATTGTGATACAATATATCCTGTACTGTCTAGGAATATGATGATACTGTCAATACTGTCTTGAAAATAAAAATTAAGATATTTTGCCTTTTGAAAGGCATAGATCATAGTGCAAAGCATAAATTGTTTTCTGTTGTCTTTTTAATTTCTCTGGTGAGGTGCTAAAATGCAGGTAGCAATATTTTGCTTTTGATTTGGATTTCTAGTTTGACCATAAGTAGGTCAGTCTTTCCAGTTTTACCATAAATAACGAGATCACTCTTTGCTTCAGTTTCTGCATATGAAAGTGCTGATGAATCACAGAATCATTGAATCATTTAGGTTGGAAAATTTCAACAGTTAACCCACACTGCCAAGTCCATGACCAAACCATGTTCCTAAGTGCCACATCTACATGTCATTTAAATACCTCCAGGGGTGGTGATTCAACCACTTCCCTGGGCAGCCTGTTCCAATGCTTGACAACCCTTTCAGGGAAGAAACTTTTCCCAGTATCCAATCTAAACCTCCTCTGGCTCAGCTTAAGGCCATTTCCTCTTGTCCTGTCACTTGTTAAATGGGAGGAAAGATCTACCCTCTTCCTGCTAAAACCTCCTTTCAAGTAGTTATAGAAAGCTATAAGGTCACCCCTGAGCCTCCTTTTCTCCAGGCTAAGTACCCCCAGCTCCCTCAGGCACTCCTCATCAGACTTGTGCTCCAGACCCTTCCCCAGCTCCGGACCCTGCCCATCTCTGGACACGCTCCAGCCCCTCAATGTCCTTCTTGCAGTGAGGGGCCCAGAACTGACCACAGGATTCAAGGTGAGGCCTCACCAGTGCTGAGTACAGGGGCACAGTCACTGCCCTGGTCCTGCTGGCCACACTATTGCTGATACAGGCTGGGATGCCGTCAGCCTTCTTGGCCACCTGGGCACACACTGGCTCATGTTCAGATACTGACAACCAGGACCCCCAGGTCATATTCTGCTGCGTCCTTTCCAGCCACTCTGTCCCCAGCNGACCCTGCCCATCTCTGGACACGCTCCAGCCCCTCAATGTCCTTCTTGCAGTGAGGGGCCCAGAACTGACCACAGGATTCAAGGTGAGGCCTCACCAGTGCTGAGTACAGGGGCACAGTCACTGCCCTGGTCCTGCTGGCCACACTATTGCTGATACAGGCTGGGATGCCGTCAGCCTTCTTGGCCACCTGGGCACACACTGGCTCATGTTCAGATACTGACAACCAGGACCCCCAGGTCATATTCTGCTGCGTCCTTTCCAGCCACTCTGTCCCCAGCCTGTAGCACTAAACAGGGTTGTTGTGACCCAAACTCAGGACTCAGCAGTTGGCTTTATTGAATTTCATACCACTTGCCTTGGTCCATCAATCCAGCCTGTCAGGCTTCCTATGTAGAGCCGTCCTGCCCTCCATCAGTTCGACACTCTCGCCCAGCTTGGTGTAATCTGCAAACTGGCTGAAGGTGCACTCGATCACCTCATCCAGACTATTGATAAAGATGTTAAACAGGACTGATGCTGATACTGAGCCTTGGGGAACCTCGCTTGTTACTGGCTACCAGCTGGATTCTGTTCACCACCACACTCTGGCCATGGCCATCCAGCCAGGTTTTTACATAGCAAACAGTGTGCCGGTCCGAGCCATAAGCAGCCAGTTTCTCCANAACAGGGTTGTTGTGACCCAAACTCAGGACTCAGCAGTTGGCTTTATTGAATTTCATACCACTTGCCTTGGTCCATCAATCCAGCCTGTCAGGCTTCCTATGTAGAGCCGTCCTGCCCTCCATCAGTTCGACACTCTCGCCCAGCTTGGTGTAATCTGCAAACTGGCTGAAGGTGCACTCGATCACCTCATCCAGACTATTGATAAAGATGTTAAACAGGACTGATGCTGATACTGAGCCTTGGGGAACCTCGCTTGTTACTGGCTACCAGCTGGATTCTGTTCACCACCACACTCTGGCCATGGCCATCCAGCCAGGTTTTTACATAGCAAACAGTGTGCCGGTCCGAGCCATAAGCAGCCAGTTTCTCCAGGAGAATGCTGAGTCTCAGCATTCTGAGTTTCAGCAGATGCTGAATATCTGACTTTCCACATTTTCTGAGCTTTGGGCACTTAGAATGTTCTCCAGACTTCAAGGTTTATGATGGAATCTTTCTTCCCTGCAAGGTGTGGGGACTTGCCTGCTTAGGTTTATTTTTGCATTACTTGGGATTAAATCAAGAAGAGCAGCTGTTTTTTTCTTCTTCTCCTTCTCCTTCTTCTCCTTCTTCTCTTTCTTCTCCTTCTTCTTCTTCTCCCTCTCCTCCTCTCCCTCCTCCTCCTCCTTTTTCTTTTTCTTTTTCTTTTTCTTTTTCTTTTTCTTTTTCTTTTTTCTCTTTTTCTTTTTCTTTTTCTTTTTTCTTTTTCCTTTTCCCGTTCTTTTCCTTTTCCTTTTTTTTTTTCTTTTTTTTCCTTTTTCCTTTTCTTAGCTCTCCTTGTTGCAAAATAACTATCATTTACAGTTTTCTGAAGTGAGGTTTCTGCACTGCAGTCAGTTATGACTTTTACTCCGTCTGTAATGGAGTGACAGTGGCATCACACTTTGCTGATTCGTATTTTCTTCAGCATTTCAAACTCACTGCCATTACCCTGTTTTTTTGGTCAGAACTATAACCCAAATGCTAATTTTTCATAGTTAGACAGGAGACTTTAAAACCTTAGGAATTCTGTACCACATTTTGTGCTGCCAGCTGTCAAGTTTTTTGAGATATATGGGATGTGGTCTTTCCAAGGGAAGACCTTTTCTGAGATTATTCACATTTCATTTTTTTTTGTATTTATGGCTTCTTCATTGAATTTCTGAAAATGATTTGGAGAAATGCTATAGTTATTTGGGACTTTAGTGAGAGGGATAAGTGTCTTTAAATGGCAAATGTTTGGTTAAAATGAAGCTTTCCCTATTAAATAGGGAATTACACTTGGGAAGGCTTTTGTATGCTCGGAGTATGTCTGAGAGCAAGGACTTGAAATGGTTTCTTACATCCTGAGGGATCTAAAGCATTGTCAGATGCAGCTGCATCTACTCGTTCGCTGTTTGGGAAATCTTGGAGCCTAGACAATCTTCAGTTCCTGGTAGAGAATGAAAAAGTAATTCTAATGTCTCAAACTTTTGCAGGATAGGAAAATGCATTCTGCAGCTACTAGACTATGCAGAGCTATTTCCATTACCCCTATTTAAATCTCCTGGGATAAGCTCCTCTTTTTCATCTCTCATTTCACAACAGGAAAAAAGTATAATTGCATGATGACATGACTTGAAGAGCACTGGGAAGTTTTACATAAAATGACATTGCCCAAGGTATTGCAGAGTTACATTTGCCCAGAGGGAGGGAGTATGGGAGTAAGTATCAGTAAATCTGTTCAAAAGATAATCAGATGCTTTTTCTTGAATTAAAGATACACCTGTATATAACTTCCCTATCTTTAGTGTGACTGGAGTGAAAGAGAAGAAAGACAAAGGGTAAGACTTAATAGGTAAATATATAAAAGGAATGAAAGATAAGCAGAGCAGAGAATACAAATGGAAAAATCTCCTTCTTTATGCTTGTGATAGTATTTTCCCATGTAAAAAATGATATGGGTAAACGGAGCCTTTAAATATATGCATATGTAGGGAAGATTAGTTTCTTCTTGGAGCTAGCATCGTGTTTCTTCTCCTGATATTTTTAACAAAGCCAGTAATCTTTCATATGCAGGCTGTGTCTGTTCAGTATAGTGTAAGGAATTAGTGGGATTTCTTCATATTATTGCAACAACCATTCTGCCCCTATTTCACAAAACCCCACATTAGATTTTTGTGAAGTGCCTTTTATGACTGAGGCTGGGACTGCTCACATATCGATCACTGTCACTGAGCTGACTTAGTGCTTGTCAGTGACAGTGCTGTCCCCACGCCTCTCCTGTCCGGCTTCACGGCGGCAGAGCCCTCCCTTCCAAGCAAAGGCCGTGTTTCATGGCCTCATTCGAATCCCCATTTGGCATCTGTCCCAACACAAAATGATTGCACAGGAGCAAAACATGCCATGTGTGGTGTAATGCCAGTGGGTAGTCAGGTGCCAGATATTTTTGCACAAGTTTGTCAATATGTAGTATCAGACTTTATCTGAAATATCCTTAAGACTAGTGTTTCTCCAGAAAAACAAACAAACAAACAAACAAAACAAAGAAACAAAAACTGGCTTAAGCCAGGAATAGCAAGAATATTTAAGACAAGGATGAGTGTGTGATGGCAGAAGTTGCTTGATGTCTGTTGGGAACTTGCAGAGCCATAATTTCACTAATATAACTTGTACTTGTAGATCTAAGGCAGCTTTTCCATCTCTTGATTCTTTCTCCATCACTCCATGCCCCTCCCAGGGATGAAGTGTTCTTGTTTTCTTACACATTCGGTTGGGAACTTTACTCGCAAGAGCAGATTGTGGGCAAACTTGTATTCCTGATGAATTTTTAGCAGGTTTTAATACTGCACTGTGGTATTTTCCATCTGACTGATTTGTATAATGGTGTGTTCAATCTATCTATTTGGCGCTCGTAAGAGAAATAGATTCAAATATCTTACCTTTAGATGAATTCTGGCAAAAAGAACAAAGTACTCAGGAATGTCAAACATGGCCAGAAGTGAGATTCAGGACTCGGGAACTGCACCCTCTCATCTACTTTTGCTTTCTTTTACCTTAGGGCAGCTCCATATTTGTTAGGATCAAATTTCCTAATATCTCTGTCAAAATCAGCCTGAACTTGTACTGTAAAAAGCTCAGATATATGCTTCATCAAACTGTTTTTCAATGCAGCCTTATTTCCCATTGTCTGAGAGAAAGGCAATTCAGAAATGGCAAGAAAACTTCCCAAATCAACAATCCTCTTTAGTTTTCTCCATTCTCATCCTCTTCTTCCTTGGGGAAGAGGCATCAACATTCAGCTTTTTTTCTGCGTTACGATCAGCGATCCTGATGCAGAAGGTCTGCATAGTGTTTATTGGAGGAAGAGGTTCTTGACAGTCAGAGTGAAGACAGCATAAATCAGTTTGGAAAATTACCATCTGTATTATTTTTGAAAACTGCAATTATCTTTTTCTCCATTCAGCCCTTCTGCCAAATCCAGCAGCATCACAGAGTCCAAGACCAACATTACTGAGCATCCTATTTGACAAATAAAGCAAAAGCACTCAGGCTCCAGTCAAAAGATGTGTGAAAATGCATCTTCCCTTGTCTCTTGTAACCAGGCAGGACTTCTTCACTTGCAGACACACCAGCCATATGCTCTGAAAAACAGGGCACTGAAAATACACGTGCAAGTGCAGAGGAAATATTTTTTTGATTACTTTGGCGATAGCTGTAGCTTACTAATAGTCTGTAGATCAGTGCCTTGACTTACCCCACCAAACCATGGTTGATTTGCGTCTGTAAGTAGCATTGCCAGTGTCCTCACTGGGGTCCTTTTTTGGCCTTGAGGACAATATTACCATGCAGAGATTTATGATTCAGGTGTATTAAATGGCTTAGAGCTATATCTCTTTCACCTAAATACCTGGAGGTGGGGGAAAGGTGAAGAGAGGGGAAAATAGAATGAAGCACTTGAAAATGACCTCGTCTTGACCAAAAATCCCTTTTCCTGTGTCTTTTTTGAAAGTCTAACACTTCCTTCTGTTTCCCCCTCCACACCCTGCTTTCCACACACACTTCTCCCTTTATCTGCATTTATGCTGTCTTTCCAAGAATCTCTAGAAGAAATGCAGATAGGTGTGTCATGCAAATGAATTTTTTAGTGTAGCTTTCCACTCCCTTTCTCACTGTTGCTAGAGAGATCTCTTTCCACAGGTCTTGGATTTTTGAGTGTCAAAACCTCTTGCTCTGGACAGCTGCCTTATTTAGGGTATTGTTTTTTTTCTTTAGCAAAAAATATGTCTTTCAGGACTGTAATGCTGGCATCATAACTTCCATCTTACTACTGCACCGGTTTATTTTACATCTTTTCTAATATGTGGGGGCTTTTTTACTATAGTTAGGTCTTGCTGTGGATCCTCGGGCCCCAAACTGGTGATATTGGACTCTAATAATACCTGTTGCTATCTAATACCCCGCAAGGTTCCACAGTGTGTTCATGAGTTGAAAAAACAAGAGGAAAAAGAGCTGCTCTGCTCATTTGTAGTATGATTTTCGCGTGTGTTAAATGAGATATCTAGGAACAAGTCCTGGAATGGATTTTGGGAGCTTGTATCTCAGCCTTCTGTGAAGGGCTTGTCACTTTGCCTATAAATGTTATCACTTCATTCCGATAAGCAAGCTGGCATGCTTATCAAAAAGCTAAACAAATGTTATAAATTTAGAGCAGCCTTAAATTTGGGGTTTTTTAAAAAAAGTTGTTTTTATTGGCAATTTAAAAAAAGTCTTTAGTCTGGCTCAGCAGATGTTTTCTGCTAACTCTGAGGAAATGTCACTTGTTCCCGTGTTCACAGTGTCAGGAAGGGATGAGTATACACATTAGCTCCTTAGCTGGCTGAGCACTCTGCTTCTCTAGTTGGTGTATCTGCCAGCTCCTCTGCTTTTGTGTCATTCGCTGCCTTGCTGCACTTTGGCCATTTGTCCAGGTTTTCTGGATATGTGGTGCTTTGGCTGGAGTTACAGCACTGGTTGGGTTCCCAGGTGTTCAGGCAGCCCAGACAAATCACTGCTGCTGTGTGGGAGCTCTGCTGTGTTGTGGAAATGTCCACTTCGCAGGGCACAGGCTGTGTGTGGCCTCCCCTGAAACACAGGGATGGAACTTCTGTGAGTTTCCAGAATTGGTAGGTGTGAGTTGTTGTTTGTTGTTTTGTTGGCATGCAGCATTTCAGGCTCTGTGTGCGTCTTGTGCATTGGTTAATCAAGAAACTTAGTCTTATGTGTGCCAGGGGTTTGGCTGTGGTTTTGTGAGCAGTCGTTACCAGTCGTATTCCCCGTCAGTGGCTGCGTGGGAGCCATATTAAATTAGGTCTTCCCCAGGCTGCTGAAATTCTTACAGCCATCTGACTGCTGCTGTTCCATTAATAGCACCTTGAGATACCTATGAGTTTGTAGGGCAAGGGACACATTTCCATGGCTTGGTTTCTCCTGCCATTCTGGTTCTTCAACACCTTTCTCTTCCCATGAGTAACTCCAGGGCCAGTCTCTCTCCAATACCTCCATTTCCTCGTGATTCCTCACAAAAGCTGGGAGGCTTGTCACCTGTCTGATGCAAAACTCCAGTTGTGTTTGGAAGCAGATGCTCTCCCTGGACAGATAAGTCTCCCTTACACAATGCCTGCAGCCATCGGAGGTGCCTTGGACCTGCTGGCCTTGAGCCTGTGGGTCCGCACGTGTGCATGACAGTTGTTCATCAGCGGAAGGCCCGATGGCTTCAGCTGCTGAAACCAGCAGGACACCTTTTCACAGGAGGACTAGTCGGGCTGGTTGCCACCTACTTGGTTTCCAGCCTTAAAGGCCTTCAATCTTGATTGCATATTGATGTTTGTTGGCAAAGTGATTGGAAGCAGCGGCAGAAAAGATTTTGGTGTGCAAATTTGGGAAGATCATTTGCATCTGAAAAATCATCTGCAAAGGCTTAGGAGAGGCTTGAGGCACACAATTGGTCTGGCTTATCTGTCAGGATTTGAGTACCTAAATTGTCTTCTGTTAGGATAGTCCTGGAATGACATTTGAATCCAGACCCTGTTTACCTGGTTTCTGCCAAACCAGAATTTTAGGGAGATGTTTCTGTAAGGCACACAAAAAAGGCTGTTGCTGAAAGCTGTGTGTGTTCCCCAGCAGTTTACTGATTGCCTCTCAGAGTGGAAAATGAATTAGTTTTCTACATCTGCTTAATGGCTATAATCTTGATATCACCACAGTATAAATTAGGGAGAAAGAGTCAGAATATTTTGCAATAGGAAAAACTACTCAATACTTCTGTGGTACACTGACCTATATGATTTCTTTAATCCAACAAGAAGAACTCGATTGTGCCTTGTCCTGTGGTGTTAGACAAGGACTGGAAATTACAGTTTGACCTCTTTTTCTCACTTAGTGTTGCTATACAGGAATGCCTCCAAACTTGGATCTCGTTATTCAGTCATGAAACTAAATATTCATTGTTGGTTCTTTTTATTTTTTTTTCCATCTGTGCTTCTGCCAGTTACCTTCAGGCCTAATATTTGCATGTAAATTATTCAGTTATAGGAGGAATGAAAAAAAATCTGTTGGGACTTTTCTGTAGGGATCTCTCCAGCACAAATGATGCCAAAGTTCCTGCACTGAGTGGCCAGTTCAGGAGGTGCAGGCGGGTCCCAGCATGGCACCTCACAGGTGGACACTGACCAGCTTTTTGGATGCCTTCGGTTGTGCTCAAGTCTTGCCTGATAAGCACTGGAGACTGATTCAGACAATCTAAATTCTACCCTTGGCCTTCAATGTCTTAGAAAGAAGGTTAATGAGGAAATTAATATAAAGGTATTATATTTTAAAGTCCACATGACCCATAATGTGCCACCATGCAGATGCTGGATTAGTAGGCTAGGAGATGGAATTCTGTAGAAATTTGATGCAATTTTCTTTTAATAAACTTTTAATACATTTTTTTCTTTTTATTTTGCTTGGCCTCAAGCACAATGTGCTATAAAGGTTACAGAATACCAAAGCAAGCTACTCTTAAGGGAAGCTCTTCTTCTGAGGTTTGCATTGTCTGTGTTCATATAGTGCATTTGTGCAAAAAAAAAGAAAGTTTAATGCCTCTGTTTTGATTTGGCTGCTTCAATCTTTGATTTGGCTACTCATCTCTCCCCCAGAACTGAGATTTTGCTGGCAGGAACTGGTCATTGATACGGAATTGGTCATTGATGTGGGTCTGCAGACTGTTTTATTTCTTCATGGTCTTGGCAGTTGCAGAGGCATCCTGACAGCTGTTTTAGAGTCCCTTGATAATTAGTATTTTTAAAAATTACAGAATTGCCTTACATTCCTTGTAGTATTGAATTTGTGTGAGGATGTCTCTGTACATGGAAGTTATTTCTGATTAGGCAGAAGTATGTTTAAAAGGATAATAATTCTTTTTAAATAGCCTCATATCCGGACATAATAAATCTGCCTTATTTTTCTGCTTTAAGGTAATCCACTTGCAAAGTGAACAGGCTTATGTCATCTAAATACATTGGAATGCAGGCAGAACCTGCAGCCTGAGAGAAGCTCCTCTCAAACATTGGTGTGACAAAGCAGCACCTAAGGAGTGCAGGCTGGTTTCTTTGAACACAAAGGGAAATTAACAGGTACTGCGTGGTCAGGGGATTTCATTAGCACAGGGCTGTACCGTTCTCATGTCCCATGGAGAGATCACTGGCATTACGCCGCTGTACTTGAGATCAGTATCTACCTCCTTACCAGGAGCAGAGGGAGAGAGAGAACTGGGGTGGTTTAAATGAGGTGCAAGAAATGCCAGAGGGAACCTCTCTGGGCATGGCAAAGCCAGTGGGTCTCCACTGCCTCCTGCCTGGGGAACTGTGAGCCTCCAACTGCACTCAGCTCAACCTCTCATACAAAATAAACCAGTATCTGCCGAAAAACAGGCTTCGCCCAGGTCTGCTTTGAAAATTTCATGCTAAGTTTCATCACGGAAGGGGTGTTTTAACACTGAAAGTTGGGTGTACTGAAAAATCCACATGCCATTGGAGTTCTAGTGGGAACAGGGCACTAATAAACTGCCTTTCACTGGAGTTACCCCTGGCTCACACACAGAGCCTGTATTTGATCTTGACCACTTTTTTTGGCATAAATACTAGCTGTGTCTCGTTTAAATGGAGATTTATTTTACATTAAGCTGACTTGATGGAAACTTTACACATTTTTAGAATTAATAACAATTAAGAGTTAATTGGGGAATTCATTTTCTTCCTGTCCCACTCCCCTCCCTGATGTGTTTCAGTTTTTCTCTTTGCATTCCCATTTTGACTGAAGTGAGTGGATAGACTGAGATGTGCCATGCAGTGTTGTGTCTATTCAAAACCATGCTATGTGGAAGCTGTATACTGTACCTCTTGTAAGTAAAACAGATAATGGCCACAGGATAATTATCTATGTGTCTACAGCCCTCATGTCTCCCTCCCTGGCTGCTTTCTTAGGTCCTTGGAGCTAGCAGCTGCAAGCAGGCCTTTTTTAAACCTCTCTGTAAAATTGGATCTCACAGAATGCATTTTTACAGTGGAGTCTTTAAGTGGCCATTAGGTCCAAAAAATTGTCCTTTTCTTTGCAGTCACCATGGACAGGGTAGGACTGGACATCTTCTTTCATCTGCTAAATTGTGTCCTCTGCTAAGAACCACTTCATCACAGTGATACCCGTTATCACTTTGCTCTTCTGACTTCCCTTTTTTTTCGTGTCATTGCCCCTTCCCCAGTCCTGACTTCTTTTTCTCCTTTTCTTTCATTAATTTTCTTCTAAGTGAATTAATTTTGCATTAAAATTTGACTTCTTATTCAATAGGTAGATATAGTGGTGCAGTAATGGAAATGAGGAACAGTGCCTCTACGCAACGTGAAATCCAAATGTCAGGTCAGCAATATGGTGAGAGGCCAGAAGCAAGGGAGGCTTGGGGAGGCAGAAGAGGAAGAGAAGGTACTCAGGCCCACAAGAATACATTTTCTCTTGAGGAGATTCGCACCTGTGGGCATTTAATTTAGAGTTTGTGATTAGAAGTATTTTTGGTGGAAATTGCAGGGCTGCTAATAACTAAATTGAAGCCCCTTAAGAAAGCTTCTGGTGAAATTTTATTTAGCTTGAATTATATATGTCAGGACACCTATGTGCATGGATATCACTGTAATTGGAGTTAACCTTCAAATACCTGCAAACAATTCCTGTTCTGCTGGAAGGGATGGGAAGAACTGAGTCGTTATCTGAAGAGAACAGAAATTCATGTTGAGTCATGATGGAAAGAACTATGTATTTCAGAACAGGTGAAATCTGGGTCCTTTTTGAAGTTGCTGTGAAGAAAGAAGCTTGTATCAGTGCTAGTCCTGTGTTTCATAACTATGTAAAATATGAATTTGTGTTGTACAGCAAAGCAATCCCCTAAAAACCTAGAAATCAAAATAGAAAGTCCTTTGATAGATTAAAGTTAGCATCTTTTTAACATTTGTTATCTGTAGCATTGCCTACAGACACTGCACCACAGAAAAATGAAGTATTCAGTACCATTTTCCCTGAGCAAATACCTCACAGCTTCTACTCTAAAGCAAGTTAGAAATTCACCTTGGTCACCTAAGGACCACGTGGTGCTTCACATGAAACATTCTCCCCCTTGTCAAAAAAATTGTAGTTGATATTAGACCTAATTCATGCCTTTCCCAAGCAGTTAAGCTGTAATGCCTTTGCTCTGCTTTGGCTGCTGGACTCCCTCCATAGTGGAGGGATGCACTGCGCAACCTGCACCCGGCGTGAGAGCTTGTAGTTGGAATGGCAGCCGCTCTGCAAGGGCCATTCCAGACTCTTCTTGGCTCAGCTGGCAGGCTAAGGGCTGCCTGGGGATGCAGGAGACACAGGCTGTGTCTAAGCCGCCCCCCCGGCAGAGGGAGTTTGGGAGCACCCCCTGCCTGTCGGGCTGTGTGTGGGTCCAGGAGCACTTGGAGGCTGAGTGAGGTTGACAGTGGGTATTGGGGATGCTGGCTTCTGTGGGAGGGGGCTGGTGTGGGTGGGAAAAGCAGGTGGGGGTTTTCACACAAGAAAATTGCTTCTTCCTTCCTTTGGGGCCCAGGGCCCTGTGACTTTCAGAAGGAAGAGTGCTCAGTTTTGCAGGGAAATTAGGCCAGGTGGTGTACTTTAGACAGCTCACCTTTGACTGAGATCTTTCCTCCATGTTACTGGCAGAGGCTGTTTTTTTGTCATTCAAGAAATTTTCAGGATATCATGCTGCCAATTGAACTTTTATCCCTGTATACATAAAGTAAGCCATCCCCGAGATGACGTTACTTGCATCACCTTGCTCAGTAACAAAGTTATGGTGGAAATTTTAAAGGTCAGATGACTGCAAGATGATGAAATGCATGCAAATAGAAATGAGAAAATTTCTGAAGTGGGTGTTTGCTTTTCGTGTTGTCAACCTCAGTCTTTCGTGAACTGTTAATACTGGGAAATTATAGTGCAGTAAATAATGGTGGATGTTCCATAGTTTTTATTTCCATACAGAGTTTGCTTTTGACATTGTTTACTGGCCTGGCTTGAGCAGTTTGTTAAGTGTACACTCTTTAAAATGCATCTTAACTTCTTAATCGTGTTACTATTGCAAACTAACCTTGTGTTGTTTCTTTTTTCCTCATATAGTTTTCCCTACACAAAATGGAAAGGTTGCTATAGTGACTGGAGGCACTAAAGGAATTGGTTACCAAACCGTGAAGCATTTGGCAAGACTTGGCATGCATGTGATAATAGGTAAAGTCATTATTTTCTTAATATACTTTTTGTTTCAGAAAGTAATTGTTTTTTTTCTTCTAAGGAGTATTTTCTCTCCAGCATAAGTAAGGATATGTCAGGGGAATGTAGGAGAATGTTTTGCTCGCATTTAGCACAAATAAAGATTGATTTATGTTTTGCTTTACAAGTTCTTAAAACAATAGTGGATGGGATTTTTTCTGTAGAACTTGGCAGAGTTGTACTACCTTAGATAAGAAGTAAACAATAAAAAACTTAAAAATATGAGTTTTACAAAGATATTTTAGTTCCTTCTTACTGGGGATGGATTATGCATCAGCGTTAGGGTGTATATGTTCATTAAGAGGAAAACAATTGAAAGCCTTGAAGGAGTATTACGGTGTTTAGTGGATGATGATCTGTGTTAAAAGGGCAGAGGAAGGCCTTATAACTTCATCCGTGCAAAAACTGCACATTTAATTCTCAGTTTGTCACTCTAAGAGGCCTCTGTAGGCAAGACAAGGAAATAAATACCTTGAGATTCAATCGTGTCAGTCTGAGACGGACTGGGCAATTCACCTTCTGGAGGTGCCTGTTTCTCTCCATGGATAATAAAGAGTTTATAAGATTAGAATGAGACATTTGAAGTCAGATGAATTTCTCTATGAACTCAAAAGCTGTCCTATGTGCACCGTTTCTTCTTTCTACTGCAGACACTCTTTAGGAGACTTCCTATTTTTTAAAGCTTTTCTACTACACATATATATTTATGCACTAATATGTCTACTAAATCAGAATGTAACAGAATAAATGCTTACATATTTAAAATGCTACATTTTCTCACTTCATCTTTCTTTAACTAGGTTTTTACCTAAACCACTGTAACTTTTATTCCATAGAGTCACTGAAGATTGCTGTTTCATTGTATACTATCAACCTGGTGATGCCAGTTTGTTGAGCTTTTATACGGAATGTGCTCTCTCTAAGGCTTTGTATACGTATCTTTAGAAAAAACCAAACCCATTCCAAACAATGGACGAGAGCATAGCAGACATGCACTTCTAGTGTAGTGCAGTCAGTAACACTAGTGGAGTTCTCCTGGAATCGTACAGGTATAACGTGGAACACCACTTACTCATACATGTTTTAATAGACCTGTCAAACCCAAGCGTCTGCAAAATGCAAGCAGATGCTGCTTTATGTAGCTAAATGCTAGATGTTGCTAATGTAGCTAGATGTAGCTAATGATGTCAGCATTAATATTTCACTAAAATTACTTTTCATCTTTAAGGTGGACTGCAAAAATGTACTCAGTGGGAAAACAAAAAGGGTAATTTTCTTCTCTTTGCATAGGGTCATGGAAGCATAGAACATTATTTTTTTAAGATTTATTTTGGATCACCTAAAGTTTAGGATATTCCACGTAACAAAATTCAGTGTGAGAGTTTTGGGAATGGAAAGGTGGGGTTTAGGTGCAAAATCTCTAAATAAGCTGAATTTTTTTCAGCTCACAATCCCTCCCTCATAAATCTCATTCACTCACACTCACACCCGTAATCTTATAAGCACCAAGATGTGTGAGTTCATGTGGTCTTGTAAGCATCACTTGAGTATGGGAAAAGTTCACGCCAGCTACTGAATCCTTATCCCATCTCTATGGTTGTTCTTGGTCAGAAATGACAGGCTAGTTTACGGTCAGAGCTGCCAGAGAGGTTATGCAGTCTCCTCCTCTGGACATATTAACAATTCTTCTGAATGTGACCCTGTGCTACTTGTTCTAGGTGAAACTGTGTTAGCAGGGGCATGGGAAAGAGCTCCCTTCCAGCCACAACCATTCTGTGATCTTTTATATTGCTCAGCAGCTCTCAGCACATTTTTCCTTGTCTGCAATATATAGGCTCTGTCTATAGCCTATTTTTAGGGTGGGCTAACAGGAAAAATAATGGTATGGGCATTATGCTGTAACCTGGATGTCATTCTCCTTCTGGCAGAGAGCACGGTCGTCTGCTGGCCGGTCTTCTGTGCTGTGGCCTTGACATGCACAACACAGGAACAGTGTCCTCTAAACATGTCTTTTGTTTGTCAATAAAGAACATTCTTTTAACACTTTGCTCTTTCTTTTGGTACTTACAAACACACACCCCTCCATTCACTCTACAATATTATCAATCTTACTGTTTGCACTATGAATTTCTACAAATTTAAATTAATGAAATTAATTATAGGAAGCATTTGATGAGTAAGATTTGCAGCTGATTCATTTCTTCCAAGCAAACTCTGACCTAAACACTGAGCCCTGTGAGTCACAGCCATCTTCTTTGCCTGTGAAATTCTTCAGACCAAAACAGCCTTGTCAGTAGAATGGATAATCCCAGGCACTTTTCCAGCTGCAAGATCATAACAGTCTCAAAAGCACATTAAATACAATGACCTTCCATCCTTGTTCCTCACTGTTGGGCCCAAGTGTCCAGAGTATGTTTAAAATATCTGCTGCCACATTGGCATGCATTAGCACATTCAGCTTCCGGCCACACAAGGTGCAAATAAGACAGCAAGTGTGCTCACGCTTTCTCCTCCACAAATGTTTTCACCCTATGTTTGTGTATAGACATGAACTTCTGTGAAAAAGGTGTGGATGTTAAGTGAATTTGGGCTTGCAGGAGACACTCACATGTAGCTTACAGTCAATCATGCTCAATCACTGAATGCTTGTTTTCCATTATAGGAACTGTAGCAATAAAGGATGATATCCCTGCAGCAGGCAAATGAGTCAAGCCTGAATGTCTGATGTGAAAAATGATTCACCATTTGTGATGGATGTGATTTTGATTCAGTTTGACAGTTTAGAGGAGTAAATATTTGAAGCAACCTACTTTTAAATCCAATCCACCAATGGAATGATGAAAGCAAATAAGTAGAAAGCATGTTACCCAGTGGAACATGAATAGGCACTGTCTGAAAAGGCAGCACGTTCACTCAGAGCCTCTACAGCAAGTGGTTTCATAGTTCTTTTCCACCTTCTTCCTTTCCAGTCCCAGCACTGGTGCACAAGACTCCATTCTCCCATTGATGGTTTCCCTCTGCAGGTGCTGCTCACCCTGCCCTCAGCCTCTCTCTGGGAAAGAGGTTGTGACGAATGCTGAAATGATGAAAGTAATTTTCTGTGTGTTTGTTTGATAGATTTCATTGAGGCTTTTTGCCAGGCTTCTTTTCCCAGTAGCTTTACTCACAGTCAGCAGCAGGGCTTTTACTTCAGGAAAATCTCATGGCAGACAGCAAACCCTTGGTAGGGAAAACTGATGGTTGTGGTGAGTCTTCGGAATCAAGCCACACAGGGAGTTCCTGCACCCTCCTATGTGATTTACTGCTTGATATATAAACTTGCAATTTCATTTTCAGAGAGAGAAGGTAAATGACACACCATATTCAGCAGTGACTGCTATTGAAGGTAGTGTTTTGTGTGCACTTAAAAATAAATATGCTTTTCACAATGAGGACATTGGAAATCAAGATATCCTGGACATTTCTATTACCTCCCCCAGCCCAGGTCATAAAACCCAGTACGTTCAGCTCTGGTTCAAGGTGTTTGCCACAGTTTCGTGGGTCTCAATTTAGACTGATAAAATGCATAAACTCTTCATAATCCTTCCATCCTCTATCACAGCTGTTTCATTTCTGAGGATTCTGTGAGTGCATGTTAAAATTGTTGACTCAAAAAAAAGCTTCAATTTGATTTTTTCTTTTTTTTCTTAGTACGTTAGTAAAAGAAGGCTGAGATAATGTGTGATAACATCTGATATAGAAGTTTTGATAATTCTACCTGAAAATGGTGAATGAAAATCAAAAGATTTGCACCTTTACAATGTTACACATATGCCGCTTGGTATAAAACATCAGGTTCAGGACAGAGTAATCAATCTTTAATGTCTGAGTATATCAGTGTCACGGGTTTCTAAGACAGGCTCACACTTTGAAGGAAGCATTCTCATTATATTTATATATATGTATATATATTCAGGTGATTTGTTTGAGCTCTTCAGTTTTGGCTTGAGCCCCACAATTTTGGCGTAAATAAATGTATTTCCATCACCAGATTCAGCACTTCTGTATGACCTCGGTAAGCCCTGCAGGAGACCAAGCAGGAGATATTTCTGTCACCTCTTTCGTTCCTGTTAATTTCCAATTTTCAAGCTGGATTCTCTGCACCATGGATCAGACAATTCTTATATTGTATAATACTACACAGTGGCCTTAGAGGGATAATTAAATCCTATCAAGAGGGTGCAATTGTTCATTTTCAAAGACAGTTTGATTTAATTTCAATTACTGAAAATTTCTGCTGGTTACTTCAATAGTCTTTTTAAAATATGCATAGATCTATGAGATGCTTGGGTTATAATTTTTTTTCTAGAAAAGTATTTATCTTTCTAATTTCAGCCAGGTTTTTTTAGGCCTGAATGAGTTCTAGAGTTAGTCAGCAAGTGTCAGAATTTTACCAACCGATAAAAAGTGGGTGATGATTTCTTTTTTCTGTATGAGCATAAAGGAAATGCATGCAGATTGCTTTATAATTGTAATTCAGGTCAGGTTCTGTCATATCAGTGCACTGTAATCAGGGTTATGAAAAACTCTGTTTACAGTACTGTGTGTTACTTATGCACCATCCACGTGCACAGAGCCACACAGAGCCTTCCAAATATGTACGGATTTTGTCAAACACTTTAGTCCCTAGTTTCTATTGGAAGACTGTCACGTCTGTGCTTGTTTTAACATATGGTGCTTTCAACATACAATTTTGTAGGAGGAGCAAATAATGAAGTGACAAGTCCTTCGAATTGTATCAAACTATTCAGCGTGATAAAGACCAGGGATTTGTGAAGAATTGCAGGAAGACCTTAAGAATCTGAGTGTTAAAAGGCATGTGCAGTTCAGTGTAGATCTGTATGGAGCGATGGACATGGAGAAGAATCTTAACTCCAGAAAAAGACGTGACGGATTCTGTGTCGACCATCATCACTTTGGAAGTAATCTCAGGGTCAAAACAGATCATTCTGAGAAACTCAGTGGTACTCGATAGGGGGCAAAAATCAAAACAAATATTATAAATAGTTAGAAAATGAACAAACTAAACAGACAGCATGAGTTGATTCAACTGTTTTAATCCTTTGTGGGCCAGAACATCAAATACTATGTTATGTTCTGGTCTGCCTATTTCAAAAAGGTTTTAAAGGGTTTAGAGGAAAACAAGCTTTATCAGGGGGATGGAAAAGCATCCTTATGAGGAGCAACCAAATGGGCTTGGAGACTTCAATCTGTTCACTGTCTCTGAAGTATATAAAATGAGCAGCTAAAAAGATACAGAGCTTAAAATAATATGGAGATTGTTACAAACTCAGTATAAATACAGTACTATACATCAAAAAGAAATTAAAACCGTCTAAAACAGGCCACTGTGATTAAAACAAAAGTCCATCAGAAGCATAAAAGTATTTCTGGACTAGTATCTGCTGCATAGAACCTTAAATCATCCTTGGTAAAGGAGAAGTGTAAGGTGGACAAATACAGGTCCTGGGCAGTTTTGGGAAGAATGTTGTGTATAGGCCAGTAAGTGTGTTTTTTATATTGAAAAATAAGTCAGGCATTTAAAAAAATGTAGAGTGAAATATGTGTTGATGAATTTTGGAGGAGTTGGTGCATTTTTTCTAGGCATTTGTTTAATTTATTCATTAAGCTTTTATGCTTAATGCTTTGAAATATCAACAGCTGTGTGAATTAATTTAATGTTGGTTTTCAAAAGCTTTTGTTAAGATTCATGCCAGAAGATTTAAAGTGGCTGGCGTGTCTTGAGATAAGAGAAAGGTCTCTTGTAGTTAAGTAATAGATTAGGAGGCAGAAAACAACATTGAGAAATTATTTGTCAGCTTCAGGCCAGAGCAAGGATACTCTTGGTCCCATATATATCTGTTCAGTACATTTATAAAAGCTAGATACAGAATACACGGTGAACAGTGAGATGATGCATTCTGATTAAATATGTTTCGGGTTAGGGGGATCTTTTCCAGTGTATAAGTACCTAGTGGGAAAAAATCCACTTNCCTGGAAATATCTGAGATCTGACTGGACATATAGCAGAGGGTGGGACTGGGTGGCATCCAAAAATGCCTTGTGAAATCTTAGCTACTATGAAGAATAGGAAATAATCTCCCAATAGCGAATGACTGTGTTATGAAGGGATGCATAAATACAGAGTGTTAGTAAATGCAAATACAGAATATGAGAAAAACCAGCCACACCCATATGTTTACAAGAATAGGACTTAAATTAACAGCTACTCAAAGAGTTAAATAAATATTGTGATTTACTGTTGAAAGCTCTACGTACATCATCATCGATATTTCATACCAGTCATAAAGGCAAATAAAATTATATTACTTAGCAGGAAAGAAGATGAAAACAGGACAGAAAGCGTCCCTCTTCCTTTATAGAAACCATTGGTTGATCCTGTTGTGCATACTCAAAAGGAGTCTGGTTGAACTGGAAAAAACTAAAGAGTGATGGTTAGGAGTACAGGATGGCTTTGTGCGAGGTGGGGCACAGAACAAAGGTCCTTCTGCTTCCAAATGGATGACTGAGGTGTGGTATCATACAGTTATGAATGGTTTAGAAAGTGAACGAGAAGTGGTCATTCCCTGTCTTACTGTACGCAAAGTAGAGAACATCCAACAAAATAAAAAATACGACAACAAACAAACTACTGAAGTGCAACCTTTTGAATGTAATTAAGTGTGCCATTAAATCACTGAGCCTGCTGTCCCAGAACTCTTTGGCGGTCAAGTGCTTGAATGAACTGAAAGTGCAGTTAGGTGAAGTAGTGCAGGCCAGGTTCATTGGGAGGCTATGTGTGACTTTTGATTCAGGAAATCTCTGAAACTTCTTGCTTCTGGGAGGGTGTATTGGAAAAAATCACTCCTAGACTTATTGCTGTCATATCTTTTCCTTAAGCATCTGCTACAGGTTGTTTGGAAATACGACACTTTTCTAGATGTATTTTGGGTTTGATACACAGGGTAGTTCTTAACTTCTTGTTGGAACAGGTCGGTAGCTGAAACCTAAGGCAATAATGATGATTTCTTTTCTCTTTGCAAATTGACATTCTCTCCCTTTCTAGTTTTTTTGCTTCTTTTCTGAAAGGAACAT
Organism: Edolisoma coerulescens; assembly: GCA_013397115.1. Lineage (NCBI taxonomy): Eukaryota > Metazoa > Chordata > Aves > Passeriformes > Campephagidae > Edolisoma > Edolisoma coerulescens. The sequence goes on from VWZW01002569.1 coordinate 1,324,558, forward strand.
TTACAACAACATTTTTACCTTCCATGTAAAAAAGGCATGTATTTAATTGTGACTGCTGTATGACAAACTTGATGACAAAAGACTTGTGGTATCTCTAGACATAAGGAAGTTTGTATCATGTTCACAATTAATTTTTATAGCTGGTCACATCCTTATATCTAGCTTTATTGAAATCGATGCCTTAAATGTTTTACAGGTGAGACCCAAGCTTTGTATTTATTTTTATTAAAGATTTTATAAATTCCTTTAAAAATCTGCTCATATTTTATTGAGTTCAAATTCCTCATCCTAGGAGTCTTTTGGGGGCAGTCATTCCTCTCTTTTAGGCGTATTCTATTTGTTGTGCACAGTCATAAAATCATAATCTTCCTAACACCAGCTGATAGGATTTTGTTCTTCTCTTGAGGCACTGGGTACCCTCACAAGCCCTGTCTTCGGGCTGGTGCTTCAAAGAAATCAGTTCCCCTTCGATCATAATGAGGATTATGCTACTCTGAGGAGGCATCTTAATTCAAATTTCCATTTGGAAACTTTCATATTCTGTTGCGCGAGGACATCTAACCATCATCCTTTGCAGGTCCTTAATCAGATGGTATACACTGATAGGGAATTGATTACTGTACCACCAAGCTTTTCCTGGTAGTGCACATATACATAAGAGTTTATGGACACATATACATAAGAGTTTGCAGGCACCACTTCTAAACCTGGGTTGCTTGAAGTCAGCAGTGGGGAGAGGAGAGGGCCATGGGGCATGCTGCAAACCCTGTAGAGCTATCCATTGTTTCCCTGACAAACTTAGGTCAGCAAGGGCTTTTTGGATTTGTGGGTTTATTCTCTCCAGGCAACCTTAAGCTTTACAGGCTCTATTGTTGATCACAGGCTATTTTAAATTTCTTCGTAATGCCCTGAAGTACATTTCCTTGAAACATCAAGATTGCAAATTCCTAGTTTTGCAAAACACCAGTTGGAAAAGCTCTTGCTTTCTTCATCAGGATCAATCTTGTGCATAAATTCAGTGGCAATTACTCTTTTGGAGAGATATTCACATTCAAAGAAATTAAAAATATTGTTTAAAGAATACATACAGGTGTATCAGAACCCCTTAACTAGCGATAGTGTGTTTTTAGCCCATGCTGGGTTTCTACTGGCTGTGCTTTTTTCAGCCTTATTCAGACTGAGCAATCTCTGTGATAATTCTGTTGAAATCCCTCAAATAACTTTCAGAGATAGGATCTACTTAAGTGACTAAGATGACAGAGCCTGACATTTAGGATAAGATCCAAAGCCTATTGCTGCTGATAAGAATTTTATTATGTACTTCTCTGGTGGCTTTATATCAACTTGCTTTGACTTGTGGTGTTTGTGTAAGTGAATGTGGAAGAGATGAGTAAATTTTTTTGACTAAAAGTTGTATTTAAATATATTTTCCTTTCTTTACAACACAAGTTTCAGTATTTTATTAAGAATTATATTTTTTATGCCATTGAAATGATATCTGACTTTATATGTGTGCATCCATTTAGAATTAATTTATTTTTATATTATTAGTTTTATTTTCAGAATTGATTGTAGTCAGCATTGTTATTGAATCAGTCTCACCTAAATTTTTCACTATTCTGTGGAGACTAAGTGGAAAAAAAACATCAGATAGGGTACTGAACAGCTTGCATAAACAGTTCTTGAGACAACTATATCTATTTTGAGTTCCCACTGGACACTTTAAATTAGCATGAAAAGCAAGATTATTATGGTTTTGGATACTTTGATGATATAAGCTCCCAAGACAATGAATCCCTCTTTCTCAAAGCTTTTTTTAAGATTCCCTCACTGCATAAAATACGTGGTCTGTCTTCCCTTTCTTACCCTTCCCTTCAAACCACTTGAATTCAGAGTAGGCAGATCTTATGCTGCAGATGCTATACCACTTAAAGTGGATAAATTTTGGTGTGTCGAACATATGGAAATTATAGTGAATCACTGAAAAAATGTCCAGCCAGAGGATTATTTTGTGTATCGCAGAGTTTTTTAAAGAAGCACAACAAATATGCTACTGAGGATCTAAACCAGCTGACAGTGGTAACAATTTGTCCCTCATATAGTAAACCATCCTCCTCCTGAGTTTAGGGTGCTGTGCACCTGTTCAGTGCACTTGAAGGTTGTGCCCTTCTGTGACCCAGCTTCATCAAGAAGATGCAGATTAGTTTTGATTTTTCCCAACCCAAAGCTGACTGTGTTAGCTTGGTGACTTAAAATACTTTTTTTTTTAAATTTTGAATAATTAATGTAGCACTTAAAAGGAGGTTGTTCTTTTTGATGCCTGGCACTCACTTTGCTTAGAAGATCCCAGAAGGACATACTAGAAGGGAAGCAGTGCAGAAGTGCAGTGTCCCTTTCCTCTCCCACTCTCCCTTGGCAAGGGGCTGCTGATCTCCTTGACCTAACTCAGAAGCCTAGATTGCCCTCCCAGTTTCATGGTATCTTTCTGATCTAAGGGTCTTTGAACTTTTTGTAAGGATTTTGGTCATTTGTTCAGTGTCTTTATTCTTTCTTACAGGATTTTCTTTGAAAGAAGGATTTCAAAAGCCTGTATTACTGTGGCAGTTTTCACCGAGGCTATTTCAATTTTGCAATACTCCAGCCTTCAGCATCCGGTTTTCAAACTCTGTTGAATCAGGCTGGAAGCACACATCTGAAGTGACTGTTTCGCAAAATAATTATTTTTTTTTCCCAGTGGTCTAGAGTGAAAAATATGCAAATATGAATAAAACGAGCTCATTTGGAAGGCACTGAGCTTTAATGAATAACCATTTATATAACAGCAAAATAAAGCAAATTAAAATTTGTTGTGAACACAAGGTCTTTTAAAAGAACAAATTAAATGAACATACTGAGAGTTAAATCAAGACACTGGAGGCTTTAATAAGCCTGATCTCTGTGTGAGAGGTGCTGAATACAAGAGAAATCAAATAAGACCTTCACAGAATTGGCACAAAAGTATTTTTATTTCTAGCATAACACTATCCAGCCTAATAACAACACGGTGAGTTTGAAATCCTACTCTAGTACATCACTTGAGGTGAAACAGTGAGGAAAATTGATCTGTTGCTCTTGAACCCTGTGCACAAATTTCCCCAGAAATGGCAGTTTCACTGGAGGGTTTGTTTGTTGATGCTGCATCTATATCTGGAAATTAACATCAAACTGAATGTTTTTCTTCTCTACAAGGCTGGATGGTTTTAAAGGGGGAAAAACAGCAAGAAGAAAATACTACAAATGTCTGCCTTGTTGTTTTGGGTTCTTTCTTTCTTTCTTTCTTTCTTTCTCTCTTTCTTTCTTTCTTTCCTTCCTTCTTTCCTTCTTTCCTTCTTTCCTTCTTTCCTTCTTCTTTCTTTCTCTCTTTCTTTCTTTCTTTCTTTCCTTCCTTCTTTCCTTCTTTCCTTCTTTCCTTCTTTCCTTCTTTCTTTCCTTCTTTCTTTCTCAGTCCAAGCAATATAATTCCGTAGTTAATGGAATTTATGGAGAACAGTTGTACACCTGTATGACTCTAGATTTTATGTGAGAATTGTTTTCTCTCCAGTATCTGGAATGCCAAATGTATTTATTTTGGCTAAATCTGTGTAAATTTTGAGTTTTCTTGAAACATGTCATGAAAACAAAGATGTGTTTCAAACCTTTTTTTACTGCAGAAGCTCAGGGAAAACTCCATTCACAAAGGAATGCATCTTAGAGTAAATACAAGCATGTACCAACTAATGTGAACAGGGAGCTGAACCAGATACTTCCTGAGGTCTCCTCCAACTTCATCTTATTCTGTGGTGCTGTGAAAGAGAGAGCAGGAGACTTGTAGGCCAGCGCAAGAAAAAGATATCTGTATAGAAACTTTGGCAGAATTTTATATGATCAGGAAAAGAAGAAGGCAACTTCATGAAGTTCATGAGAGATATCAGTATTTTTATCCAATTTAAATAGTAAACAATAGGTATTCTGATGTTTCATGCTATGGAAAATACTTTTGGATGGATAAATTGAATGTTAATTTTAAAAATTTAACTTGTCTTAACAAGTCCAGTATTTCTCTTGTGCTTATTTTTTTTCCTTTGATATGTTATTAAAAAAATGCCAAAAAAAATTTCAGACAATTCGTAACCCCCCACCTAAGCTGAATGTCACAAAAAACATTTATGTGATTCTTAATCACATTTTATGTTAGCACAAGAAAACTTCTCATGAGCATTTGAGCCAGGGTAGTCAGGACTTTCCTTCAACTGTGGAAGTCTTCATTTTGGAAAAAGAGCAAAGGGAAGCCTGCTCTACCCTGTAGTGAATCTGGATGTGATACAATTCACTTGGCTCACAGACTCAAATCTCAAGTCTGCTAGTCCAGTAGATAGTCCTATTTTATATGAATAAATGAGATAAACTGGCAGAACTTATGTGAACAGCAGTGCATTTGTGCAGCCCTCTTTGAAAACCTCTGCTGCCTGACAGTAAGGAAGCACACCTTTCCGCCTAAAACTTTGTACTGGTTTTACACTGTGGTTAACACTTCATGCTGGCAGGCTTATATTCACACTCTAAATTGATTACATTGCTAATTTTTCATTTTCTGTCTTTTAACAGCTGGAAACAGTGAAAGTGATGGCCAAGAAGCGGTGAGGAAAATAAAAGAAGAAACTTTGACTGGAAAAGGTACCATATTATATCCTTTCCTTTAAGAAACTCTTTTTTCTCTCTTTTTGATGTCATCTCCTTTTGTATGAGGTCCCCTTGAGTATTGCTAAACTTTGTTTTTTAATTTGGGGCACTGGAACAGATTGCCCAGAGCAGTTGTAGATGCCTCCTCCCTGGAAGTGTTCAAGGCCAGGCTGGATGGAGCTCTAAGCAGCCTGGTCTAGTGGAAGGTGTCCCTGCCTGTGGAAGTTTGGAACTAGATGCTCTTTAAGGTCCCTTCCAATTCAAACAATTCTGTGATTCTATGAACTGAATTCCTGAAATAAATCTGGCTCAGGGGTAAAATTAATAGGATATTTTTTAAAAAGTGTTTTCAGCCTTGTTTGACTTTACTTTTTGTCATTGTAAAAGGGCTGCCTGCAAGTTACAGTCTGCCTGCATATGTGTATGGGCAAAATGATTTAATAGCTGGGAGGAAAGTCAGAATACCAGTAATTTTTGCTAAGGGGAGGATGAGAGCAGGTAAGAGTGTGTGTTCTTTTTCTTTTCTTGTTTTAGGAGGTAATAGGTTTTGAAAGATCAAGGCTGCTTGATTGGGTCGACACATGTTAAGAGCTTATAATACTTCATAAAGTAAAACCATTTTCTTAAATATAAATGGATCATATCAAGCCTAAATTCCTACATCTTTGTGTTTTTTCTCTTATTTTCTTTATCTGATGATCTATCATATTTGGGGAGATATAAGGAGAGCATATCTTGATAAGTAAGAGAAAAGGCATGTTCCGCACTATCTGCTCTGTGATTGTAATTTGTAGCTTATGGTGGAGGTTAGTGCAGCTCATATTTTTGTCCCTGGGTTTCACTGGGTGCGGTTCCTAACAGCGTATGGTGATTCATTCCTGCCACTTTGATGTATCATTCTTGGCAAAATGATAGGGCAGTGTTGCTAGTCCAACCTATTTAGGATCTTCATGGCTTCTTCTGATATCTGTTTCTGTTTTTGTGCTTCTAATAATTACTGTTATGATGATCAAAATACCTGTTAATTATTGTGTTAAAAAGACCTTTCATTAAGATTTATCTTTTGACTTAAATAAGTGTGCATCCATTATAGCCTCAGGATACATGTATGCTGGTTAAAAGCATCATAAATTAAGGCATAGTTAGAAGGATCATGAAAGGAAAAAGGTAATTATTACATCATTAAACTCTTTTGCTGGAAGTTTCTGTACAGAGACCAAAACCAGTTGGATTAATTACATCACGTGACTTGCATGAAGCTGAATAAATCGGGGTCTGTCTTATTTTCTCCCTTCTGTGTGATCAGCTCTTCTAGCATCCCAGTCTTTCTTGATTTTCCTAACAAAACTCAGTTGTAGCCCTCAGTCATAAACTGTTAAGATACAGCTGGCAGTTTGAGGAAGCTGAAAGTGTATTTAAAGTTAACTGAAGTTGTTCCTCATTGTAATTATTTTGACTGAGGCTTTAGTAATCTCAGGCGCCAGTAGGTTTGGCCTAAAAATAAATTGGAAGAGTATTGCCTTTTCAGAATTTCTCACTGATTGAGGGAAACTTGTACTTACAAGTGCAATGTCCTGTATAAAAGACTTGTGCAGAACTGAGTGCCACTCCTGTTTTACTGTTTATCAATGAATTTTCACTTTGCTTTCAATAGGATGTGTGCGTAGATACTGTGACCAAGACAGGGCTGTGCAAGAGTATCACCTTTTCAAAAGCTACAGTTCAAGATCTGTTTAGTCACTGCATAAAAATATTGTTGGTTGTTTTGACCCTTTTCACCTGCTTTTTCTTTGAACATTTTTCATGGCCCATATGAAAATGCTGCTTTACAGAAACCGTTCCCATCAGGAATATCAGACTCTTGAAGGAGAACTACCCGAAATAGTATTGGTGGTCAGCCAGTGTGGTCAAGGATTGGGACAATACAGCTATTATGGACAAACAACATGAGTGGATACCATCAGTTTGTTATCCAGATCTCAGATCTCTTACGACAAAGAAAATCTCCTTGCTTTTTATCAGGTTAGAAAGCAAAAGGGAGCAAAAGACCTTGTCCTCTCCTTGTTGCCTGGCTGAGCCATACATAGCACAAACATCCCAGAGACAGCTCTGGGAAAATGCCAGGCTTACTGAATGCAAGTAATTATAATGTTTTTAAGGCACTATCATCCTTCTCTTGTCTTGGCCCACTGTCTGTCTGGGGCTCTGTCTGATATCTAAGGGTAAGTAGTTTTACTTGACATAATCTATACTTACTTCTGGGACGAGTGAGATTCAAAGCATGTAGGTAATTCCTGTGAAGCAGCTGATGAGCAATAATGTGCTAACTAACAGTTGCAGAGGAGGATAAAGGGTAGTAATATAAAGGCTGTGCACACAGGTGATGGGATTTTTTTTTGTAAAAGCATGGCAAGACATAAAAAAAGTCAGACAAAACTTCTGAATACAGGGAGGTAGGAAGCCTGGTTTCCTGTGCTGGAATCATGGAAAGCAGAGCCAATGCCAAAAGAGAGTAGAGTACTGGAGAGGAAAGCAGTTGCAGCCATTCGCCTACAAAGCAGCGATGCTAAAGGACTCAGAAAATCTGAGCAATGTATTACTTCACATTTTACCTCTTCCTTCCACCCATCTTCTCACCTGGTGCTATATCAGAAACCTCCTTGGTTCCTCTCCCTTCTGATTCCCTGCTGATTCCAGACTGTTTAAATCCTTAGTTTTGGGTCTCTGTTCTGAGTAACCTATTGCAAAGTGTAAAGCGGGAGGATGGGCAGTTGAGTGGAAGTAAATAAGCTACAAGTCCTTGGGGCGTGATAGACCCAGTTAGCTTAACCATCAGAATCTCCTCCATGATAAAGAAATCACAGCACTTAGATATCCAGAACAAGCCAGAAGCAGTGCTGCATTGTCATTGAAATTCTCACATGGGAACTATTTCCAAAAGACCAAGGGCAACAGATTGCTACACCCTGAATCATAAAGCTGGGAGAAGCCAGGATGATGTGGATGTTTACCTTGCTTCCATTTGTTAAATTGGGAACTTGTGTTGTTAATCGTAGCAATTATATGGCTGGGAAAATCGTTGATGGCTCGGGATTGCCACGGAGATATTCTAATTGGATAAGTCTGTAATTTGCATGTAGGGTGTGTCTGTGTTAGTGTGTTGCTTAGTTAGATCAGTAGGGTTCTTTTCAGGCAACCCTCAGCTGTTGGCTGCTTGCTGAGCACAGGTTCCTATCAGGAGGGGCACTGCAGGTCCTGGCCTGGATTCTCTTTGGACAGGACTAGCCTGGGAGGTGAGTCTCAGCAGTAACAGAGCATTAGTGCATGGAAGCAAACTTAAGGGTTTATCTGAATAAGCCTTCCATAGACCTGCAGCAGTGCCTATGTCAGGTGCCCAGCACAAAATGAGCTCCAGAAATGGACTTCTGTTGATCCAAACTGCTTGTTAATGTAGCTATAACCATAGTTACCAGTCGTGAACAAACTTCATTGAGTTGTGGAAATGGGAGGTTTATGTGATAAATGTTTCTCAACTCTCAATGATACCGGAAAATAATCTGTCCATTTATATAACAGAGTTATATCTTCTGACTCAGTTACCCTCAGCTTGTGTCTCTGCAAACGAAAGCTGGATTTAGTCTGATGATTACAAATATACAAATGTTGGAAACTCATATACAAACATGAAGGAAAGCTCCATTCATTCCAGCATAGGTTCATGAATGCCAATGGAATCAGCAATTAGCAAAACTTTATGCATAAATATCATGTAGCACAGTATCCAGGGAAGGCTCTCACAACTGGAGTGTAGGAGCTGGAGTTGCAACTAGAGTCAAAGAAGAAAAAAATTAAAAGTTAGTGAGAAAAGAGGGTGTAAAAGTAATTACAAGTGTAGACCTCTTCAAAAGGAGAAGCCCACATTTAATCTCACCCAACATTTTTGTGGCAATTCAAATAAAACCACAATTATAAAACTACGAGCTAAATTCACAGTGTTCATGAGACTTCCATTTGAAGTCAGGTGAGAAAGGAAGAAGAGACTTTCTCCCTCAGAGTCAGAGGAATGCAGAGGTTAGCACAGTGGCAACGAAATGGTGTCATTTACAGTCTGACCCACATCAAGACACTGCGGGCCAAGTAGTAGGATGAATTGTCTTAAAAGCAATTCGCATGTATTTAACAAGCCTGGCTTTTTCCCAGAGCTTTCTCTAGAGATATTTATGCTACATATGGCTCAGTCAGGGAATAAGGAAATGACAAGGTCTCTTGCTTCCTTTTGTAGTATAACCTGCTAATAAGCAAGTAATTTTTCCTTGTTATTAGAGATCTGAGATTGAAGAATTGACGTGAAAGAAGAAGGGCTAATATAGCCGATATGTACCACGTGTGACTGCAGAATAACTCGTGGGTGATTTCTCCACCAATGCTTGCTCTATGTCAGGCACCATTTTTAACAGAACAGTCCACCTTTTTCTGCTCTGTACCAGACAGTTTGTTGTTAGCTTTCCCTGCAGGCTAGAGGAAGTCAGCTGCTGAGTTCCCAAATTCACAAACTTTTAGATTTGGTGGTGGTATTCCCAGCATGTGAGCTAGAGTTGTGTTCAGCAAAGAGTTCAGTTCAGCAAAGACTGATGCTTTGTTAATACGTGCAGAAGTGTCTGCCAGGACTTTTTCTTTCACACGGCATGTCAAAGACGTCGCTGTGGAAGTGGTCGTCCAACCAGTTAAAAATAGTGGAAAATATTTTTAGTTGAGACCTATCTTCTACAAGTGTGCATAAGCATGCATAAGTTTATGCTTGCTTGTGTCAGATTTGCTTTTTGTGGTGTAGTTTTGAGCTGTAAAAGTGTAACATCCTGGGCTTGTGGCTAGACCTAATGAGGCTACTTTGTCTCTTCTACCACATCCTGCTATTGGAATATCCTTTCTCTACCACTGCTGATGCTGAAAGACCTGTAGGATGGGTTTAAAGAGCTTCCTGGCAATAACAGTGCAGTTTCCCTCTACATGGTTTCTTTTCTCATGCTGGTGCAGTATCTCCAGCACTTGGCTTTGGCAGGTCAATGGCTGCCCTCAGAGCTGTACAGCTGAACACCAGGCTTCTGAAGACATCTTGAAAGACAAGGTGTTGATATGAATGGGAGTAGAGAAGTCTCAGTCTGACAGTGTGCCACTTCGCAGGACCCTGTGCGGAACTGCAGAGTTGTTCTGCTTTGTCACTTGATGACAGATATAAGAACCTTGCCTAAACATTGCGATTTCTTTTCCTTCCATAACCTCACCTGAGGTTGTATCAGGTATATTCAAGCCATATGAAAATATCTGAATCTTGAAAAATATTGGATATGTTAATCTAAGTATGTGACTGGATCCTCCCCATGCACAAGGGATGGAAGACTCCTTTCTGGAGTCCAAGAAAGTAAAGCATGGGCTGATACTTTTTCTCTATGCTCACAGCACTTATGTCCCTTATCCAGTAAAGCTGGTGACTTTTTCCTTCATATTAAGCAGGGAAGATTTTAATCCAGAGAAAGCTGTCAGTAGAGCCCTCTGATAAAATCACTTAAGTGAAAAGTTTTCAAATCAATTGTCCTGCTTTTCTGTTTGTTTTACATAATTCTTTGATGCAAACCCATGGTTAAATTCATTAAATCTGTTTGCTTATGTCTTTTCTTGTTCTCCTTTTGACTTCCAGTGTAACATGATACAAGATTTCCCCCCTCAGTTCTTACAGATATTTAAAACAATAGAGAATCCCCTATTTTTTTAGTTTCTTAAAACACTTTAGAAATTGAGTTGTCATGTTAACAGTGTGGCAAATCAGAAATTAAGAGCAATATGAGTATGGTTCACATAGCTGAAGATGAGTTGCATCTCTGGATAGTGAGATGGAGATAAAGTCTTTCAAATGTGAAATGTATTCATAATGCAGGCACAAGCTCTGCCTGTTGGTTTCCTGAATTCCCATTTCCATTGGAAATGTGAAAGACATTTCATTAACAGGCTCTGCCACTAAGAAACATGATTTTCTCTTATTTAAATCATCTCTAATTGAAACTTAGAGACAAAGAAGTGCACAGGTGTAGCTGTAGGCAGAATAACAAAGTCCCGTCAGATGTCTTGAAACGATTTTCTGACTGTAAATCACCAAAGCTTTGTGTGACTAATGGCACCAAAGCTCTGAGGTTAGGATTTTGCTGATTATGCTGCACTACTGAAGGCAATCTGGAGAAAGGGAGTTTCAAATTAAAATTGCCTCTTCAAGGCTGGAAAAAGCTCCCATTTCAGACTTTTACAGGATTTTGATCCTCTTGTATGTACTTGTAGAGTCACGATGTTGTGCAGTGGCTGAATAAAGGTCCTCCTGGGTTTGTCACCTCCTTTAATATGCCATTAGTTTTTCCATCTCAAGCAGAAGTTGCAGGCAGGTTGTGTGAGCTATTTCCAGACCTTGTCTGTTTTCAAGAAAATTGCCAGCGTATACTGAAAGACAAAGCCAAGAAAAAAGCAATTTGTTTTCTCTCTGGAATGCTTTAATATTTCTCTTCCAAGAACTACATTATATAGAGCTAGCTTCTGTGGGTTACATGTAGGGCTTTAGAAGTTAATTGGCTTATAACAAGTAGAATATTTTCTGTGGAAATGCCATTGGCTTCTATGCTGGGGATCCAGCTGCCAAGAGCATGGAGAACTTGTGGGCTGAAGTAAACGTGGAATAAGCAGAGCGTGTGTGCTGTGTGAGCCACCTCCCAGGTAGGAGCTGCACGCCAAACAACAGATGCTGGTCAGCCCGAGCGTGCGGGCAGTGCCGGTCTTTCCTTGTCAGCTCCATCCTTGCAGCAGGATGGCAAAGCTCCAGAGGAAGCACAGCTAGAGAGGAGTCTCTGCCCCTCCGAAGGACCAATGCCAGTGTGCCCATGCTTAATTTGTGCTTCAAAGACTGTTTTTCAATGGCAAAGAATTGAAGCTCTGAATAGATGTCTCAGTTCTTAAATGAGTTAACGAGCCAGGCTCTCACCAGCAGTGCCCAGTGACAGGACCAGCAGCAATGGGCACAACCTAAAAGCAAGAAATTCCATCTCAAAACAGGAAAACTCTTTCTTTTTTTTTTTTTTTTAGCATAAGAGCTTTTGGTTATTGGCACAGGTTGCCCAGAGAGTTTGTAGATTCTTCATCTTGAGAGATATTCAAAAGCCATCTGAACACAATCCTGGGCAACCACCTCCAGGTGGCCCAGTATGAGCAGGGACAATCTCCTTCCAGCCTCAGCCACCCTGTAACTCTGTAAGTCTAACAAATTTTAGCTGCCAAACCCACATGAAACCCTGTCTGCTTTGTGTGTCCAGCCCTGAATACAGGTACTGTAACATACACGGATTCCAGGACTTCAGGGCCTTCCAGAAACTGTATCAGTGTTCATACAGTGCCAATATTAAGACTCCCAGGTGCATTTAGTGATAAGAATAGCAATAATTTGACCATACTCCAGTCTTAGGAACAGGTATTTGAAAAGAACTTCATAGCAGTGTAAAAAACCCCATCTGTGCAAGTAAAAAAAACATTCAATGGAAACAAAGGGAAGGGGTGTAGGAACACTGATGTTTAGAGTGAGAATGAATCCGAAGTAACTTCCCTTCTTCATTTTTTTGGTATTTAGGTTTTTGGTTTGTTTTGTTGTTGCTGTTTGTGTGGGGTTTTTTTTTTGTTTGTTTAAATGGTTTTTGTGTGTTTTGTTTGGTTTTTTTTGTTCTTGCTTTTTGTTTTGTTTTAGTTTTTTTTTCTGTGCAGGGCATAGACTAATGTATTTCATTTTAAGACTTAAGTTTTAAAATCTAAGTTTCAAATTAAATGTGTTCAAGATTACATGATGTGTGCCATCTCTGCCACATTTTCACCATCTGACTGTAAATTATCATGCTCATGTACACTTCAAAACCCTATTTAAAGACTTGCAGGCAGTCTGTAATGCCAGATATTTTTTAATAGTCTTTTCTGATACTTGCTGCTAGAAAATCTTGCTTGTAAGAAGAAAAAGAAATATTCCTAAAGCGACTTACAGACTCTTCAATTAAGCAAAACATCTAACGTGAGAATCACTACATGCCTAATAATCATGTCTCAGTTTGGATTTCTCTTCCTATATTGTGGCACTGTTTCTGGACAAGGTGATGTGAGCTGTTACCACCACCTGATTAATTTCCCCATGATAATGCTCAGCTCTGTTTGATTCCTTTTTTAATTTTAACATTATGTCTGCCACTGACTTCTCTTACCAAGATTACTGTTGACTTCAGGCTGCTTGGCAGGAGTAGCTCTTCACAACTGATGTGACTTGAGGAGACAAAATAAATCAAATCATCTTTCCAACATTTACTTTGACCTAGTTGAAAAATAATCCTTGCCAATGTTTTACCTCCCAAGCATGAAAAATGTGTGGGTCCATGGTGGGAGAGAGATCTCCATGGCTCTGGGCAAGATTTGCTGTTGTTCTGTGTTTCCTCTCATTTTACTCCAATTCCACTTATGCTCACACACTTGCACTTTTTAAAAAAGTAATTTAGAGCAACTAAGCTTCCTGGAACATGGATCTCACTGAAATGATGCAGTGTCTGTACTTCTGTCTCTTTAAGAACTTGATGGCATATCAGAGGGAAAATAAAAGGAAGGAAAAATAATATAAGGAAAAAACCAATTTCTCCTTTTCAAAACTTTGTCATGGCAGTTGGGGGTTTCTGAAGTGGAGGTTTGTAACAAGTTAATTTTCCAAGCTAAAATATTTCAGGCTTTCTCCTAGCTTATACTTAACACTTGAAAGTCAGTCCATGCAAAAATCCCATGGCCCTTAGTGGAACAATTTTTTGTGAAGACAGAATTTTTCCAAGAGATACGTCTGTTTGAATGGGAGTGTTTATTGGCAAAAGAGAGACAGAAACACTTTTACACTCATATCTACAAAATAACACAGAGAAAGTGTAGAATCTCTGTAGAAGGGGTTAACTTGGAAAGTGGCAGTTTGTGTTCAGCCCGATCCAGATCAAAGGCTTTTCATCCCGACTGTGTTTCCTATGTCCTAGACTACTGTAATGTAAAAGACAATCTTTGTTTTAGAGTCTAGACCTAAAAATCTTCTTGCATCAATAAACTTCTAGTTATCAATGCTTTGTGTTGATTTGCAAATGCACACTATAAATGATTTGGGTTTTTTAACAAGAACATTTTGCAAAAGTTTGTTCAGAAAAAGATTTTGTTTAAAAATTGCCACAAAATGGAAATATCCTATGGGCAACACTTTTTTTGTGTCAGTATGAACCCTCTTTCCACCAGTCTATTTGTTCGGTTTTTTTTCTTTGCGCTGATGCAAAAATTAATTGTGCTGTCCCTGGCTAAGTGAAGTCTTCAAATGGGATTTCCTTCAAGACTTTGTTTCTGAAAGTAGAAGACAAAGCACATTTCCAGTGCCATGAAGGCCTTATACTTTGAAGCCATTGGCTATAGATGATAGAAGGAGATATCAAAAAATGTGCTTATATGGGAGACAATAAGGGTGATATACTGAGCAGTTCTCCTGAGAATCTTAGGCTCTTCCTCCAGTGAAGATGATCACAAGTGGCTGGGTGAAGACTGCTATACTAGAAGACATATGAAATAATTTTTTAGTCTGGAATCAGAATCCTGTAGTTACCTTGACAACTGCCAATGATATATAACGATATTGTGTTTGCCTCTCCAGATGCCCTTTCAGTCAGTCCTACTGACAGAAGACAGAATAGTGTTTTTGTTTGTTTGTTTGTTTGTTTTTAATTTGCTTGAGTCATACCTCTAGAAACATGCCAGTCAGAAGGCAGTACCCTTTTCTGTGTTTCCACCCAACAGGATAAAATAGTATGTTTGCCTTTGCTTGCAAAAGAGAACAATTTGTTACAGTGTTCCCATATCCAATTAACTCTTTCTTCATCTCAGTGCAGTCAAAAGTAGAGCATTTAGGCACATGTTTGCATTTGTTGGTGAGCGTTGGGCCCCAGGGTGCTGGCAGTATGTGTATCTATGGAGATGGGCAGAACATCGTGGCTGCAGCAGCTTTGGGGAGCTGACTGAAGCTGAGAGGTCCTTCGCCCCCTTTGAGCTCTGAGGTCTGCCTCTGTCTCCTTGTGGGCAGGCTGTTCAGGCAGTGGTCTGGGGCAGACCCTGGGATCTCAGCCTTGTGCAGTGGGTGCACAGTCTTTAGGGGAGTCTGAGATACAGATCTTTGTAATTTTTTTTTTTTTGTTTAGATGACAAAGAACTCATTAGGTGATATAAATTGCTGTCACCAAGGGTAATTTCTCAGGGGTAGTCCAGAAATACCATTCTTAGGCTGTGTGAAAATTTAGCACCTATATCCTTAGTCTCTTAAATGTAATTTTACCTTATTTTCTGAAGATAATGTTTTGAAATAAAGCCATTCTTTTGTGCTTCCAAAGTGTTTCCATGGGGGTTATTTCTCAGAAGCTGGATGCAAAATGGCTAATCTTTCATTTCACCTAGTAAAGTGCTTACCTGCCAGCCCTAATTTCAGGGATTTGTAAGGCAGCAAAATGAGGACAGAACAGGGGAATTAATTAATTTCCTTCAGCCTACGGTAAGAAGCACGTGCTCTGGGGAGCCTGGGTCCAGTGCAGCACGGTGACTCATGGGGGACAGTTGTGTAAGGAGTGGGTGGGGGCTGAAAGGAGACAGTGTTTGTGGGTCCCTGCCTCAGTCTGTTCTCTGCAGCTTGGTGGGGAGTGGACCTAGGTGGTGCTCTCCCTGCTGCCTGGCTTCATGGACCCTTTCCACAAGCTGCCATTGCAGGAACCTTTTAAAACACTCCATCTTCTGGTGATATAAATTAGTGATGTTTTTCCTTCAGTTCCTCTTTAGCACCAGGCGAGATTATATGTCACTGATGATATAAGGAGTATTCAGTCTCAGAGGGAAGGTATACATTTATGCTACCAGCACTAAATTATTCTTTGACTTGAAAAATAGAATTTTATTGACCCTCTTTATTTTTAAAACAATTTTAAAAACAATTTTTCTTTTTTGCAGGTTAATTTCAGATTTTGCAGATTCATTTCAGACATTTCTTTTAATATAGTTTGGTCTTTGAGTTGAATAAAAATCAGCCTTCTACTGCAATGGATGCTATAAAAAGGAATATGTACCAATGTGTTCAAAGAGCAACTGAATCAGACAGATAAAATGAAAGAAAATGGGTGAAAAAAGGAAAGCATAACAGAATGATGGGACAAAAAAACCCCACAACATGAATTCCACATTTCATGTTCCATTTTCTTTTCAAATGGTCATATTTTCAAATTTAGTTTTAAATTTAATCCAGAATAGACAGTCAAGACACTAACATGCACTTTAAGAAGCCCAACAAAGTGGAGAGATGCTAAAGACTGAGAGGAAAGGGAAGCTAAGGAGAAAACCAACACAAAGAGTAGCCAAGGATGAAGAAGCATATGGAGACAGAGAGAAAGAAGAACCTGGAAAGAAGTTATTGCCACATAAACTTGAAGGAGCATATGATCATATCCAGAAAATATTACGTGCAGGAGCTGACAGTTTATTTAGTGTTTATGTTAAGGAGACTTTTGAGTAGATGAGTCTCTGAGTAACTGGAGTCACTCCATAGTTCAGGATTTCATTGTTGGAAGTTGCATTTATTACACCAAAATGTTAGAGAAGCTCTCGGAGAGTCATGTCCCGGTCAACAGTGACACAGCTTTCACAACTGTACCTGCTTACAAGGATGGTCTGGGCTAGCACAGTGCACACAGTTTAACCCCCCAGGCAGTATGTGTGGGGGTACAAGCTTTATTCTAGCCCTCAGCTTGCATGTTGCCTCCTTATGGTCCATCAAGGAAAATAGTGTATTTTCCCATCCATTCTGTGTACTTAACTTTCCTTGTCTTCTCTGAAGAGCTTCCAAAGTGTTCAGCATTCCTGGCACCATTGTATTTCCATCTCTGTCTCTGTCACTCTTTTCCCTTTCTCTTTTCCTGACTCCTTTCCTTACTCTCGCTCTCCTTTTCCATCTCTCTTTTTAAAAAATAACTTCTATAGAACGGAAAATGCAGCCTTGTAACACATATCTTGCTGTTTCATATTGTGTTTAAGATGGTATTTGAGTACTCATAGGAGTTCCTTTTCATTCTATGGTTTGCATACTGCAAGCCAGCAGTAAATATCAATGGGAACAACCTGTAGTTTTATTGTGCCTTTTCATTTTCAATTTTAAAAACTTATTTTCAATTTAAAAAATAATCCCAGGGTAATGGTGCTTTTACAGTCAAAAAAATTGCACATTTTTAAATGGAACAATGTGATTTGCTATTCTGCATATTCCATCCACTATGCTAAGTTTTTTTAGTTTCTCTTTAGCTGGCTTCTGATATGGAGACATAAACCTATTGCCCAACCAGGAAAAACAAGCTCCTTCATTGATTTTATATTGGATTGGAGGAGTAAACATGAATGATATGGATTGCATTATATTTTTTCTCTGGCAACTATTCTGTTAAATTAGTTTCAAAGCTGTCAAATTAAAACACACAAAGTAAGAGTGACATGTTATGTCCAGTGGGTGTTTTTGTCCTAGGAAGAGGTATCATGCTAGCCTTGGGAAAAGCCTGAAAGATAACTTCCAGTATTATTCAACTAAAAAGCAGAAAAGAGTGACTGAATCATTAAGCTAATTTTCTCTGAAGGGGATGAAATAACTATTGATGGGTTTTCCTCTCTTCCTGTGTTCCTGCCCTCTTCATCTCAATGTCTCCCTGGCATCTCCATTCCCACTGAACTATCCCTCAGTCCTTTTCCCAAGCCTTCCTTCTCAAGTCCTGTATGTGTTTCTAAATATTTCTGGCTTCCTTTTTTTATATCTCAGAACTGCAAATTCTGAGTTTGACTGCCAAAGGCAAGGCAGAAATAGGTATCAGTGGGCAGATACAGAAATTTAAAGGCAGGAATTCGACCTCTACTTATCCATCTATGTATTTTCATCACTGCCCCCAACCAGCTCCTTGTCAGTGTGGCTCTCTTTGCCTTTGACATGGGAGCTTTTTGGTCATCCATTGCACAGATAAACCCAAACATGGTCTCCTTCTCTAGGTTAGCAAGGAAAGCCCCTGAGTTACGGTAAGAGGAAGGACATCCAAAGTCTCCATCCATGGCATGGAGACACAGAGCTTCGCCTGCTATCTAGGGACTGGAGTCTCACGCTGCTCAAGGTGTTTTGTACAATAGGGCATTACAGTTCACCACTACTGAGGTTAGAAGCCCTGTTCATTCTTCCCCCTCTCTTTTGTGGCAGGTGCATTTGAGGTGCTTCTATCGGCGGCATATATTGACCCAATTCACAAGCATTATTAAAATCTGGGAAGCTGTTTTAGTGGTTTTATTTTCATTCTGGACATGAACGGCAAGCAGGTAGAAACCTGTGAAACCACACTGGAGCTTTAGGAAGACAGAATGAGAAAAAAATCCCCCTAATGTTACTTTCCCTTTCTTGACTTTTTTTTTTTCTTCTTTTAAGTTGACCTGTATCTTTCCCTGCTAGGGGCCAAGTAGCTCTTTAAAAAGTGAACATTAAAGGAAAATAGATATAATAGTATGGTCAGAAAAGAACTTGTCATTTATGCAGGACTAAGAAAAAATGTCAAACATTCTGTACCTAACAGTTTGTGTGATTACATTCAATAAACGTGACTCTCAAAGCTACTTGATTGTTGCATCTAGATATTTCTAACCCTTGTGGGGTGAGTATTATAGCCTTCTAAATAATGGGGTTTAGGCTGTAATTCCATCTCTTCTTGAAAACAGTGGTAAATTTACAATTGACTTGAATGCAATCAGGGATTCTACCTCATAGTTTCAAGCATTTCAAATATTTCTGTTTAGTGTACTGCCTTAATTAGAAGCTTGCCTCAGATTTTTTGGGGAAGTGACAATTCCAGCAATTCATCTGGACAGTTACTCAGAGGTACTGCAGGAAGGCCAGAATTTTGATCCCAGTTGGCCACAAATTTGTGCTGGGAGGCGAGTCTCATGGCTCTTCAAATCTGAATCCTAATAAGTGTGCAGGCAGCTGCTATTCCCACCCATGTACGTACTTACTACTAAAAGACCCACAAACCAAATTTCTCTATTTCTTCAGTCAGTAAAAACTGTAATTCAGCTACATATTTTAAAATGCGTGCCTTGTAATATTTTTGTTTCCAATGAATTTACAGTTAATTGCAAGGATTTTTTGAAGGCTTCTAAACCCTTATTTAGCCTGTATAGCACTGAATAGTGGTATGATTTCTGTACATGCCAGAGTTCATGTATTCTAATCAGTCTGACTGCTTAGAAAATGCTGCATAACACCGGACTAATTTGCAGGGAGAGTAGCCTGTAAAGGTTGGCTATTAGCTGGTTTCAGTCACCTTTTATCTACACATTGCCTGACAAACAGCTGGATTCTTGTGCATTCCCAACAGCTTGCAGTTCCAGTGCAATGAGGCTGAACCAGGCTTTTCTGTATTAAGGATGAACTCAGGCCAAAAATAGTCTCTGTAACTGCTGTTTTCTTTTATTCATGGTAGTTACAGGCAACAAATCAAAGATCTTAGTTGCTCTATACGATACATCCCCTCCCCCCCATACACAAGAAGTTGCAGGCATTTTGCAGTCCTTCCTTTAATGAGCTTCTTATTCTGAAGAGGTCACACTCTTCCAGAACGTTGTTTATTTTTCTCTGCTCGGGAGCAACACCTTGCACGTATCTGCAATCATTCCCCCGTTAAGTGTTGTCTAATTGTGCACTTTTGCTCCATCTTTCAGGAAGTTCCTAATGATCCTCCCAAGCCTCTGTTAAGCTAAATATTTCTGTGTTGTCAGCAACTTTCACCACCTGTCTGTTCAGCCTGCTTTACAGAAAATTCCTAACACCTGGCACCTAGCACTTGTTTGGGTATGAAGCAAACGAACCACAGCGTTTCTCTGGAGAACTGGCAGCAGGCAGAGGCAATGACTGCTCCTGGTGAACAGGACCATCAGTCAGCCTTAGTGTCAGGTGCTTAGGGAAAGTTTCTCCTTGGGGTCCAAACAAACCTGACACTGAAAACCTGGGCTGGGTTTTTTGTTTGGTTGATTGGTTGTTTTTCCAGCGATGTGTGTATGGAACAGCAAATGCTCAAATAAAACAAGCAAGCATGATTCAAAAATAGCCAGTGCCTTTGCCCCAAATCAACCCCAGCTCATAATAACAGTTGTACTAAGCTCTGTGGAACTGAAGAGTGAAGCTTGCAGGTTGCAAAAGCAAGGAGCTGAAGGCACCAAGAAGGTAGCACGCTAGGATGCAAGCTGCTGCTGTGTAGCATCTTTGGAAAGAGGGTATTTTATTCAGGAGCTCTCCTGTCTATTATGTACCTCAGTGTGTGGGTGTCAAGTCTACTGAGAAGATGGAAGAGTGGTTAGACACAGAGCGATGGGAATGCTGTGTCAGCTGATCAGAAACCTTGTCTGGAAAGTGAAGCTAATTTTAAGTGAATGCAGCAAGGAAATATGTAGGAAAAAGTTGGATAAATTTGGAGGTTGTTTTTTTCCTTTTTGTTGCAGTAAGAGAAGGAGTCAGGGAAACATGAGTTGCCAGAAAGAACATCAGAAGGCTTTGTAAAGGTTTTTGTGAACACTGTGACATATGTCTTTAACCTAGATATATTGAACTGAAAGGGATGCAGGTACTAGCAGGAAGATAGAAGACTAGATAAATGCAAGATTTTTGAATTGCTCTTTCATGAAATAGAGGATTTTTTCCTCACATCTTTAGCTCTCAAGGGAGAGTTTCAAGAAATAGATCCAAGCCTAGGGAAGCAATAATACTGGTGGAGGAGTTATCAATAGCTGAGGGATGACTGTGAAGCCATCTGCAACTGGAGAGCTGCTGGCTGTATTGGACACATTAACTGTGTACGCACAGATCCTTCAAGTTTTTTAATACAATTAATAAACAGCAGTTGGTATTGAATCTTCATATTCAGTGTCAAGAGTGATATAAATTGCTGACTAAATGGTCATTTCAGTATCCTGGCTCATTTTGTGAAAGTCTCAGAAAGCAAAGCAGTGTGGATGAGATACAGAAATGGTTTCTAAAGATGAGCAAATGTTGGACTTTTTAATTACAGTCAGCTCAGCGTCTGAATTCATGAGTATGCTTTGTTCTTTGGACTTTTTTTTTTTTTTAATGTGCTATTTATCATTACAGTGAAGATCTAAAAGCTTCATTTCACTATGTGAGTATAGGGAGAATTATAAATTGAGACTTATTTTGGCTTGATATTAATCTTTTCTTATGTAAGCCAAAAGTAAAAACTCGTAAAGGAAGTAATATTTTGTTTCTCCTGAAACATGTCAATAACAGCTTGTCTTTGGGAATATCAGCCTTTCCAAATTCAATTTTAGCACTTACGTGTTTACCTGTTTTAATTAAGAATTGGCAAGAACAAAAGAAAAAGCCTATTTTATGAGCTGATATGATCTTAATTGAGAATGCCTGGCTCTCACATTGTCAGTGATCACTTATTTTTGTGAATTATATCAGGGCACACATGAGGAATATGTAATACTCCCCCATGGCAATATCTAGCAGAAGGAGCTGAGAGAGCCCAGGTGTTTTAACAAGGTGGTTTGAAAAAGCTCCAGAATTAGTATGTGATTTTGGAATCCTTGGAAGAGGCAGGGGACAGCTTTCCAAACACCTGGACTCCTTGATCCACCTGTAGGATAAGCTTTCCTGCCTAAGCTGTTGCAGCATATTAATCATCTTTGCCATGCTTGAACAATTGTTCATGGTGGAGCTCCAGAACAAAGGTGCAATGTTTTTATGCAGATCCCATAGAAACATTGCCCCATAAAAGGTATTCTTCCCTGCCTTGTTTCCTTCAGTCTTGCAGAAAGACTTTGAAGTACAGGGGTCTGGAAGAAATAGGAAATAAGAGGCCTTACCTTGCTTTAGAATTTCTATGTCCTTATGTATTCTCCCTCCAGAGACAGAGGGAAAAGTACAGATGCTTACCTAAATAATGGTTTGGTTTTTAATTCAAATAGAGTTTCTGAGTAGAGCCTTTCAAACTGTGCAGTTGTAATAGATCAGACAGAAGCTGGGAGATGTTAAAATATGTAATGACAGAAGTGGAGGTTTAGCTACGTTTTTGCTGTGCAGGAGGGAAAACATGGGCACCAGCAAAGCATGGGAAAAAATGGAGTTGGGTCAGCGAAATAGTTTCATAATAAATGCATGATTTGAAATGTTCATTTTAATTTTCATGCATACTATAAACAAACTAATAAATCATAATGTTATTTAAGCAAAAAAAGAAAATCGTGCAATATACTGAAAAAGTTGAATCCAGTCAGATGTAAGATAAGATGGTCAGCAGACCTCTCCTCAGATCTTTATGGGAAGAGAAAAAGAGGCCCCAAAACTACATCTGATGCAACTTAGAAAGAATATATCATGTGCATTATGAAGTGGTTATTAGTTACTGCTATTAAAAAAAATTACCTGCTGTTGCCATGCCTAACTTTAGCTTTTTGAAGTGTCTAACTTATATTTTTGAATCATGTTATTCTTTCATCTCTGAGATCAAAGAGCCTTGGACCTATTTAGGAATGTTTAGACTGTAACAGACTCAGTTAAGGTGCCTGTTATATAGTACCTACCCCATGTCGTGACTTTGGGTGATATATCCACATGGCTTTCTGAGGCTGAGAAATATAATCTGGTCCAAATTGCTCCTGAAGAGCTGCATGTAAACTAAATGACCGAGAAGGTGCTTCTGACTGGTGGCATCTGCCTCCCATATCAGGGTAAGACAGAGGCACATATCAATGCCAACTGTCACCTTTGTTTTTCCAGGGAGGAAATCTGGAAACTCTGGAAAGCTGCTCAGTTGTGGGTAACTAGGGTATGCTACAACATGCTCCCACCAAATTACTTGAATTGGAAGTGGTCATAAAGTCAAACACATTAGGGACATGGGTGGTTTTCTAAACATTCCACAGGGGGTGGGATAGAATACGGTGAATGTATGTTGTATGAAATACTGAGATTCTTGAATTTCTGATCAAGGTGATCAAGGATAAAATCATATTTCATCATTATGAGAATTGGAGATTTCAAGAGCTAGCAACGTGGGTTTAGATGGAGATACATATCCTAGAGGTTTGTATGAGGCATCTCATCCACCCTGCTGAATCAAAACCTCAGTTTCATCTAGTGTAAGGGTCTCATCTGGTATGAACAAGTTCTTCCAGATACAGGTTTTAAGTACTTTTGTTCCAAAGATGTCAGGAGACAGCGAGCATATATGTCTTTACTCATCCATATAGCAACAGATCCTTTTGTGAGGAAGGAACTCAGGCATACTTCATGCATTTTTTTATTCCATGAAAGAAGCAAGGCCTTTTGTTACTCAGCATGATATCCTCTTTAGAAACAGTCCTTTGGCATAGCTACTGTTGGGCACGCTATGGTCAGTCTGTCTAACCTCAGCGGTGCTATTGCTTAAACTCAGTGACTGAGAAAGCCTTTGTGTACTGTGTTGAGTAACTTGTGGTCTTCTCACTTGCCGAAGTGTCTCCGAGGCACAGCTTGGACAGTCAGCGTGTCTAAACCGCCGGTGCCTGGGAGCTGGTGGGAAGTGTTGTGGGAAGCAGCAGTAACTGGTGGGCTGGGCAAGCCCTCCTCCTGCTCAGTTTCAGCGGCAACCACTGTGTGGAAAGGAGCTCTGCTCTGTCGCTGTGGCTTGTGCACGTTTGCTGCAGTTGGTTGTACGACAAAACTCACCTGAACTGGTCCTGGGGAACTGGAGTGCCCTTTGGTAGGCCATGAAGAAATAAGGAAACCAACAATTGGTGCTGCTGGTGAGGATGATTTTGGGAGCTTGAACGCAGGCTCTTGTGGTCCTGTGCAGTATTCCCTGGCACTGCGGAACTCCTCACCAGCCTCAGCCATTTGAGAACTGGTTGAGTCCTTCAAGCTCTTTACCCAAACACCTTCACTAGTAACAGGAGAGAGACTGGCACACCTAAAAGCTGATTTTCTGCACCTGAGACAGCTCTTTTAAGGAGGGCAGCCTAAGTGGCTAGGTGGAGCTAGACAGCTGACATCTAGGCAACTCTAGCTAACTGATCCCCTCCCTTCTTTCTGTACCTTTGCTGCCATGCGTGGTTCAGCCCTTTACAGGGAGGACAAGTGTTTGTTGGAATTAGTGAAAGAACAGATTAAAGACTCCCAGGAAGATACATACATACATATATATATATGTGTTTCAATCTGCTACAAACAATTTGTGTCTCTTTGTAGGAAGATTTATATACTCTTTTTTCATATGAGATAAGGAAGAGAGTAATTTAACAAATAATACACCTACCACTTCCAGACAAACTCAAGAGAGTTGTACACTAGGGTAGGTGGCCTCAGTCCGTCAAAGCCATTAGATGTGGGTAGCCCTTAACGAAAAGAAATCTGCTTATCTCTCCCTCCTTATGCTTTTTAAGGCATTGATCTTGTGTATTGATCCATTTAGCTTATTGGGCTGGAATGTTTGAGGACTCACAAGGGAAAGGCCACAGCCTGATCCAAGGTTATGTTTACCAGCCACTCCCTGCCCTCATCCAAAATCAACCAGGTAGTTTTTTTTGTACCCCTGAACCCAAGGAGTTTTCCTTTTCTACAGTTTCTGTGTGTTGCATGCCAGCCAGTCCCTTACCCTTCAACCTGGGTGAAATTTGTATGGGCTCAATATGTGTCAGCCAGGATTTGAGCCCAACCTAAACACAGCCAGAGCATGACCGCTATTGATCACAGGCGTAGAAGGGAAGGCTTAACCTTTGTAATGCTAAGAGTCTGTTCTTTTTCTTGTTTTGGTTTTACTTTGGGGGCCAGGGGAACTTGGATCACTGAATGAAACAGTAAAGGGCGTGAAATAATTTGTGCCATGTATGGAGTAAATGGTTTAGATAAGGACCCATCAGAATTTTTCAATGGCCTAGCCAGTTATAAATCTTTGTAACAGGAATACATCATCGTGTTCAGGGATTTTTGTTCCTGAATGTCCTAGAATTATACAGTGCATTTTTATATACGTCTCTGTGTTCCTAGTGAACAGTTCTAGCTCCCCATGGGTCTTCTGAATTGAGCCAGTGGTGAAACTTTTCTTTTCTTTACTGTGTTTGTTGGTGTAAATGTGCCAGGGTACATGATCTGTGAGTTAAAATCTGCATTGAGGCTCCAAAATTTTATTTGATGGTTGTGCCTTAAGGCTAAGCATGAACAACTGATATTTTTCTCCATTTCAGTTCCTCTGCCTGTGTCTTGTTTAAGCTAGAGACACAGTAAAATCTGTGGGTGTCCAAACTGCCTTCTAGTTGTGTCAAATAGTGGCTATTCATCAATGAGATACTTTGCTATGTAAGATTTTGGAGAAATGTAGGTATGCTGAAAGGAAAATGCAAAAATTTTAGGGGTTACTTTTGTGGTTGATCTATTCATCTACCTGTTATCTATGAATATGCCTAGTCATACCTTATGCATGTTTGAGTGTTTGCTTCGTGCAGTGGGATTTTCCTTACTGCCTCAGGAAGAAGTCCTGGCCTCTGTGAAAGACTGCTGGTGTGGTGGCTGTGGCTCCAGCATCCAAGCCTCATACAGAAGCACACTTTTAGTGCATGTACTCAGTATCAACATCTATACATGTTAGATACAGCTGTTAGTTCTGTAGCTTCCAAAAATGTAATTTCCCAGCTAGCACAACACTGCAAGTTGTCTGATGCCAAGAGCAAAGGCCAAGTCTTCATTGTCTGGAATGTTTTGTCTGTTCTGCAGAGATTTGCACAGTGCTGTGCCTGTACTTGCTGGCGAGGTGCCTGTGAGTAGCATCAGTGTAATGCAGATACGCCTTACCTTTCTCACTCCCTATTTCATGCAGATGCTCCAAGCTCAAAGCAGTGTCATCTGCCCTTTCCATGAGCAGAGAAGCCTTGGCAGATATGTTCCTTCCCATGTAGAGGTCACAGGCTGCCACCACCATGAATGCTATGAATAGTTCAGCTGAAGCCATCTTTAAGCCAGACAGAAAAATAAATCTCTCACTGTGGAAAGAGCTCTTCAACATGATCCAGATTGCCTCAGTATAGTCCCTCGGGACTATTTGTGCAGTGAGATACTCTTCACTGTGAATAGGAATGACAAAATCTGGCCCAGAGTTAGTTCCCCAAAAATGTAAATATAGAAACTGCTACAGAAACACGTGCAGGGGCACAGAATTCTTTTTTTTCCACCCATGATCTTTGCCAGCAAGGTCTCTCTCTCAGAGAGCCACTGCGGCAGTTCAAAGCTTCACTTGCATTGCGGGTTGACAGGGGGAAACATTGCTGATCCTGCTCAGAGAAACAGGCAATTTGCTTCTGTAAAATTACACTTAGTAAAGCTTTTGGGATTTCATGTAGGCAAATCTGAATCATGCGTATCTCAAGTGCTCTCAGTCATGAGAGGAAGAGGGGGTCATCTGAGGATGAGAAGCTCTTCAGACAGAGAGTAACCTTTGATGAAGTGCTCAGGCCACAGACAGGGAAGCTGTCTGCAGCTTCTGCAGTGATCTGGAAGTACTGACTGACAGTTTTATTGTCTTTCATAGAGATTTGCAGAACACTGAAACCCCGAACACACACATGTGCATTACCCCATAGATGCTGTGCACCTGGTCCCTGGTGTGGTAGGAGGATCCAGGCTTTTATGCAAGGGACATTTCCTTGGCAGGATGGCTTCTTCTTCCCCAGCTCTGCTGATTCTGAGAGTCACTTCACTGACTGCACTTCTCTCTATGCCCAGTAAACACTGCTAAGCAGGCAGGGGAAATCAGGCTGAGGTTTCCTCTGTGTGGAGAATTGGCATAATGTTTGAGACCACTGAGCCAGCCTTAACCAGGAGCTCTCACCCCCACAGAATGAATTAGCTGTGGTAATCTTTGCAAGCGGAGCTGTAAGTAACAAAACTGCTGGTCAGATATGGGCATATGGTGCTGCTTTTAGCAGTATGAATGTGTTTCTATGAGTTTCATTGTGTTACACTCATTTGCCAGGAGCTGTTTGACCTTTCCTTTGTGCACTGGATGCATGCAGTGCACGGAGGCTCCATCCTCTGCAACAAAATTTACTTATTTCTTTAGAAATACCTCTAGTGTTGGGATAGATAGGGAAATTTGTTGTTGTTGTTGTTAACCTCACATAACTCTTCAGTTCTTTTCCCAGTCTTTTTTTTTTAATTTTTTTTTTCTTTTCAATGCCAGTTACAGATCCCAGATGTCAAATAGCAGCAGCAGCTGGCTGCATGACAGATCCCTTAGGCTGCAGCTGGGTGAACACTCCTGGACTTATTCTAGCTGTGTCATATGGATAGTATGCAGATGATTTCTCTGACCTGTCATGCTTTTCAAATGCCTCTAGCTTCTTTTTTTCCTTCTTTTATTTTGGTAATACACAGAGCCTGGAAATTCAGCCTTGGAGAAATCTTGCATATATTGTGTACAAGGTCTGTGGATCCAAAGGATGGCTTATCTGTGCATTATTCCTTTTACATAAATAAATGATTCAATTAATAAATACCCAGTATTCCCAATACGCCATTAGATTAGGGTTGACTCTGTCCTTCAATACTCTGCATCTGTGACAATAGCACTCTTGTATGAAGATGAAAGGAGAAACATTAATTCAGGAAGTCTGATCTCTCTTGAAAATTATGTACTCAGTGTCCAAATTGGTCGAATAGTACTTTTGGCGCTTTTCTCTTCATTAAGTCAGTGTGAGTAGATTGATTGAATGGGAATGACAGAATAGAGCTTCAGATTTCAACAGATGAAACAAACAGAAAGAGTAAATTTTCAGTAGAAGCATAAATACACAATATGCTGTAATATCTACAAAGAAGAGTTTTTTTACGGGACATATTTTTAAGATCACCTGTGCTGGTGAATTTTCTTTAGTAGTTGTGCTGTACATTACTTTTAACTAAATCCTTTTTTGTAAGGTGTCGTAACTCTGCCTAACATTAATGCAATCATAACAAATGTATGGTTTTGCTTTAAACTACAGTGTATGTTTTGTAATAGTAGTATAATTTGAAAGAGAAGTAGAATTTAAGTATACTGATTAAACTTTAGTATCCTTACTCTGAGCCAATAATACCTAGAGAGCTGAATTATTTCATCTCAGATTATTGGGACATATGCTTAAAGCTTCAAGGTAATATTTCAAAATATCATTTTCTAATAATTTCCCTCTCCAGTATTGTCAAGGATATTAATCAACTCAAAACAGTTTGTTCTACAAACAGAAATGCTCATTGACTAAGCCATTATTTTTTCCCTTTTGGGCAAAATCCAGAAAATAGATTTGACCAAGTGGGGCAAATACACTTTCTCTATATGATCTAATCACTTCTGTGTTCTATTTTATCTCATGTTTGTTTTCTCTAAACATTACCTGCAGCTAAAATGAAGGTGGTTGTTGTAGATACATGAGAACCCTTCCCATTGCGCCTTTCAGAAATTATTGGTTTTGATTGTAGACACAGTGCAGAACCCAGCTCAGAGCTCTGGGAAAATGCAGAAGTGCCGTGCAGAAGTAACTATATGCTGATAGAATTTGCAGCACCAGTGAAGGCAATTCCACTGTCATTTATTTTAAACTAAAGAGAGTGTATGAGTTTCTTCTTTATAGTCACTGAATTATGTCTCGTGCATTACTTTTGAGTGGGGTATCGTACAGCCTACACCTGTGTGGCTTCCCATGGCTACTTCCGCATAACTCGAGTTCATCTTGCTGCTTCCTAGTCACAACTTTCATCTTCCTAGAGACCCCTCATCTTTACAGCTCTCCAAAGGACATTGCAAGCTGGGTGGCAATATGTGTCATTCTCACTGAAGTTATTAATGCTTTTCCCCCTAGCTCAAAGATACTTTTATTCTCCCTCCCTAAAGGAAGTGCTACAAATTGATCAGTGTTGATCTTCCTTTTGGTGAAACTATGCACAGTAGACCTGTCCTGGGACTCCCTAAAACAAGATTATTCTGAGTACATCCTTGATTTCTGTCCTTGCTAGTCCAGAATAGAATCCTTCTGTTTGTCTCTGGTCTCTTTTTTTCCCCAGCAGTATTCCTTCTCCAGTTGCAATTCTGAAGCAGACACTCAATGCAATTGTTCATCTCCTTTAATCTTTTGTTGTTGTCAGTAAAGTTCCTGCCGGTCCTTTGTTGTGCTTCCAGTTGGTCAGATTGCTCATTCTCAGTCTCACAGACTGACTGACATGATAGAGTGGCAAAATATCCTGACTGCTCTGAAACAGACTATTTTAAACCTGCAGAAACATTATCTATTAAATGTTTTTCCATGTTCTGTTTCATGTCTTTCAGCAGGAGGCTTTATTGCAAAAGTTCTTTCAATTATCTCTTTTTTCTGTCTTATTTTTTGACTTTTGTATCAGATTGTTTCTGATTTGGCTACATTCAGTAATACCTAAAAAATTTACAAGTATTCTAGAAGCTTAATGCAATACCTAAGGGAGTAAGGAGTATTCTGCTTAGAAATAGGGTAATACAGAAACTTCTCTTGGCAATTTTTTTTCCCTTTGCTTTTTTCTCCTGCTTAAGATATCAGTCATTTAATCTCCAAGTCTTATGCTTTATCTTGCTTTAAGCTTATCTAAATTGCTGACCATCACCATCATCTTTTTTTCCCCAAGTTACTGGTCATATTTGCCTCTATTTTCAGCTTTTGCAATATAAATTCTTCTGATAATTCCCTTCAGTTACCTGTTCTTCCATCTTCCTGCTTGATCTCCTGGTCCTATAAGCCCTAGTTTCTTATATCATGTTACCTAGCCTTAGTCTGGGTCAATATGCACAACTTCCCCTGTGGCTTCAATGGTCTTGATCATTATCCCTTTTTCATTTTGTTTCTCTAAAGCCTCCCACTGATGTAAATGTGTCTTTGACTTCAGCACAAAGAATATCAAGCTCCACATGCATCACTGCAGGACTGCTGAAAGAGTTTGAGATTTGCTTTGTGAATACTTCTGATCAAGCAGGCCATTTCTTTCCTCAGCTTACTCATGGATACTCAGCACAAAGAGGGTAGATCACTTGATGTCAGTGAAAACTTATAAAAGAATGAAAATTTATAATGTAGAGCTTTTCAGCTAGGGCTTTTGTTTGGTTTGTTTGGGCTTTTTTTTTTTCCCACCATAAAGCATCATTGTAACACCATAAATTTTTAGTGAGAGCTTGAATTTTATGTCATGAAAGAAATTCCAGTATGCCAGATATGTAGGATTTGCAGTTCAGGTATCACACATTAACTAGCATATTGAAATAATTCTTTTGAAAGAACCCACTACAGATAGAATTGTAGAGGAGATCCCACCTTGGAAACACCTAAGACAGGCTGTGATATTCCAGCTTTCATGTTTTCACAGGAGGAAAGATGATGTTTTGCATGAAATATCTGGAAACAGATGGATCCTTCTGGCCTGTGAACCTGTATTTCTTCAATGGTCCCACTATTGCACAGAATCATAAAGGCAATTACATAGAATTCCCCATATGAAGAAGAAATGTAAGTTGAGATAGGGAAAAAAGCCAGCCAAGAGAAACATGTCAATAACAGATGTCATTGAGCTTGTCCATGTACACTCCTGTCAGTGAGGAAAAAGCTACTTTTCTGTTCAAATCTTCTTGAAGTTGAAGGCCTAGAGGAAAACATGTATCAAGGAAAAACAGGGTTCTTCTTGTCAAGTGATAACTGTGTTTAAACGCTGTATAAAAATGCTTGAGTTTTAAGTTTTTGTCTTGCCATGGTGTGACATGTCTCTTTTTCAACAAAACAGGTTGAACCTGGGTTTGTGCCTTAGATAATACATAGCATCTCTGCAGCTTGTTACAGAATTCAACCCTTGTGTATGACAAGTTCTCTTTTCATGGCCTATGCATGTATTATATGTAGTAGATAATGAGGAAATACTGCTCTAACCACAAAGCTACAAGTATCTGCAGCTCATGAGAGTATCTCCTGACTGATGAGGGGAAAAGAAAATGAAGAAAGTATTAAAATATTTCTTTTCATGACAGAACCAGACGTTCATGTGGCATATACCAGATTATTTATTTGATGTATATTTTGACTGCCTGGTGGGGTTTGGGACTCCTCTGAGTAATAGTACCTTGGCTGCAACTGAGTGCTGCATCATAATTCTCCATTAGTGTAAAGCCACAAAACAAGGAAAAGCCTGAAGTAAATTTGAATAAAAGATAGAGAAATGCATGTACTCTGAGCTGCGTTCTGTGACAGAGTCTTAATGTTGTAGAAGAATGCTAATTTAATCTGTTCAGTAATGTTGGTGAGCTTTCTAATGCCATTCAATACCACTTATATTAGCATTTTATCCATTTGAATTCTCTTCATACATAACTATGTGTTTTAAGGTTGTTTAGTCAGAGATGACACAACCAGAGAGAGAATAGGAATGACTGCAAGATGTACTGTGCACAGTAAATGATGATGTCAGATAGCCAGTTTTAAAAATATGATAAACAGGAAAACCTCCAAGCAAACTGGATTTTCTATTTGAAATTCTGAATTAATTCTGCATGAAGCCACAGTGTTGTATAGTAATTATTTTCCTTTTCCTATATTTTCCTTTTAAAATTTTTATTAAATGATTAATCTAGTTACCAATTCTGTATTTAATCATTTTCATAGAGATCAAAATCCCTTGGAATATGAAGCACTCTTTAGCATGTATTTTGTAATTAGCTGTAAAAATTTACATAATGAACTAAGTAGTTCATTTCTGAATGTGATGTGTGTCCATGTGTGTGAGCCATGGACCTACGCCCAGTGCTTATGATAAGAGATTCTCAGCAAATCAATTCCTATTCTGGAGCTTTTGAGCCTTCCAGTTAGTTCTAGTCAGTCATCTGGACAAATTCACCATGGTTAAGAAGTTGCGAAGTGCTGCAAATTAAAGTGATAGCTTTTTTCACACTTCTGTTGCTTGTGCTGTCCACACTTACAACTATTGGGGCAAAATACAAGGAAAACCAGACCAACTGTGTCTTCTCAAAGACGTAATTTGGAATACTCTGACTACATTCCTACCCAAGCATGGTATAATCTAAGGGGAATAGTGTTTCTTGGTTTGGAGCAGTTGCCTCCAAATCTGTGTGTCTGGGTACATTTTTAAAAGAATGTGCATAATGTGGCATTCATGGCTCACAGGCCATAGTATGGCAATGATTGTCTCACAGACAAATTAGAGCCATTACAGTTGTTTCCTGCAATGGACAAGTCTGTGGAGAAAGCTTGTAGCAACTGAGATGGCACAGCCCAAGGATGACACAGTTGTTGACCAGCTTACATGGACAATTTCTCCGAGTTGTGCTAGGGTTGGAATAAAATATGAAAGGAAGAGTTTTCATTATAGGAAATGATGGTGGTAATTTCCACTGACTAAGAATATTACTGTAAATATTTCTTTAGAGCCAGTACTTGTTTACACCTTACAAGTTTCTGAAGTACTTGGGGATTTTCTAGAAGGGGAAGTGGAAGAAGTTGCTCCGTAATTTAAAAAGCCCAGCTGAGTATGAAGTCACATTAGCCATGACTCCTGCTATCCTGCAAAGGGTGATGTACCCAATGAGGAGTCATCAGATAATCAAGACAGTTCTGCTAGGTAGCAAAATAGGACAGCAAGCAATGGGCAGAGGACTGAAAAATCCACAGTAAATTCATTTCGTAATGGATTTGCTTCTCCTAGCACTAAGACAACCTGAAACTGGGGCTATGCCCTGCCCTGCCGGAGTAGCACAACCAAGGCCTTATTTCTCCCATTTAGAGGATGGGTGTTCTTCATTAAGGCATGTTTGCTCTTCTTAATAAGCTGTGTGAATCTATTAAGTAGGGAGGCTTGACTTGAATTGATTTGCTTTGTTTAAACATGCTCTAGCTTTTGCTCATGTATATAGCTCATAAAAAGAAACCTGTTTGAGTTTAGCCTAGTATTCCATGGTGATTACTTAGATGTGCTGTCATAGCCAAGAGCTTAGAGTCTAGGATTTTGCTGGCAACAGTGCAACTGCAGTAATTACAATGATATGGAAAACTGAACCACAATTTAAAAACCAAAAGGACTATTGCAACTCTTACAGTTCAGAGATTGCTGAGTAATGTCCATTCAATATATGTAGGTAAAATTCATGATGCTTTATTATTTTTGGTAATTAATGTGGATCAAATCTGTTTCAGAAGCTCTAGTTTAAGCATGCAGTTAGGTTTGTTTGGCTGTTTTCTTTAACCAACCACTTAAGAGTCAAGTAGAAGTTTTAGTGAAATTAATTTTCGTTAGTTAATACTTCCAAAAGCCTTTGAAGATATTTATTGCCATATATTTGTTAGATTTTTGTCTCATAAGCAACTTTTCCTGTGAAAAGTATTTCAACAAGTTTTTTGACTTGTCAGCAGTATTTTTTTTTTCTTGATCAGAGCCTAAAAAGACTTGGGATTTTCAATAGCTTCTGCTAGGATGAGACACTGAATCCTTCTGAATGCTCTGTGCCATGAATTCTGATCCTTCACATTGACTAAAGCTGCCACACATAATAATAATGAAAAACAATGTGAATTTTGAATCCACAACTGTGGCCTTGATTCAGTCAGTGAGGATCAGAAACAGTTTTTGAGATGACTTTGGCTAGAATGCAGAGAGTTGTATTCAGCACCTTCTCCAAGGCTGAATTCAGATTCCTTATTGGGATTTCTTTCAATGAAAAAGCAGGTAATTTGCTTAATTAAAATATCTTTAGTTGAATTATTATTTGCTCATTTCTGAATAGCTCTTCTTATTCTTCTGGTGATAACTAGAAGTTGAATATACCAGCCTTTCGCTGGAATGTACCAAAGTTGACTACATTTCTGCAATTTATACCCCATTCCTACCATAAATGCTTGTTTAATACTTGGTTTGGGCAATGTTGACTTTGAGAGAATGGTGGCAGTGCAGGAGAAATGGATATAATTTGAAATCTGGATCCTTTGGTTATAAGGATTGATCCACTTAGATTGTAATGTATGAACAAAAGAGAACGGATGTGCTGTGGGGAAGTGGTTTGTAGCCTTATGAAAGAAGCGGTTGAAAAGTAAAATGAGTGCATCTTTTTGGAAAAAAACCCATGGGTGATATGACTAGTATATTTTTGCTCAACACACAACTGTATGTCTGATGTAACTGAAGAATGAAGAAAAATGATATTTCTGAATAATTTCTGGTAATTAGTTTAAACAGAGACAGATTTATGGAGCTGCACACTATTTTGTACACAGTAATTGTGTAAGCTACACCTCACAGACAAACTTTGTCTTCTGTTTAACAGCAGGTTTGCCATCCTGTCTAACCAAGTTGTTTGGTAATGTTGAAGAGCTGATTTTCTGCTTTTGAGAGAATGCTTGAAAGCTGTGGATGTGATTTTTATGTATTTGGGCAATCAATCAATTTTGTTGCTTGGCTGCTTTCCCAGCTCCTGGTTGCTTCTACTACTTAATTTCACGACGAACAAGAAAATAAATGTTCTAATTGTATATAAAGAGAACTGTTCTGATTGTCATGTTTTGAATTCTTAACAACAGCTTAAAGTATTACAGCTGTATCCTATCAGCATATCATGGCAAGTCTTGCGAATTAATTTCAGTAATGAGTACAAGGCAAATGCTACTGAAACCCTGCAGTACAGCTCTGACATATTTTTTGTAGCTATTTCCGTGTATTTTTCATCTAATGGGGATTTGTTTTCCTAGAAGATGAGTTTCTCGCGCTGTTTCATCACAGCACAGTGTTTCCAAAATGTATTGGGTTTGAATTCCACTACAGCCTCCATCCGTCTTCCACAGTTTGGGTGTCTTAAGGGCGAAGGAGACTGTCGACATGTTTGGGACCTGCTGACACGGGGAGCGAGGGGTTCTTTGCAGCAGCAGGAGGGTGCTTGCCCCATGGGCACCATGGGCTGCAGCCCCAGTGGGCAGCGCAGTGAAGGGCAGAACTGCGGGTGCTCGAGCCCCAGCGTGCAGCGGCATCCTTGGTACAGGTGCGGGAACAGCCACGGGGAGAAAACATTCCAGAAGGATTGTGTGTAACCTCAGGAGGCCAGGTGTGAAGGAGGTATCATCCAGGCATTCCAAACTGAAATTTTTCTGCAGATCTCTGAGACACCTGCCCACAGCAGCTACTGCTGCTTCTTTTACCATTTGAATGTCTGTCACCTCCTCTCCTTTTCAGTTGCTTCATATCTTCTTTGTGCTTGATCCCATGCTGAGGTCTATTACTTGGAAAAGTTCAATTAAAATCTGGCCAGCTGCTTCTCAGCTGCATGAATAGTGTTGATGCAAAGTGCTGGCTAGAAAATATTCTCTACTGATGTTTCATTGGAAGTAGCTGGTTTCTGGGGGCAGAGGGAGGTGGCTTCAATTGGCAGAATTACAGTTTGGCCTGGAAAAGAAAGAATGAGATCCCACCCCCCAAATTACGTACCTGTTAAATCACTTGCTTTGCATTAGAATAATTTCACTGTTAACCTTAATGAATAGGAATAATCCATAGGCCACAGAAAAGTAGGCAAGTCAAGAATTTGCCTTAACTCATTTTCTATGCGCTCCTGGTATTGTATGCATCAATCTCTTTTTTCCTATGGAAAAGAAAAAAAGGAAAACAACCTTAAGCCAACATTGGATCAAAACTATAAGATCTTAAGATTACGGAAGTCATGAATGCTTAATCTGTGAAGTGCTGTGCAAAATCAAAGGCAGGAGCAGCACATTAAGTCCCTTAATTGGGATTTACTTTTTAATGATAGTCTGAAAATCAGACTTGCTGCAACAAAATATATATGTGTATACATACATGTATGCATACACGAACATAAGGTATTGGAAAAAACTAGGGAAAGTATAAGGGTGGATCAAGGAAATGACTGAAGAACTGGAGAAAGTGCCTTAAAGGGAAAATTAGGTGCTATCCAAGTATTTGCCAAGTGTATTTGCTTATGCACTACTCTACATCAAATTCCAGACCAGAGACAGCTTGCATCCTGCCAGTTTACACCCCAGGCAAAAAATCTGTGTTGAGTTTCTGCCTGACCGTGTAGATTTTTCTTGGAATAGCACAGTCCGTTGTCATAAATTTTAAGAGAAAAAATGGAAAAGGTACTGAAACTAAAGGGCTATTAGCAGCAGTGGGAAAAATAAAAGGCACAAGAAAAGCAACTAAGAATATGTTAGGGAGAGCTGAAAAACAGCTAGTTGTAATACAACATTTTGGATGGTTGTAGCAGTGATTGCATAATGTGTGGTCTCCTGTGAAGACTAGAATTAGACTGAAAAATTTGAACAGGGAGGGCATCACTGGATGTATGTCCCTCAGTTAAAGGCAGATAAGGTCAAATGAGAAATCAGGTTTAATAACAAGGGTGATAAAATAAAATAAATAAAATAAAAATTTCCAGAAGAGATGAATTTTTCATCTTGTCTAGCCTTAGATCAAAATAGCTTTCCTTTCTGAAAAAGGGGTTTCTGGTTCTGAGATATAAATTAATGAGCTCACCGAGTCTATGAGAAAACTGTTATGAGGTGAATAAGAAAATAGTTACATAGGTCAATGGAATCTTAGCAGAAGAACAAAAGCTGGAATATATAAGCAGGTAAATCAGTTTCATTTTTCATCATCATGGTAGAAGTAGAATGCACAAAGAATGGAGTCTCTTGTGGATGATTGTTATACCTGGACACAGACTATTGCAGCAAACAGGAACATCACAAAGCATCTCTAGCTACCACTCTTTGAGATACCTCTGACAAATGTAACACTGGGGAACTAATTTACTTTCTTAGGACTCATATTCTATATAACTGCTAAAAATTATCATCTGAGAAAGTGGAAATATAAACATTTTTGTTTTCTTGTCATACTTGTTTATTCTAATCATCTAGGCAGATAGTTATATTCCTGGGTCCTACTGACTTTCTACCCATTAATAAGCCAATTAAATTATGCTTTTATCCAGCTGTTAGAGGGACCAAAACATTTTTGGGTTGTTTTTATCGTTAAACTTCTAATGATAAGCATGTTAAGTACTGTATCAGGTCATTGCATACAAGACTCACAGTTAATGTATAATTAAATCTAATTTTAAAACAATTTCTGCTTGTTTCCTGTGTGCATTTCATTAAAATTCTTTCCAACATAACAGAATTTCATTACGGGAAAAATAGAAAACAAAGATCACACACAACCTACTTGCCGTTCATCTGCTTAAACAGGCCATGCATTTTCTAATCCGTGAGCATTGTGCCAGAGTAAGAATATGTTCATGAGTGACAGCCCTGGTGTATAGTGAAACCTGTGAGATGTCAGGGTTGGAGTCATAAGCTTTGAGAGGGCAGGCTTAGAGCAAGCTTGTCTGTCCTGACCCAGGTCATAGGTCTGATGGAATGAAGATGACCTCTTTAATGTTCCACTGATTGCTCTGGGATCCCCCAGGTCTGGCCCATGCTGGAGAAGGAATGCACAGAGAGGTGTATGTTTAAATAACAGGACAGAGACTTGGGCCAAAAGAAGGACATCTGACCCCACAGGTAGCTGCAGGAAGCAGGAGACAAGATAGCAAGTTGTCGGTTTGGGTGTAGCCATCAGTCATGAGCAGATGGATTTCAATTTCCCACCACAGCTTGCAGAGAGCACAAGTGCAAGAGCGATCTGAACACTGGAAAAAACAATTCTTTCTGTGGCAGGGGAGAAATATGAAGGAATAATGAAAAGAATCTTTGAATCATTGATTCCCTCTCCCGTTATAACTAAGAATGTGGTAAAGAGGGATATGATGTGACACTAGAAAAAAAAGTCATAAATCAAAAGAGATATGATGTATTAATTAAAGTTGTGATAGGACATACATGTTGGTAAGCCAATGTACAATAATGACAAAGGGAGTACAAAAAATATACAAAAATTCAATATAGTTTGTGTTAATATGGTTTATCAAACAGGAGTGAGGGAATAATCAAAAATATTAAAGAAGTTTGCAGTCAGGAAAGCAAAGTTTATTCTTATGGTTATGTAGTTCCGGAACTGGAGTTTGCTTGTCAGGAACTCAGCCAGGCCAGAGTAGCTGCAGGTCTGCTGGTTGTGACTGGGACAGTGTGTCTGGAGCACTTTGATTAGAATGCAAGTCAAAAATAGAGACACAGCCCTCCAAGAGCTAAGTACTGTTGATAAAACTGGAAAAAAGTTTTAAAATGAATTATTACCATTAAAAGAAATAGAAGAAAAACCTACAAACAAATATCTGCCCCCACCCAATACCCAACCAAAACCCAAAACAACAACAACACCAACAAAACCAAAAACATCACCAAAGAAAGAAAACTCTATTGCCACAAATCCAGACAAAAAAAAATACCCCAAACCCCAACCGTCTTCATGCTTATTTTTTCTAACAGTTCCTCATGGTCACCAAGACATGTTTGAGAAAAAAGTTGTTCAAAACCTTGCTGTTTAATTTATCTTCTTCCAACTAAAATTCAAGTCAAAGTAACTGTTGCTGTTTTATTATTCACATTACTATAGCTTATCATATGTTATGGAAACAGTCTTCATTTTCGTTTGCATTCTTGACATATTTTATCTGATGTTTTTCCATTCGATGAGATCAGAAACCTTTACC
This sequence comes from Edolisoma coerulescens, assembly GCA_013397115.1. Lineage (NCBI taxonomy): Eukaryota > Metazoa > Chordata > Aves > Passeriformes > Campephagidae > Edolisoma > Edolisoma coerulescens. The sequence goes on from VWZW01002569.1 coordinate 1,363,086, forward strand.
TGGAAGCACTGTCCTTTCTTCTGTTCTCCCATTTTTCTTCCCATAAACCCCCAAAGATCGAACAAAGAAGGGGTAGTGTGTTAAAAAGTTGCTGTGATATTTGGTGCTGACTTTTTCTATGTGCTCTGGATGGATATAAAGAGCATTATTTAGATGTGAACTTTTCTGAGTCTGTCATAGTTGATTTTTCCATGGATTGGTGTTACGAAACTTAAACGAATTTTAATGGCAGATTTTCCAGCATAGCTTAGTTGAACGTCTTGATATTAAATTTTAATCATCTCAAATGAAGCTCTGTGTGGTGCAATGAAATTCAGCAGAAATATGCTGTGCTAATAAGCTGCAAAATATTAATACTGAGATGATTTTTTGTCTGTCTGGTATCAAATGGCTTCCCTGAGCCATAACATAAAATAAGATTTTAGCTATAAACTCAAAGCTCATCTGTTAAAAATAGCTGAGGAAAAGGAGGACGTCTGTGTGTTCAGTGTCACCAGGATGACTAAAGGTGACAAAGAGAAGCCGTGTCTGTAGCGGTTTAGGCTTTCATATACCTATGGGGAAGATAAATGGTCCTAAGATGTATTTGGTGGTGTATACCCAAAGGAAATTAGGAAATATTCAACTTATATTTCATTCCATCTAAAATACAGGGTACTGTCCTGCACTTCAAGTTTAGTAAAATGAACTCAAACTGAAATGGAGGAGGCTTTCTGAGGTAAACAGAGAGTCTGCTTTAACAAAAAAAAGACAAAGTGAACTTGGCTGGTTTTGTCCAAAAATAATTAAATGTGAGAGAGGATGCTCTGGCTGCTCATGGATATGTCACTAGGACAAATAATGAAACCAGTACAAGTAAATTTATAGTAAAAGGCAATTTACAAAACCAATGAGGTATAAACTAACCATGAAGGTTAGAAGGTTGAAAGTTATTTTACCATCAGCTGGATAAGTGAAATTATGGCTTAGGCTTCCCATAATACTGCAAGAAAAAATGTATTTCAAATAGAAGTTGATCAGTTTGTGATGGGATATGACATAGGACATGTGGATATGCCCATGATTTGAGAAGGTCTGCTCACTCCATGCTCCCTGACTTTAACTTCAAATAGGTGGTTTGTACATAACTTTATAAAGTAAAATAAAAATAAGTCTTCTAATTCTTTTGCTGTCTCTTCCACAAGCCAACATAAACCCATAAGGATTAGATAATATCTTGCATTGTTTATTATTGCAGTGATTTCTATAGCTCAACTAAGGTTGGGTCTCCCATGAGTAAATAGAAGGTGATTAAAGAATTGCAATAAACAATTTATCACTAATTAAAGTAAGTCAACTGTTAAATTAATTTAGAAAATTGCCATTGTGTTTTCACTCTTAAGAGTTCTTAATAATTATTTTTCACAGATCAATTTTTGCATTTCAATAGTGAAAGAATTAACTACAAGTGTATATAATTATTTTCCTGTATTTTACCCTTCCTGATAAACACTGTCACTTCTGCTTACAAAGCTGTTTCAAATATCGGATTCAAGGAGCTCTCAAACACTCAGATAGCACTGAATACCTTCCCCAGCAAATGCTACATTTTAACAGATCGAGGACAGAGACTGCTGGAATAAACGTGATAAGTGGCCAGGAAGTGGCTCATAGGTTAGCGTGATGTCTTTTGCACGGTCTGATGATTTTTTTAACAGTTTTTCAAAATTCATAACAGTTTTTCCCACTGCATTCTTTTCAGGTACGTTGGGTGATGTGATATGAACACTGAACTAGTAATTTTTCGGTTCCGTGCTTTGTTGTGAATCTGATAATTGTACCATTTGTTATCATCACGGACGAGTATTCATATCTGTTGGGCCATCCCTGTGCACATTGGTATGCTCTCCACATTGCCCTGCAGAAATGCAGAGCTGTGAACAGATAAGGGAAAGCCATAGCATTTGCCACACCAGCGTGTGATTATTTGGCTACTTTGATGTTCTCGCACATGATAGTTCATCCTTTGGCTTCAAAGGGATCCCACTGAACTGCAACTGCAGCAGAGGCCTACAGGAATCTCGCTGTTTGTAGAAAACAATCACACCTTTTTCTGTGGTTCCTCTAATCTTGCCATGTTTCAACTACATAAACCATATTGCACAGAAATCTTTGCTGGCTCACCTGAATGCTTAGGTCAAGGTTATTCGTGACTAGTGGCTTTTCTAGAGCCGTGTCTTATAAGGCTCTGCAGTCTGTGCTTCACTTTCTGAGTGTTTGAAAGTCTGCTTAAAATATGACAGTGATAAGTTTGGATAATATTAGTGCTTTACCTGCTGTTTCCATAAGTAGAGTGATATTGAGTAAAGTACCTTTTAAAAATGTTTTTCTTCTTGATTCCTTCATTTTTTTGAAAATCTTTGCTGAGGTACAAATTGCTTTCACAGGTTTTTTGATACATTTTTGAAAACAATCCTACATTCAAGTAGTATGAAATAATTGCTTTGAGTCGCATTTTATGCAGCCACAATGCAAATTCTGCTTATGTTAATAAATATATATATTAAAATATCAAAACCAGGTTGATTAGAGCTAAAGAATGTAATAATTTGGAACAATGCAAGTCAAGCATCTTAAAGGGTTTGTTTTCAGTTAGAAATTTAGGTCTCTTAAAAAGCATTGCCAAGCTGTAACAAGTCTTTTATTCCACAAAAACAAAATTATGTGGAAAGTGAATATTGCCCTCCAGCAGAATTAAATTCCGCGTTCCCCAAATGTCTTTAAATTGTTCTCTGTTCTCTCTGGCTCAGGATTCCCTTTCTTTTTCATTAACTTAGCTGAGGCAACAGCAAAGATGTCTTTAGAGAAAAAGAATGGAGTTTTTAAAAATAGGAAATACTAGATTTACCTTTTTTGTCATGGCTTTCAGAACAGTTTATCAGAGAATGGGTGTCAGAGAGCCCGAAGTCTTTCCACTTCACCTGTTCTCTTTGGGAAGGTTATCCTAAAACAGAAACGAAGGCTGAGTATGGTGGTCTGTCCCCCACACAGACTGTTTGGATGTGTCTTACAGATAGCTGTGCCTATCAACAAGGAGCAAAAGACTGCGCTCTCACTGTGAAGTCCAGAAACTTCGGAGATATGTTATCAGACAGATACTGAAGCCTTTGGGTAGAGACAGCTGAAATGCTGCCTGGATAATATCAGGAGGATCTCTGCTTAGGAGATGCCAATAAACTTGCAGTTTATGCATTTAAATATTTATCCAAGGAGACATAGAAAGAAACAAAGGAATTCTCCAGAGGTGTCCTGAGCAACTCTCCACCCCCTTGGTTACCATGCAGGATAACCACTGTAGTCCCCCTTTCTCATCAGAGGACAGGAAGATGTAACCTGGCCACACAGGCTTTCTACATCTCAAGATAACCAGCTCATGGAGAAGTAGCCTGTAGCTTGAGCTTCTTGCTGGTAGCTCATCAAGCTGTGCCATAGCTCACTGAGAAATTATAAGTTTGACTCAGGAGGGAGTGAGTGTGGGGTCAGGCCCTGTCACACAGGAGGTCAGAAAGTTAGGCTATACTGGTGCTGATCTGAGCATTCCTGTGTCGTCTTCCCACCTCACAGTAGGTGATGTCTTTTTGAGCTTTTTAGAAAGATTTTGAGGTAATTTATACCTAGAATATAATCATCCCACCTTAATTCAGGCCAAGACTAGTATCATTTTTCAGGCTTGCTGGACAGGGGATGATGTCTCCCTGCTCTTAAGGGCAGCAGCACCTTGTGCCACTGCTCTGTGCCTGCCACCTGTGGAGAGCTGCTGCCAGTAGCTGAGAACGAGATATATTTCTCAGGAAAGCAGTAGCTGATGATTTGCTGTAAACACAAACCTCCTAAAAGAAGATTTTTTCTGGAGAGCATGGAGACTGGGAGGAGAGGATAAGGGAAGATGTGGGAACTGAAGAGAGTGTGTATGAAAGATGACTGGATGGGGATTATTTCCTCCTTTGATGATTTTGGAAGCTGAGCAAAGGAAAATACTTAGTTTTCCTCATCCGTGAAAGCGGTCGGACAAGCAAAATGCAACAGTGGAGTGCAGAGTGGAGTGGTCCCTTGGGAGAGTACCATAATGTTTTTGAGACGCTCATATTTGGATTTAGATAGTATTTCTAATCCAAACATTCATTTGTATATTAAAGCTGTTTCAGAGCCCAAGTGGCATCTGGATACTTGCCTTTCTGCATCCACTAGCTACCACCACCATTGTAGTGCAGATGGCAGTATGTCTGCCTTGGGGTATAACTTATAATAGGGAGTGAAGGTCTGCAGTTGCCAGAAATTGAATTACCAACAGCCAAAGGTCTGAAAAAGTGGAAAAATTAAATAGAGATAAATCACAGAGAGCTGATGGCTGCCATCCAAGCTGTCTGAAAGAACCAAACAACAAAGCAGCCAAGCTGCTAACCCAAATATATAATTTACCATTAAATTAGCACTCTACCTACCTATTAGAAATGTGCTGTTCCAGAGCTTTATACGTGGCTAACCAAATTTACTCTGGCCCCCCAAAATAATAGCTGAGGAAGCCTGTGTCACTCCTATGAAGTAACCAGAGGAAGCACAAGTGACGCCAGGGCTGGGTGGTTGCTCCAAGTCTCACAGCAGCCCCACTCCCCATTTTTCCCAGCCAGAGCTGACATGGTGGGCATCACCTCATCCAAGCTGCCTTTTCCTGGACAGGAGGGGGAGGGCAGGAAGGAGACCCAGCACCCTTCCCAGCACCAGGGTGGGTTGTACAATGCCTCCTGTGGCACTGGAGGCCAAATTCAGCCTTTTACAGATATAAAGCTGAACTGTAAATACAGGCTTATGGAGGCACTATGGTGGGTGAGAATCTTCTAAAAGCAGGCAGTGTGGGTTTTATATGTTATGACTTGCAACACTAAAATTTTGCATCACAGACTTTTGATCTTGCAGCACTATTAATCTGGAGCTCTGCAGCAATTCAAAATGTATTCAAACAGTACCATTCAGATCCAGACCTGCTGTAAAAGGCTGTCTGCTAGAATCACCTGCTCAAATGAATTAAAGGTATTATCTGATTTTTTTCCCTATATGTGTGTGTGGGGTTATCTTCCCCAAAAATGCTAGTTTGTCACTATGCAGAAATCCGAAACCTTTATGTTCTCAGATCCAGTATCCTGCCAGGTGCAGATTTCCACTCCCCTTCTTCATAGTGTCAGGATCACAGTTATCACTGAATTAGAAAGAGTAGTCCATGGTGAGGAGAATTTCTAGCTTTTTCATTAAGTAAATGCCAATAATACATCAGAAAGTGTAGGAAGAATAATTTCATACATTATTAATTCACTGCAGAGGATGCAAGATTTAAAAGAGATTTGTTTTTCTGTGTTTATTTTTCTTAGGTTAGAGAACGGGGAAAAAATCTGTTTTAACTGTATTGAGTTATGCTCAGGAATAAGCAGACTAATGAGAATCTGGTGTTTCCCTCACCTCTCTTCAAGGCTTTTCCCTGAAGGGTGTTCACCAAAGGAAAAAACAATGCTGTTACTTTTGCCTTTTAAAAGATGGACCATTCTGATGCTGGTCTCCTCCCTGCTAAGGAGAGAGCAAGTGTACATAGAAACAGATTCATGCACTTCTTATGCATTTAACTGTGCTGTACATTTCTTTGCACTAATTCAGCAAGCTTGGCTGCCTTCACTGTAGTACGACTGACATGTTAATCCTTGTGTCCCTTCTGCATGTAAGAAATTTAGATCTGGAGAAATATCTCACCAACACTTTTTAAAAAATTATTTTAGCTAATGAAGTATCTCCAGAAAGTCCAGAGATTGAATGGGAATGTAAAGCCTTACCTATATAGGTAGTTCTTTCTCTAAAGCTGGTTTAAAGGACAGTGGCAAAAGACTGTCATGCACAAGTTGGATTTTTGAAAAGGAGAAAGACTTAAGCATCCTCTTTTTTTTCACCTGGTACCTCCCCCAACATGCACCTTTAGAAAAAATTGTTTTGTTTTTCTTGAAAAAAAAAGGGGCGTATGGGCAGTTAAAAGTATCTGTGTATTTCCTAAATAGTTCCCAAGTGAGTATACCTTTTCCAGCTGGACATTGCCTTCCCAGGGTTATTTTTTCTACCAAAAGGAAGAATTTTCACAAAATGTCTAATGAAAATACTTATCAGCATGAGCCAATACTGAACAATACACAGGATGCATATTCGTAAAGGCAAGAATTATGCAGATGTCCAAAAGTCAATTTGCCTTCAAGAAGAATGAAAATCCCAGAAGCACTGAATATTGAGATGGATCAGAAGAACCCTGTGGCTCCTTGCTCAGCAGCTCTGGCTGACATTGCCTGAAATTCCAGGTCAGCATTAGCAGTGAAATGCTGTGAACGATAATTGCTTTAAAGCCTCATCACTGACTAGGGACACCACATTAGAGTGATCATGTTAAAAGTTCTGGAGGACTAACAAGGGAGGTGAGATGAGAAAAGTAACAAAGCAACAAAACAGGATGGGGTGAAGGGAGAGATCTAAAGTTTCCTAAAGATGAATCCATCTCAAAGAAAAAAAAAAACAAAGCCTTTTTTATATGAATACATTCCTAAAAATAATAAGAAATACCTATTTGTATAGAAGTAAAAGGAGAAAGGAGGTGGGATCCAGTGTTCAGGGCAGCCTGTGAAGCAGCAATCAAGAGACTGGTTCTATTCTTAGCATTTTATTCTTCTGCACTTCTTTTTCCTGTCACTTTGCTAGCCTGAAAGATCTCTGCAGCAGATTAGTAGCTGTGAGAGCTGTGTGATTTATAAAGCAGCAGCAAAGCTGCCAGTTCTCACCTGGGATGCATAGCTATACTGTCATTATTGTAAAAATCATAATATCTTGCAGTTTGCTTAAGCTCAGTCTCAGTTACATGCACGTACATACACAATTTCACCAAAACCAGCCACTACAATTGTCTTTACCTTCTTCGACTCTCGGGATGTGTTTGTCAATTAGAGTGTGCAACAGTACCTTAAATTTTCTGTTGAGAAGTCAGTTATTTCAGAGGCATTCACAATAAGGGAAGAATTTAAACACTCCCTGCAAGACTTCTTATCTTTTTCCAGGGTGAATTTTCTTTGTGTTACAGCTATCTATGAACCTTTGGCAAGATTCTTCTGGAAGTTCTCACTCTTTTTTTTTTTTTTTTTCCCCAAGTCTTTAGTATGGTGAATAAGACTGAGTCATCCACACATGTTCCCGGTTCTCTGATTTTTTCACTTCTTTTCTGTTTGTTCATTATTAGTTGAAACTGAACACTAGGATTCAAATCACCTAACTTTTAAGGTTCATAATGCAGGGGTTTTAATCTGAGTCAGTGTCCCCAAGCTCCTTTTGCAGTCTGTGGAGAGGAATAAATAGTTGTTAAGACATGATTCATCTCATCTTAAACTAGATTTGTGAAACAGGTCAGATGAATCATATCTTAGAAGCCCTCTACAGATCTAAGCTTGCTTAAGCATGAAAGAGAAACAGTCTTGTGTCAGATCTGAAGAAAAGGAAAAAGTAAGCCTATGTATCTTGATTCTTGGAGGAGTGGGAAAGGACGACAGCATTGCCATGCAAGGTTATTTATATTCCCTTGCCATAACCCAGGTATGGGTTGGCATGAACCAGGAGAAGCGGTTGCACCAGCAGACTTGTGTGGGTGGAATGAAGAGGGGCAAGGATGTGAAGGGAGAGCAGCCACACCACTGGGTGAAACCAGGTGAGCTGTGACTAACCTGGCCCTAAATCTGAATGGATAGCCCCGGCCTTTTGCAGCTCCTCCAGCCCTGCTACCTGCTCCTGCTACCTCCCCTCCCAGCTCTGCTGCCTCTGCTGCCACAGGGAAGCAGTGACTTGATTATCCATGCAAATAATATGTCCAAATAAAGAGAAAAAAAAGGAAAAAAAATGGATTGAAGCTGGATCTGAGAGCCCCTCAAGCTTGCCTCATGAGCACTAAGACTGACATGAGAGGGAAAATCAGAAAACCTCTGGGGAAAAGGAAGGTAGTCTTTGTCGAAGTATGTTTTATGGATAGTTCTCATGTCTAGAGCAAAAGATGTTGTCTTCTGGACAACTCAAAGTTGTTCTTGCCTGGAGCTTGGAAATATTATTCCCTCCTTTGTTTTATTTTCTTTGACTCTGCAAGGTTCCTATCCTTGAAGTACTACAAAGCAGAGACATTATCAGCCTCTCTGTGTTACCTGAGAGGGTGGGAAGTAGAATATTTGCTGAGGTGTTTTTGCGGTAATACCAAAGCTCATTACAAACATGCTTCTTCACACCAGAGGTTTTTATTTTCGTGGTTTTGAAATGGTAAGCAAATATTCTCAGAAAATGTATGTTCTTTTCAGGAAGTGTAGCCAATGGGAGATCTGTTTTGCCATCACATAATGATTCTCTGTATTAAAGTCTGGCCAGGAATCAAAATTTGATATCTTGTATGAAATATCTAGACAGTGTACCAACAAAAGCTCTCCTAGAAGTGATTTATTTCAGATCTCCAAGTATATACTTGATATTGGCTTAAGGAAAGAAGCTCCTGCATGGCAGACTAGGACATGCTGGTCGCATTCTGAATTTTGACTGAAACATTTGATTCTTAAATATAGAACAGCAAAATTTACAAGACTGTAGGTTACAAGTCAGTTCACATCTCTTGACAATTACATCCATGACAGAAGCCAGACCTGCACCAACAATGACCAAGTGGCCCAGTTCAGTCCTGGGCCACTGTGGGAACTGGGGTATTATCAGTGCTAAGCCATTTCAGAAGTAGACTAATTGGATTTGGAGGTTCATTATTGTAGCAACTAAAACAAAAAGTCAGTTCTACGAACATTATGGCTCTATGAATGCCTGTAATTAAGGCAGCCCAGTTTTAGCAAACCCCTCACTTTCTGAACAGCCTGTTTTTCATTGAAGCTCATGTTGATTCTCTCTCCAAAATGTATATATTGGGAATGTGAGGGCTTCTTTCACAGTAAAATTTAAATAAATTAGGGAGGCTGAGTGAAGCAAGATTTAGGGGTGTACAGATACGAGTAAGGTATCTAATTTGAAACGGAATTGAATTTGGCTAGCTTGGAGAAAATGTTTTGAATAAATAAATAAATTTAAATTTCTTGTGAAAAGTAAGCTGTTAATATAGAAAAAAAAATCTGCAAGTTAAGACAGAAACAGCTCAAGATGAGTGCTGGTGCTTGTTTTAGTCAGGATACTCATAAAATATTCTGAAGGAGAAGACTACCAGCAAAAGGTCTCTGGCCCTTTTTTTTGCCATCTCTCTTTCATATGCTTGTATGTGTCCTTGATCATCAAATTATACAAGTGAATTGATATTTTAACTTTGAAGCTATGCAACCCAAGGTGCATTGGGAATGTGCAAATCCAGAACTGAGAAACTGGAAACAAATGACAGCTCCATATACTTTGCAAAACGACACCAGTTTAAGTCAGTTGAGGACTCAGCATAATTTCTAGGAAGAATCATGCTCCTAGCTTGCTCTGAAGCACATTTTCATTTTGTCATCTTGTATAAGCCTTGCTGACTTTTATCTTCATTAATAGCTTGACTCTGTATTACCTCCAAAAAGCTCTTTACTTGAGTTTCAGTCCTGACAGAAAGTGTCGATAGAGAACACTGTGATGTGTGTGTCGCATATGTGCCATATATTTTTAGGTTTTAAATGAGATATAAGTCACAGTGTGGAATTAAGCCATTCTAAGGAGTAAATGTCACCTGAGAAGAAAAAGAAACATATTTACAATTCACAAAATACAGACGTGAAATTTGATATAAAAATCTGTTCACCAAGGAGCAAGAGGAAAATATGTCTAAAAGTATACAGAATCATAGAATAGTTTGGGTGGGAAGGGACCCTTAAAGATCATCTAGTCCAATCCCCCTGCAACGAGGGTAATAATAGTAAAGAAGGTATTCTAAACCATCTTCTCTTCTGTCCATAAATGATGAATCTTCAGAAGCTCTTCTGTCCCTGCGAAGCAAAGGGATTTTACCCAGGCCTGTCCTTTTGGTTTTGATCCTTCCAGAGGGAAGAAAGCATGCTTAGCCGTAAACAGGATGAGGGCTGCCTTCCTCAATCCTCAGAAACAGATATGAGAAGTATGTTCACTGCAACACTTTTCTTTTCTTTTGCATGTCAGTCTCAGACTGAAATTAATGTGGCCATGGCACTTTCCCACCATTTCTTCACTGGGCTCTAAATGGTCCTGTGAAGAGCCAAAGTCATGTTTCCTTCCAACTTATGTGAAGACAAACCCATAGATACTCAAAATGGTGACAGAAGGAGTTCCCAAAACAGTTCTCCAGAGAGGTGAAAACAAAGTCTTCCCGTAGCAACAGGGGAGGATATCAGAGGACTTTGTCTCTCTATGGTCAGAAACCTGGGTGATGAGCACCTGAACTCATGACGAGGAAGCATGTGAGGAAATTTTATATGTATCTATTATCATATATTTGCTATTCTAAAAAAGCTAAGCCTCCCCGGTGAACAATCTGAAGGAAATTTTACCCACGGGAAGCAGTGATAACCTTTCTCACCCTGAGAGTTGGCTGTGGATCCCACTGCTCGTGTCCTGCTGCCATCACCTCCCAAGGTTACTCTTCTGACAAGATGATGGCAGCTTATTTCTTTTCAAGCTCTGGCCCCACTGAACAGAAAATGTCAGATAATATACAGCAAAGCACTGCTTGCATGTTTGAAAAACCCAGAGCATGCCATGTCTGTATGAACTGCGCTAAAATGGTAGCATATTTAAATTACATCCCACCTGGTGTTGCAATCAGCAGAGTCACACATGGGCATTTGTGTTGCTTTAGATGGACTCCCTCCCTTTGGTACTGCTGTTAGGTCCCAGTACTCTGGCAATGTGCTTTGTGAAGCTGTTCAGGGGTCTCTCCTGTGATGAGCTGACATTTTAGCAGTAATGGGAGCTGCTGGTAGTGATGGAACTGGAACACTGTTTTTTCCTTACATTCTGTCCATTTTGATTAACCAGCACACAAGAGTTACTGGGGTGTTTCTTGAAATGTAACAAGTTAAAGGACTACTGTACTACGCCACACATTTCTCTTGTAGAAACTGAAAGTAGCTAAGGCAGACTGTTCAGTTTCTGAAAACCAGTTCCTTTTTTTTGAATTTTACTCTTCCACCTCTGAGAAAGAAAACAGCTCCCAGGTGAAGACGTTTTTCTCCATTTCTCTTAGTACAGTGGGGTATACCTATATGGTTAAGAAATGGCACCCCAAAGTGCTCTTTGAACAGAAAAAGTTCAAACTTTCATGAAGAAGCAAAACCAAAAAAGCATGAATTTCTAATATTTGCCTAATGTGATTTCTCTTTATGATGTAACACTGATGCAGAGCTCTTGTTTCCCTGAACTGGCTGGAGGATGACACACAGAGGCTGTTTATGAAGGCTGACATTAGGCACAGGAAGTTCATCTCTTTATATTGCCTTTAAAGTTAGAGGTGCTGAATGGATGACTCAGAGAAGAAGCAGCTGAATTTAGGTGCTCTTGCTTGCCTGCTGAAAGGCTGTAGGCAAACTAGGCTGCCTTAAATTGCAAGTGTATCTTTTAATATAAAAAATACACAAATGGTATATCTTTGAATTTGCTCACTATTTTGATCTGTGCCACTGCACTCACACACTTTGTCAGATGGATGTCTTCCATTTGTCTCCTCCTTCAGTGGTCTATCACGAGCATCAGCTTGAACAGTAAATCTCTGCTAGAGTTACCCATGCTTTATTATTTTTGTTAATAATCTGTGAGAGATCAGTGGTCTGAAAAAGGGCCATGAAATTATTCAGACTAATAAAAGACAGAGAATAATACTGGGGAGAACTTATAAAATGCCCAGCAGGCCACAGCCATGGTCCAAGGTCACATGTTTATAATAATTTGAAGGATTAGGAGCCAAAATTCTGCAAATTGTCACCATAACCACAACTGGAATTAAGGGTTGACCAGTGTCATGGGTACAATGGCACATACTAGGATTTTCTGTGCGTTAATCTGTTTAATATTTTATCCCTGTGAATCTTGGCTGCTAATGCAGAATGGAGGAGGTTATAGAGTGCTTGTGGTGCAGAGGCCAGAGAGGTCATCAAGTGCATGAAGGCAGGAGCACGGCATAAATAGGAGACACTGTGCTTGCTGCATTTATGTTGGCTCTCATTGTGCTCAGTATGCAGTTGGTTGGTACACGCCTTATTTACCTGAAGGATTTGGTTTGGTTTTGTCTACCGAGAAGTCCTTTTAAAGTAAGCGTTTTATGGTCCTGAATAGCACACAGCGTTCTGTCATCATGCATGTCTGAGCACAACTTGCATGGCAGCCCTTGTGAGGGTTCCAGACAATGTAGGAAAATTCTGTTAGCGGGAGTTATGTTTTGGAGATGGGGACTTGTGTGCTGCTGCACACACCCAGCTGGCAGAATGATAAACCACAAGTCTGTGTTAGCAGTGTAGAACCACTTTTGCATTTCCCACTCACAGCAAGGACAGCGTGATGAAAAAAAGGCAAGTAGACTCCAGTCAGTACTGCTTTATGTCTTCTCCTCCTCCCAGCTCATGCTGTTTCTTTCCTGAGGTTTGCTCCACTTCATTTTCACCTGCCACCTTGCTGACAGAGCTTCCCTAGCTCTGCAGTGCAGCATCTAGCAGATGGTAGGTTTTTAACTCATCAAGGGTCCTGTCTGATAAACATCCTCATGGCATCGTCCAGATTCTCAGAATCATGCACAGTTGTTTATGAGCAGGACAGCATTTCTTCTAGCTGCTGTGCAGATGCCAAATTATAACCCCACGTGGAGATACAGAAACCAGATTGCAGTGTACCTGTGAGATGCTTTTTTGAGCATGAATACCTGACTACTGAACACCATTTTTTATTATCTTCTCTAGGGAGCATTCCTTGTTCCTTGCTGAAGAAGTAAGTCTTCCTCTGCAATCTTAAGACACTGGATAGACGGGTGGCAAGTAGGAACAGGCAAACCAATCCTTTCTGTAGTCCTTAGCTCCCTGCAGTTCTGGGCAGACTTGCAGCTTTCCTTAGAATGGATCCCCTGCATGTGTTTTTAACACAAAGGCATGGAAAACATGATGGAAAACTGCTGTGGCATAAGTACTAAAAGCAGGTTGACTTTGACTTATGATTTCTGCTGAAGCAGAGCTGTAGCTGTCCATAATAATTTCAACATGATGAGTTAGAATTGAATGCATAAAAAGTGATAGTCGGTAGGTGGCCTTATCTCATCTTAATCTGATCTAAACCAAGCCTAAGTGGTGTAGGCTTTGAGGGAACCAAAACATGGCATTTTCCTGTGTTCAGATGATCAGTAAACGTCTCAGAAGTTACAATCCTTGGTTGTTCACTGCAATATCTGTCCATTCTTTTTGCTTCTGAATTTTCCTTCCATACCAGACTGAAATTCCCATTTCATGCTTTTTATGCCCTGTGATACAGACACAGAGGAAATGTGCAGTCACAGTCAACTGTGCTGGTGTGGAAAGCAAAGGAGGGGAACTCTGGATGTGAAGAAAGGTGTGCTAATAGCGTGAAGAAGCAGGCAGACAGAAATGGGGAAGTTGACCCCAAATGGGAAGCTCAGGGGGATGTGAGCACTCAGGGGCTGTGTCAGGCTCTCCTAATGCTGGGTCGCCTCCCGGATTTTGTGGGGCTCAGGGCATCAGAAAGCTCTCCAGGATCTACCAGGTGCCAGTCATTCAGTCCCTCTAATTTTAGTTACCATGACCAAGCGGGCAGAGGGTGTAAAATGCAGGAACAAGCACTGCACAGACCACGTGCTCAGTGGTGTCACACGTGTTCAGCCAGCGTGGCTTTGTGGGGTCTGTATGGGCCTCGTGAGGTGCAGCCAGAAAACATCATGCTGACTTCCCTGTGGCTGAAAAGGTGCTGCACCAGGCAGATACATGTTTGAAAGAAAGCAATTAGAGAAAGCAGCAATTGTAGCACCATCATAAACATATCTATTCATATGTGGTTAATAGCATAAGTAACTCTGGCTGTCTTTTGGGAAATTGTGCTCCTTTTTTATTTCATTAGCTAATAACTCTCTGACAACTGAGTCATCAAATTACAATAAAAGAATAGAAAAATATTTTTAAGAGTGAAAATTTTAGCCAGTGTCTGACAATTATGGACGTACTTGCTTTCATTGGAAAAATTATTTAGATAAGAACATGGGACACATCCAGTAGGAGAAAGAAATACAGGCATGTCTGTCACTACAGAAGTACCCGAAAGCAAGCAGTCCAGGAAAAGGAGAGATAAAATGGGGTAGAGTTAGAAATTTGAATATTTCAGTTGCATTAGCTGCAGATACTCTGTATGTAGCTTATAGCTTCTACTCTCCATTTATGTATTTAATAGCATACAGAAAATGAAAAGAACTAGGTAGTTTTGAAAACTTATTAGATTATTAAACTCTAAAGCAGAAAGGCCACTATTGTGGTAAAAGATAAGAATTTTGGCATGTTTCAGTTTTCTTGCTGTTAATGCACATCTTCTTTTTGCTCATACCTATCCTATATGGAAAAACATTGCCATTCATTTCCATCAATTATTTCAAGTTACATTTCTAGTTCACAATCCAGTTTGGTCATTTGCTCACATTATTAAACAGTGGTCTTTATTAGTTAAGGCATCTAAAAAACTATTGTGCTTAGTATGTTTGTGTATGCTTCAAAATATTCTAGAAACTTACCATTGTTCTTAGCTTCTAAATTTGTAATTCTTCAGTATGCTGATTAAAAAAAATAACCACCATGGGACAAAGAAGAAACTCAGTTCCTGCTCCAGACCCTGCCTCTGAGTCAGGACACGACTTGGAGGCGAATTTTGGCACAGTTGCTGGAGAGGAGTGGCACCTCGGTCAGCACAGTGCTGTGCCAGTGGGTCTGCCTCCCTGGCAAAGAGCCGCCATGCACCAATAAGCACCAGCAAGGACTCTGGCCATCAGTGTTTCTGCCCTGTGAGCAGAAAGAAAAGTTTGGGGGTTGATTTGTTTGTTTGTTCTCCTTTCCAAAGTGTGTTCTGGTCTTTTGATGGCAAGTGCTTTACAAACACTGGACATGATGACATGCTTCCCAAGTAAGCAAGTAAATAAGTTTAGTAATGATAGCCTTGGCCTAGTGTGCCATTAGTCTGAGCACTGTACAGTCATAATGAAGGACGGCATTTGTTGTGCAGAACTGCAAAATTAAGGGAGGGGAGATCAGACAGCTGCAGCAAAAAGTTAATTATCAGGCAGGATGACACTGCTTGGTCAGGCTAAAAAGCACTCTCCTGGCACGCAGATTATTTAACCACCACTGTTGTTGGCGGTGCAAGGTCAGATAAGGGAAGAGATTAAAATTTAGGTTCGTGAATGTCCTCAGGGGTCTGCTTTTCTTGCATATATAGTGGAAATAGAGTCAATAATGTCAGAGTCCATACAGGTGAAGAAGAAGTGGTTGGAGCCTGCACTGTGCCACAAAATACCACAGCTAATGAAGGTCTAATGCCCCCTGTACCAAGATGACTATTTTGGTATTGAAAGTGACTTCTTCACTGGCACTGTGATTGCCTCCTAAGAAGCTGATCATGCTTTCCCTAATCTCTTTCCTTGATGAGCTGCCTGAAGAAGTAGAGCAACAGCAGAGTCAGCATAAAGCTTCACCTAGGTCTTCACTCCACTCATTGTTGCACTAATTATTAATAAGTTATTATGACCAGGTTTTGGGTATCTGAGCAATTACAGTGCCATTCATGTGGTTTTATACAGTGGCCAGGCCACAGGAGGAATGGCCTGAGCAACTCTGTTCATTGACAGGAGTTATTTACTTTTACATTTCCTTACCATCTCCAGGTGCAGGGCTTCAGTGAAATTAAACAAAATTGCTGGCCTCCTAAAGGTCTGCAGAGGCATCAAGAAATTGTCCATTTCTATGCATGGGGCAGTGTTGTTGAAATGGTATTACTTTAGAGCCACTTTGAAAAAATGTATTTATACTATCTTTTAACTGGAATCTAAGCACTTTTGGTTGTTTGTTTGTTTGTTTTGTAATGGAAAAGGCCACTGAATAATTTATATACATTCACTAAGGCAATTTCAGGAGACTAATACTGTCGAGGTTCCAAATATATAAGGATTATTAAAGCCTCATACTAAGGCAACTAGAGAAACTGTTCTCCTGGAAAGGAATTAAATAACAGTTTTGAATGTCTTTTTTTAATCTATCTTGCTGTTGTGCCTGCAGGCCTTCCTAACCTCTTATTATACTGACATGCTATAAAGAGGCATTATAGCTCTGAGCCTTGGTCGGGACAGGATGAAACAGTTTGGTGAACATCCCTGATGGACCAGGGAAGGGAGTAAGAGGAGAGGTCTCTTATTACAGCCTGGACTGGAGCCTATTTATCTAATTGTTTAATCTTCCTGTCAGAAAAGCATTGTTTAGCACTTTTTAAGAACTGTATCTTTATTTCCCCTTCTTTCAAAGGCTGATTCTTTCATAAGAAGAGGTAGGGGAACCCATATGCAAGGAAGGGGGTGGCTGTTCCTTCCTGTGGAGCATAGGGCAGCAGCCCCGGGGCCAGGAGGAGGGAGGGCAGCAGGGAGGGGGAAAAACACCATGAGCCTCTGAAACCCCAGTCCTTTGATGTGGTGGCCAAAACCATCCTGGAGACTGAGCATCTGTGCAGAGGTTGCCACAGCCTGGGTAATCTGGGAGCTCATTGAAACCAAACAGGACAGTAAGGGCTCACCCTGCAAGGACACGGTGAGCGAGAGGAGAAGCTTTGTACAGCCTTTGTCTTTCTCTCAGATGGACCTAGTCACTGAAGGTTGCTCAGTATTGTTTGACTTTCTCAATTTGAAACACCTTTTGCTCTTCCTTGGAAAATTCACTTTGAGGAAGAGGTTCAAGCAAATCCACCTCAGAGCCTTAGTGTCTTGGTGGGGTGGAGCTGACAACAGTTAGCTGACTTGGGCTCCCACAGTGACAAGTAGGAAACCAGAAGAGAGACAAATATCTGTGGTAGAGGCCCATATTTTCTTCCTTAAAGCATGGCTAGTGCTGAAACAAACCAAAAGCCTGCCATGCAATATATACTTTTTTAAACACTAAAACAGTTGGACAAGGTCATAATTTTCTTTCTTTTTCCCCTTTGCAGAGCTTCTAAATAATTTTGATAGTTTGTGTGGGGATAGCTACTGCTGTTGGCAGCGGGCACTGCTTGTTTTCACTTTGCAACTCTGGTCATGGCTTCATGCAAGGCAAGGCAACCAGTGAGTCAGTACTGTGAGAGCCAGGGGTTGAAAGCTGAACAACTGCAGCAAGAGGAGAATTTTCAGACCTGATGGGTTTAAAGTTACTGGGGGATTTAAGTAATATTTTTTATTTTAACTAATTAATTTTGTAGCATTCTAGTGAAGGTCAATGGCTGACTAGTGCTTTGCACAAAAGGATGCTTGTTTGATATGTGTTTTCTTGGAAATAAAGACTGGTATCAAATATGTTTTGAGAAACTGACATCCTGCCCCTTGAGCAATACTGTTGGTGCAGTCAGATTGCCAACCCCCTGCCCCTGCCACCCTGCCCTTTGACCAACACCAGCAGTGTAGGCAGGATGCCGCCCACAATATCCATGTGAGGTATGGGTCTCTCAAATCACACTGCCATTGCCGAAGCCAAGGGTCAGCATTACTCTTACCCACATTTAAATGGCGTTTTCATGGCTGGTTGTTGCTCCCAGGTGACCTGGACACCAGATGTCCCTGGATGCCCACAGGAGCCACAGAATTACTTAATGCTGCTGTGTTTGCTATCAGTGATCAGTGGAGTTGCTGTATGGGTGTGCTGCTGCTCATCTCTCCTACTGGCAATAAAGCTCTGTTTCATAAACTCTTCCAACCAGAGATACTCAGCAGATAATCTGGAGAAAAATGAAGGGCAGAAGGAAACCTTGCAGTGTCTGATGTGCCTTCTCCTCTCCCCATTTGATTTCCAGCTGCTGTGCCCTGATCATCTCAGTGCTGCAGCGCTGTAGCCCATCTTCCCAAATGGTAGCAGTAGTAAGAACAGTAGGGCTGGTGCATATTTGCTTCATTTGATGCCCTTCTTCACCTCCTGGCAGCAACTTTCCCCACATTCACTCTGTGAAGAATCAGTAGTTTCAAAATAGAAATGAAGGGAGGAAGGAGAAAGAAAGAAACTCCTGAGAACAGCTTCACCCATGATTTTGAAAAGCCTATTATCTTTTCAAAACCTTTGTTTTACTGGTGACATTATCACCGGAGTCCTTGTTGATGTCTATGTGTTTTCATGTCATTGTAACTGACTTAACTTTGTTTTTGTCTCCTCTTCTCTCCCAGTGGAGTTTTTATACTGTGATTTGGCTTCCATGAAGTCTATACGGCGATTTGTGCAGCAGTTTAGAGCAAAGAATTGTCCACTCCATGTCCTGGTGAATAATGGTGAGTTCTGTTTTTTTGTTCACATATCTGCAGGGGAAGATGTGACAAACGGAGCTCTTGTCTATCACTTCACATTTCAAATAGATTATCTGAACCATACAGCAGGTTACCATAGGGCTGCATTAACTGGGATGTCTTTCTAGAGTTTAATTGCAATTTTTTGAGAGATTGTCAGGTGAGCAGTCTGAATACTTCAATTCCACGCCTGCTCATGATGTTATTGCAAGTCTTATTGGTTCCTTTGCTGTGATTTTTTAGCTCTCCAGCACCAAAAATAATGCAATTATGCAAGAATTGGAGCGCCTCTAAGAAAAATAAGAAAGGAAAGAGAAGCTGTACTTCATACAAGTAGCAAACCTGTCTTTTCACCTTTATTTACTTTCTCTCCCCTCATATTCTTCCCTGCATAAACACTTTTTTACTGTGGTTGAGTGATGAGCTGGGCTGGGGGTTTAATCCACCTGAAATATAATCTGGCAAATCATCCAGCAACCTCAGAGAAGTCACTGCATAGATCCAGGCGCTACTGGAAATTTGTTCATAAAACTGCATCCTCAGTGGTCAGAGCACAAATTAAAAGGACAATATTTATCTTGCATTCATACAATTATCAACTGAATCTCATTATTCTTAGAGATGTTAGCTTTTGTTATTCACATACTTGCTATCTAATTTTGTATTGTAGCCACAGTATTTTTGGAAGCCAGGTGTACAACAATTTTCCTCCAGAAACCATGCATGCTCTGCTTGCACTGTCCTAGAGGGGATTTTTCACCTGTCTTATTTAACTAGGGGAAAAACCCGCCAGCAACAATTTAGGCTTCTTTTAGAAGTCTGCTGCTGTTCTATGCTGCTGTTCTTGTTTTCCCAACTATTTACATATGTTTTTATTAAGACATCCCAGAGAACTTTTTCTGTTTTCCTGTGCACACTTCAATCCTGGTGAGAGCAAACATGCTGTAAATGAATAAGTTTGTTATATTCATTGATGCCTTAAAGAGCTCTCAGTAACACAAGTAAATACTGCAATAAAAAAAAATCAAGTGTTTTTTATTTGCTGATTGATATGAAACATTTGTGAAATGTTCAGCGAAGTGTCCATTTTTCTTTGATTAGTCAAAAAATCCTGCTATTATTGTTTTAATTATGCAATAATTAGAGGTAGTGGATATTTAAGCCTAGTTAAAAAGTCTTTCCAGATTTACTTTTAAACATGCACAGTAAAAACTGTTACACATACGGGAACAACACTATTTGAAAAAACAGCATTTTGTGGAAAAAAGGGTTTTTAATTCTATGAATCCATCAGTCATCCCTTGCCCTGCACTAGTTTTCAGCATGAGCAAAGTCAGCATTGTCAGCAGTGGCTTGGAGGCCAGTTGGGGGAAAAATGATGAGGCTGAAGTAACTGGGAAGCCCTCTGGAATAAAGGATTTTTTTTCTGCCCTAGCCTCTGCAGAACTGAGATGGATGAAAATTAAATATGTCTTCTTATCCAAGAAACAAAGTTGTATGAAAATAGGTCTCCTAATGTTCCTAATATGTTACTAGAACAAAGAGTATAAGCCCAAAATTTCTTTTAAGAAAGGAGCTTGAGACTAAAATTTGTCTGATTCAGTTTATGTGTTTGTGACTTGCAAGAAAAGCATGTGATTTGGCTTATGCTTTTTTACCAAATACAGTTGGCAAGAGAAATCTGTTGTTTGAGAAAATCCTTTTAGAATCTACAATGAAATGAATGGTCCAAATCTGCTTTTTGCCTTATCTTTAACAGAATCACTTCCAAAGCATAGGTAAAGAAGCCCATAAAACTAGGTTAGTCTCTGGCCATTGCCTGGGAATGACTCCACTTTTTAAAGTTCTTTCTGGCATCTTTTATTTTTATGGTCTTTTTTATCTCATTTTGTAAATAATCTGTAGCATTTAGTTTTGTTGCTAGTTTCATAGTGAAAGACCAAATGTTTCCTTGCTACATAAGAGGAAAATGAACAAACCTCATAGAGGAGAAATGGCCTGATGCAAAAACCATCAGTGTTGACCACAAGCAAGACAAGTGCTGACCTTTGGGCTATCTGGTTGGCTTTTCTTTTTCCCTTTCCCTTCCTCCTTCCTCCTTTTTTCTCATTTTTTTACTGTAACTCAATGCACCAAGGAGGATGATTCAGCCCATCACGGACTGCAGAGCTGGAAGCATTACTCTCTCAAAAGCCTCATCACAGTTTCCAGTTCTACTGTCTTTCCCATAGGATTTCTTGGACACAAGCTTGGATACCTGGAAGAGGACAATGCTTGCAATATTGAAATGTCAAATGGGAATGAGTTGTTGGGCACGTAGTGAGAGTGTCTTTGGTCAGAAAACTCTGCTGTCAGCTGAAAGGCATTTTTCATCACTTTTGATACCTTGCAAGACATCACATAATGACATTGATTTTCTTGTGTCTCAGTGTATGCCTTTAGAATAGTAGGTTTCTTAGTGTCACCTGGACCATTTTATTTCTTACAGATCTCAAAGCTCTAGCATTCGTGATATGAAAAGTTATTTTTATATTTTACCACATGAATAAGAGCTTGTGGGCCAGACAGCTACACAGTGCATGTATAGGCAAGCATATGCTTTTAAGAGTCTGGCCAAAAATCTATGGGGTAATGGAGAGTCTCCATTAGGTTTTCAAAATCAGACTTTGGTGCGTCCCATGACTACTGAATCAGACTATCAGCAAGCTAGTAAATTTTTTTTTCTCTGTCTTCATAGGACCAAACATTTTATTATCAGGGCTGTACTCTTCTATTATATTTAGTGTAAAAATGCAAGAATTGTTACACTGAAATTTTTGCACTACATATTAGTATTATTTAATTGCTTTAAATCTAAATCTTTTTAATTGATTGATATAATCATGTGTACATGTTAGTGAACTTTCCACATATTATCTCCATGAATATGTATCCTGTATGTATGTGAAGGTGTATGATATTTGTTGAGGGCTTGTGCAAACCTGTCAAAAAACCAAACATTTGAAGATGAATTGGTGAAAGTTCTAACATTTTATAATAATGCAAACTATGAAATTAACATTGAAATATTATTAAAGGCAGGGGATTTCGTGTGAATTACTGTACTAAATAAATAATCAACACTACATGTCTGACCTAAGATTGTTATGAAATTCAGCATTTTTTCAGGACACTGGTGATTTTTTTTAAATTGCCTCTTCATCACTTGCTCTCTGTCCCTCGCCTAACTCAAGGATTTAGTTGGAAATTAAATTAATACCAAAATCTTGAGTTTCAAAGTATTCTCCTAGAGCTAAACATCTAGGTCCCACAATAATCTAGTGAAGGTTTAGGTATCCAACTGAATGGAGATTAGTGCACTAGTCACCTCCTCTTTTTGTTATAGCTTATTTTAGCATGTACATTTAACTTTCTAATTTCTAATTTAAAAGGAAAAATTTGGTTGAATGCACACATTATTTCAGCTGACAAATAAGGGCCTGTTTTTCCATTACTATGCTTTCTGCATCAGTAATGTGCATGCTCAGCTCTTGGTTTTTAAAATAAACAAAACATATTAAAAATGCAAATAGAGCATTATATAAACTTTTTTTAAATATAATGTGCTAGTGTTAAAAAGTGAAAAATGCTATGACATAGAAAAAAAATTCATTTTCTGTAGAAAACAAGCAGTAAGCTAAATGGTTGAACTGTGTGCCACAGAAAGAGGGATGCAGCACAAGCAGTGCAGAAAGCTTAATCTGACAGAAGGTCAGAAGAATGTGTCTTCTACTCTGCTAATTAGCAATTGGGTGCTAATTTTTAGTTTTGTTTTGGAAAGAACTGTGTCTTTGTACAGCTGAACAGCATTTAGCAAATTACAGCATGTACACTAGTGTTAATTATTTAATACATTCCTAAAAATGCTGTTAAAATGCATTAGAAAGTCTGCTGTCTTCTTGTGGTTGAAAAAGGGACAGATACAAAAACACTCTGTAAAATTCCATGACTGGCAGTCACTGTTCCATGCCAGCGATGTTTTTTCTAACCTTGAAGGCAGTCATTTTCTCTGTGTGCTAGAACTGTTTCTCAGCACCTTGTAGTTAATGTTCTTGCTTGCATGTTGTTTACAGTACTCAATGATCTTAAAACCAAGAGACCCAACACCAAAATCACAAGATATTTAGTGATACCAGAATGCCTCTGGATGCCAAACATCCACTGTCTAACTCATTAACAATGAAATGCCAACTTAGAGATTTCAGGCTATTGTTAGCCTGTTGCAGACAGATTACAGTTAATATATTTTAGGTTGAAGCCTATCTAAGCCAATTTAAAATCAATATTTCTGAACTGCCAGCTAATTCAGATGATCATATTTCATACTTCGTGGATCATCTGAGAAATTATCAATCTCTTGATAGAATGAATAAGTCTGTATAATCTTACCTCTTCAGTTCCTAGAGTACATTAAAAGCTGTATCAGTACCTGAGTATGTGAAACATATATATTTCCTTGTGTTACCTACACACAATCCAGCCATGTGCAGGTCAGCCATAATCCTTTGCCAGGAATCTCTTGAATAGTCCCATGGGTGCTGTCATGGTTGATCATATATTAAATTAGTCTTGCATTTGAGTATTTTCAGGATCAGATCTTCAGAAGTGTGAAATTTGGGGACTGGGAACAAGGGCATGTGTCAAATGCAAACAATTTTATAGATACTTACTTACTCACAGGTCATATTTATAGTTGAATTTACTAATAGTTAAATTGTTTGAAATTATCGCTGTTGGATCTATGAAAAGATCCTCTCCCACAGGATTAGGTAAGAGCCAGCTCCCTTGTCTGTAGCAGCTGCAGGCTACACTGGCTGTTCTGATGAAAAGGAAAGAAACCTCAGAAATGTGGAAATTCACTGGAGAAGGCCTTGAGGGAAAGTTAGTGAGGAGGGTTGTCGTTGACTCCAGTGAAACTTGGATTTCATCGACAGTCCAGCCACGCAGGAAAGCTGTGGTGAACCCAGGATGTGATATCTCATTAAAGTTCTTCCAGTGTCTTGCTTACAACATCACATTTCATCTTTATCCTTCCTCGAAGACAAATTAGAGCAATACCCAAGCAAAGCTGTGGTGGAAAAGGTATAGAGGGATAGGAACAAAGAGAGAAGGGGATGAGCAGAAGAGCAAATAGCCTTTACATGTATGTAATGGACGATAAATACTAGGTATCATGAGGGAGCTGGGCCTTTGGGAGATGGTTTGAGCTGGAAAAGGCAATTTGAGATGGTGGAGAGATTGGTTTACAATGGATTTTCTCTGTGTGATGGGAAAAACTAGATGATTCACAAGGACTTTAATATGCAGTCTTAACATGTTCTAGAAAGAGAAGAAACTCTCAGAGCCATATTTTTTTTATCAAGTTCAGGGCATGACAGGTGCCATCTTCTCAGATTTTTCAGAAGAGATCATCTTTTAAGAGGGCTGACTGTGGGGAGGCTGGCTGATCGCACACTGCTCTTCACAGGTATTATGTGCCTTGGGTATTGCAAGTAACTTGTCTGGGCACATGTGTCAGAGCACCACGACACTAATGATAGTATCCAGCCTGGCTCCTTCAGAGCAACTGAGGGTTGTGCAATGCCAGCATGTATCTGGGGTACGGACTTTTAGCAGCAGTTGTCAACTAGAGATTTTATTATACTTGGATGGCACTGTTGTCTGCCAGAACTATGTGTATGTTATATGAAGATGTCAGATTTCCTATAAAACGTTTATTTTTTATTGGAAGAACTAATAAGTTAGAGTGGTAACCTTAGACTACTTCTGGCTTTCAAAGAGTAAGGATTTCATTCATGAAAATCCTGACTTTAGTTTGATATTATCTTTGTCTTTCTGATTATTTCCAAAGCTTTTTCTCTGTCTGTGATATCAAACACTTTGTGAAAGGGGAAATATCTCAGGCTCCACATGCTGCAGGTTCTTGACCCATTTGCTTTTATGTCTTGAATGTGAACGTTTTATCAGTGGAAGACAGATACAAAATTCAGCTATTGATGGATTAGGAAACCCAACCAGTTCTACTTAAGTGTGTGGAACATTTGCCATTGGCCTTTCTGAAAGGCAGGAGTGAGCCATGTTTTATTTTTACTTAATCCTTTCATAGCTTTTAGGTAAAAATATTTTTTATACAAATTGCAAACTGAAATATTTTACTTCTAAGAGAATATCCTATTGAATTAGAAAGCTGTGACTGATCTCCCTATTTTCTGATTGTGAGTGGGATAACTCACCATTGTGCCAACTCAAATAACCAAACAGTTACTGAGCATATTTTTAGGAAAAGGGGGTTTTTGAGCCAGACCTAATTAGGAATGCTCTGATTTATTTTAGTGTAAAACCTTGATTATAGAATGTATTTTCTTTTTTTAACTGACACATTTTCCAAGGAACTAGCTTGTGCTGTGTTCACGTGTAGCAGTGTGACATTGATTCAGAAAGTGAATCTGTTCTTATGGAGGTATTACAGACGGTTCAGTTATGTTCTGAACCTATCAAGATTTGCTTGTTGTTCTCACAGTCCTTGAATGTGGATTGTCTGCATTTTTTTCCTTTTCTTTTCTTTAACGTACTGGGAAACTGAGAACTTGTCTTTGCTGGAAAGACACATTGCTTTATCTTCTTTGGCACAGCTGATATAGTGCACTTCTCCCTTGTGAACAGTATAGGTGGGTCTGGGAGCACTAGCAGCAGACATTACTCAGTTTTCAGTTCCTTACTACTTAGCCAAACTTTTAGTGTTTGGGCTAAGAGTTTCCATGCCAAGTATTTGCCTTAGGCTAACTTTTTTTAGATTTCATTTTGTAATGCCAGTTAAAACAGTTTATCTGTTTCCAGAACAATAAGACAAACATCTCAGGAGTTTTTTTAATGTCAAAAATGATGGCAAGGTTTTCATAAAGGCTGTGGTGTTATCACACAGTTTGGAATTGAATGCAGACAAGATGCTGCCTTTGTCTCAGGGGTGGCTGCACCTTTTGCTACATTCGGAATATTCCCATGATGGGTCAAGTCAGAAGCCTGCTTAGCGCTGCGCTTTGTAAGCCACCTTTCATGTGTTCCTCACTGAAGATTTTGCCTATACCAAGCATATCCCAAGTCGAGCCTGAGCAGGTCTTTCTGCCCGAATCACAACCCTGAGTTGTGGTGGGAGGTGCTGTGTGCAGGCAAATGCACCAGCACTGAGACTGGGCACCAGCATCCCATCTGCTCTTCCTGGCTGCCTCTGAGCTTGGTGGAGATGGGCACTGGGTCTCACTTCAGGGTCCTCCAGTCTCTCCATTGTCCAGACTGGTGGCCTCAGTCTTCCATGATCTGTGTGACACGTTTCTGTCCCATGAAACATAGACTTTGAAGAGTTGATGGGCAGGAGGAACAAGACGGTTAGTTGGGAACCATCAGGATGATAGAAACCTTGATGGCAAAACATTCGAATTTTCTGATTAAAGGAGTTTGATAGAGAACTAAACTATAAATGTAGCATATATTCTTGTTAAATATCAGAAAATTAATAAGACAGCAAGTACTGGGGTAGAGCTGGGGTGGGTAGTGAGGACAAAGAGAGTCATTAGGTACGTCTGAACTGTAGGAAATGTCTCAGTCAGAGGCTGGAAATGCTGAGACACTATATAATTCACAAGGATTGAATCCTTAACCTTGAGGACTGGAGTCTCTGTTGGGCACTACGTGATTGAATCTTTTCTTGCAGTGAGGGCGTTCTTGACTGATCTCTTACTTGCAAGTTTACTGATGTTTAACAGAGATAAGAATTATCCCTCCTGGTGGAGAAGGGATTGGAACCTCTCTTCTGCTTGATCACCCACTTCGATGTAACTTGTACAAAGAAACTTGTAATTTAGTCACAGCTGGCTGAGACTGAAGGTGGGATGGAGAAGCTGGTAGGAGCCTCAGAGCCAAGGATCATGGCTCCAGCAGGAAACCAGCCTCAGCAGCGAGGTGAGGGTAAGCCAGGTGTGTGACAGGCAGATGCCTGCAGGGTGCAGAGTGATGTGGAATTGAGACACAAAGGAGCTGCAATGGCTGGGTAAGAAAATTAGGGAGAAGGAACTTACCATTTGCAGGGAAGCAGAGAGGCAGATGAAGCTGATATGCATGTCTGGGGCTGAACCTTTCCGCTCCTCCCCGAACACCTGCAGTTCCTTGATAAGATCAGCATGGGATCACTGGATTGTGGGGGTAAGGGAAGAGGAGAGGCTGGGAAGCAGAACACTGTCGTTGGTTCATCATGGCCGTGCATTTTGCCCAGCACAGGGAGTTGGGGAAGCTGTCAGGAAAGGTAATCAGAAAAGGCAATGGGTGGTGCAGAGCATCTTGGGAGAAGGGAGCAGGAGGTGAGAGCTCATGGAAACTTGTTCAGTGCTGGAGCAGAGGCTCAGGCAGACTCCTGTGGAGAAGTTGTCCTGGGATGAGGCAAAAGAGACCTAATCCTCTGGAGACAGTTCTTCTCCACAACCCCAGGCTGGGTCCCTGCCCTTTATCAAACGTGTTTTCACGATGAGCAGTACCTTCCAGGAAAGGTCCATGCACAGGATGTTCTTCCAGCACTGGTGCCAGACAGACTAGCAGGTGTCTTTGCATCTCCCCAAGGGTCAAATGCATTGGTGTGGTATCTATGTGTCATCCAGGTGTCATTGTTATGCCATGGGGTAAAAGTTCTTGCTTTGCTTCATCTTCCTCCCATTTGCCTTTGGAAAATTGCGTACACACATTTAAAGAGCTCCAAAAGACATCAGGAAATGCAAGAGTCTAAGCTCCCTCTGGGAAGACAGGGAGTAAGACCATAGCATTGGGAAGCTGCACTGAGTTTCATCTGTGTTTTTGTGTTTTTCTTCTAAACTGTTAGGATTTTTACCTTTTCAGTTTTAACACGCTGTTAATTTTGTGTGTGGTCCTGTTGAGAGTCAGAACATACAGTCTTGGTATCCCAAACTTTCCTGGGATACCAATAGGCATGAGGCATACCTGTATCACTGGGCTGTGGGTTAGGGATGTGTCTTAGCAAGGAGCTATGTCACAGCTCTTACAGCAGTGCTGTTAATTCACTTCTCGGCAGCCCAGACAAGGCAGTAAGAAGCAGTACCTGTAAGAAGCAGTCATGTGGGCACAGTTGTGCCTCCACTAAGCACTTCTGGGGGCAATTCTTCCAACAAGGCCTTGCATGCTCTCGTTGCTCACTGGCCAGGAGAGACCTGCAGGGCAGGCATATTCTGGGATTGCGTAGCCCAATTGAACAAGGTGGAACGGGCAACCTGGTATAGGCAGCCTAGCCAGGGGAAGCTGGTGCAGGGTTCTGCTGTCCAGGAGAGAAGTGGGCTGTGCTATTTTACTTGTAGATACACCCATGGATGTTTTGTTGCATGGGTGCGCAGAACAGAGCAGTTTTGACGTTCCATGAAGTGGGATGGGTTGCCTCGTGTGGCTGCACTCATGGGATGGGAAATGCTGCTAGGGGCAGCAGCTAAGACAGTGCAAAGCCTGTACGGAGGAAGGGCTTTGTGCTTTCACTGGAGGTAACTGTCTCTTAATTTTTCCCCTTGGGAACATTTTTGGGTACAGTATGTATCTCTTCCTTATAAATAGCAAGAACTGGGTGAATGTGATTATAAAGGTTCACTTCCTGCTGTGAAGGTGCTCTGTGTCAGTGTTTGGGGCTGACCTATTGCGTTATTTGCCCAGCCTTTGGCTGTCTGGGGGTAAAAGAACTTGTGTGAGGGGGATCTGCCTCCAAACCCCCTTCTGTGAGCCTGGCTGGGAAGGCAGACATTTTGTTCTGCGTGTGAAAAACAGATTTTAAACCTTTCTTTTGTAGTGAGTTTGAGAGAACTGACTTTAAAAACCTCCAAGTAGCTCACTGTAAATAAATCCAGATGAGTGAAATACTGGTATTTTTACAGCTCTTAAAACACATTTTATAATGGAGATGAAGGACGTCTTTGCAGTGGGAGGTATGGGAGTTAGAGCAATATTTGTCATCATCTGCAGTATGAGCAGGCATAGTGCAAATCCTCCTGTATAATTCAATAAAAATGTGGTATGCCTGGCTTATAATATTTACAACTATAATAAAATTTTTTGTTATGCTACATGCAGTATCAGATCCATTTTGTTTAAATTACATAAGACATTGATGGATCAGAAACCAAGAGTTTCATTAGAAACTTTTATAGAAAATCATCATAAATTCCTGCTTACAAAGACAGCTCTCTTGAACTGTATTCATTCTTTGAGTGAGAAATACGATTATTGCCTAGTCATAGAATTGAAAAAGAATATAATTTTTGTTATTAATTAAAGATGATTAAAAATGTGTATAATTTGAACATATTAAAATAAATGCAGAGCTGCAGCACATTGGAATGTATCACTATATCTATAAGAGCAGTTGTTCAGCATAGTTTTGCAGGAAAATATTTTCCTTATTCTAATTTATTTCTACTTCTGCAAAATCACAGATCCATGTTTTGTTTATTCAGTTTTTTGTGCCCATACTATCAGTCTTTTGGCAGAATATTTCAGCAACAGCTAATCAATTACAAAGTAAAAACTCATGTCCAGTTTACTTACTAATTCATTTTCTAGTGCTGTGATGTTATCACTGATATTTTAAAACTGAATCTTCTGGAGACAATCCAGCTAAATCACAGGGAAAAACATATAAGAAAGTTATATCAGAACTGAGGTGTTTGGCATTACTGGTTTGTGTGCTGCCACTTCAAATTTCACATACACTCTGAAAAAATTGTAAGGCTGACTACTGATAATTAAAATCAGAAAGATACTGAGTTGTTTGGATTCCATACCAGAAGAATAAGCAGAATCATTCTTTGTTTACAATGAAGAGATAAGGCATTTGTTAATGATTCAAATAGTATTGGATTAATTCAAAAATTAAAAATAGAACCAGCTTTCATTTTTGAGTTAACATTTGGGGCCCTTAAGTAAAGCCAATGATGTTTCTGGACAAGAGAAAATCAATAGCATGCCACTTTTAGTATCTACTGAATGTTAGGTAGTTAATAATTTAAAAAAGAGAGCTTGCTGCTACACTTACGAGGCTTTCCCTTTTGTTGAGGAAGCAGACAGGCTCAGTTGCCTGTTGGGTATTCCTTTGTATGCTCACATTCAGTGAATTAGAATGGCTTTTCCTCAAATGAGAGAAAGTGCCCTCAGACTACAGGGCAAGATTTTTTTTGACAGCCTTGGTATGAACTACCTGAAAGATGAGAGCCTTTAAAAAAAAAAAAAAAAAAAGTATTTCAAAGGTGTTTTGAGCAGCTCTTGAAGACAAAAAGGGAATTGTAGTAGCATCAGATGCAAGCAGAGGTGATTGTGCCTGCTCAAGGACTTGACCAGAATTTCTACTCAGGGGATGCTCCTGAAGAATGAGCAAAATAATTTTGGGGAGTGTGTATCTTTACAGTCGTGCATTGCATAAGTGATTTTTTTTTCTGTCCCCTGACCTGAGCTCAGATCTTTTTTTTGCTTCCAGGATGTGCAGCACAGATGGTGGAGACTAATTGGGGTGGAGGGCAAAGCCTCTATGTGTTCTTGAAATCCTGTGTCTCTCTGGAGGTCGAGGGTGAAGTTGTTGTGGCACAGGCATCCTCAGGGCTGATGTGAGCCATGGCAGCCTCCCTGTGTTTGCCTGCTGGGTATGATGCAAAGCTGAGCAGCTGTAGCAGCTGTCTAACACACTTCTCTCAGGACAAATTCCTCCATCCCTCCATCTCATTCAACCAAGAGAAGTGTGTCTGTGCATGGAGGGGTCCTATAGCGAGCCCTGCAGCAGCCCCGGCAGATGTGGAAGTAGCATTTGGGGTGCACATCAGCCTTGCTGTGCCAGGGCTCCTTTATATTGGATGCCATTCTTGGGCTTGTATTTTACTAGTGTTGCTGCAGACAGAACTCTGGCAAACTGCTTCCTTTCACCTTTTCCAAGTGTCAGAGCTTTGGAGGGCAGGATGGCCTCAGAGATATGCAAATCATTTTCTTGTACTAGCCCTCATGCTCAGAGATGCAGCAATGTTTCCATCTGCCCTCCAACAGCTCTGAGCTGTTGTTGAACTCTGTGCTGAGTTCTGTCTGTGCTAAAACTTGCACTGTAGCAGGCTGAGACTTGGTCTGGGAGCTTGGGGTTTGTTGCCATTCCCATCCTTTCCTTCTTCCCAGAAAACAAGGAAAAGTCACAGCTTGGCTTGTCTCGCATTTGCATCTGTCCATAACCTTCACGCCAGTTCTCAGTCCCAGCCAGTGTTTCAGATGTGATTATACACAGTTTACAGCAGTAAATGACATAGGGAGATGCTAATCAGAGCTTTTGTGGAGCCTCATCATGTAATTTGTGTTATGTTTCCTTCACTGTACCACCAGGCAGAATCACTCATGTTCAGTCTCAAGTTCTCCATTTGCAGGTACGCTGCGTTATACCCAAACCTTTTGTTTTCTCTGGGGTCTTCTTGAGCTTCTTCCCCTCCCACTGCTTCTCCAGTTGCTCCATTAAGCAGCTGGAAGCCACGGGTGAATCACTATGGGTGTTTGCCATGCTAAAAAAGATCCCAAAAATATCTCTCCTTCGGCCCAAGCGGCAGCAACAAAACAGGAGTGTCAGGTGGCAGGAGCCCCCAAAGCAGCAGTGTAGATGCACAACATGTGCAATTTAAAATGGTCATTTAATGTGCCATCATCAGGTCAGGCTGACATCAGGAAATGGGATGTTAAAGGTTTTTTAGCGGGCACATGAAGCAGCATGAGGATTAAGCTAACACTTTCTCGTGTCTTGTGTGCAAAGGTGGGCTTTCTGCTGTATCATATTCATGGGTTTTAGAGAGAAGCATCCTATAACAGGGCTCTCCATGAGTTATGTCCATCTACATTTAAATGACAAAGGTCGTGTCCACTTGTACAGTAATTAAATTTTAATAAAATAAGAATAATTTATAGCATTCAAGTCTATGCTATAATTGAGCAGGGTAACTATCCCTCACACAGCCTCAATACATGATATAATTTATGCATGAGCTCAGAATTCTCTGCAAGATGCTGAAATCAACATTGTATGTTGGGGATGTGGATACTTATTTTAGACCCTGAGTTTGAAAATTGTGGTTTGTAGAAATTTATGCAAAAATATTGCCAAAATAAGCATTGAAAACCTAATTTCAATATGCAGCTGCTTGTAAGCATGGTAATTAAGACATATTGGGTAAACTCACTACATCTTTTCTCACCCACACCAGTGAGACAGAAGTTGCAGATTTCAGATGTAGACTCACCAGAGCTTTAAACTCCAGCCAGGACTCAGGGGAAAGCTGTCTGGGAGAGCAGGTCTGCTGCTTAGCCTGGTCTTGTCTCCACTGCTCTGAGCTTTGATGGAGGGAACGTTGTTGGTATCACCCAGCTCCCACCTCTTGAAAACACTTTTCACAAATGAACTCATTTACCCTCACAGTCCTGCAGGGAGGGAGGGAGAGAGTCAAAAGCACGTTACATGGATAAAGAAACCAGTGTGGGGATTTAGACATTTTTCTTGTCAGGAATCAATCAGTGTCGACTTTACATGCCATCACCAGTCACTCATTGCTCTAAATGCTGTGTTTACCCTCTGCAGCAGGAGATCCGTGCTGCTTCTAGCTTGCTGCTCTTCTGAAATAAATCAACAGGTTTTACCTCTACTTTTTCCTCCAGCTGGGGTGATGCTGGTCCCTGAAAGGAAGACGGAGGATGGGTTTGAGGAGCACTTCGGCTTGAACTACTTGGGACACTTCCTGTTGACTAACCTCCTCTTGGATACGCTGAAGCAATCAGGAACGCACAGTCACAACGCTAGGATCATCACTGTCTCATCAGCCACCCATTATGTAGGCAAATTGCACCTAAACGACTTACAAAGCAGGTACCGATCCCTTTTTGGTATTCACTGATCTGTAGTAATCGTGTGCAGATTAAACTACAAGAGAATTTTTACTGAGTACTGAACGAGGTGGGGTTTGGTTGCCTTTTTTTTAAAATTTTTTTTAATATATATAATTTACGGTGCTTTCCAAGCACTTGCTCAATAGATTTTAGATTTGATCAAAGCTTGCAGCCTGGAGTCAAAGATACAAATAATTCATAAACTTCTCAACAGTGTTTTATTAACACTTTTATTCTGGACTTTGAAAACCTCACTTTGCTTTCTGACGCTTATACTGCGGTGGTGGTTGTGGTGCATGCGGTGGCTGGACTCGCCACTGCAGACTCTCCATAGCTGGGATGTTTTGAAATGGCTCGGGTGGATGCTAATAGACGTCGTCGGCAGAGGATACGCGCACAGAGGCCCCGCTGCTGCCCTCAGATGAGCTCAGGCAGGCGCCTGTGGCTGCTCGCTGCCCGCCGAGCGCGGGGATGCTGGCCGGGCTCCGGGGGCGCAGCTCGCCCTTCCTGCCCAGCTGCCTCGCAGCTGCCGTGCGGGCCCTCTGCTGCCCGCGGCTCCTTCCTGCCCGCAGCTCTGCCCGCCGGCCGCAGCTCCGGCGCGCTGTCCTCCGCTCCCCCTGCCCCCGGCCTCCGCCTTGTCCTGCTCCGCTCCTGACACCCCGGTCTCCGCCCGTGGCCTCCCTCACAGCCCTGCTCCGGCTTCCCCCACGCAACCCCCGGCCACAGGCCGTGTCATCCTGCCTGTCCCCGTCCGACCCCTATGGTCCTTGCCCTCTCACACATCAGCCTGGCGATTCGCTGCCAACGCTAGACCCCGGCTCACGGCTGTGTCACCCCCTGTGCTTCCCCAAGAGCTTATTGAGATCCAGGTTGTGGCCACCCCGGGTTTTTAATCCAGTAAAATGGGCTAAAATGCGCGGATGGCATCTGTCCTCCTGCTTTCATTTAGGAAAACTGTGGATAAATGACTGTGGGATATTTCTAACATTAGGAAGACATCAAATGATGCGGTAAATGTCTCTGGTATCATATAGGAACTGTGTAGAGTGGTTTAGTTAGTGGAGGAATGGGCAGGATAACTGAGATAAATTTCGAAATTTCCCCATGCAGTCATGCGTGGCAATTACGTGCTTACTAACAGCCTCAAACAGAGCCTGCCTTCTCGTGGGCTCCAGAGAGCTTCTGCCTGCCTGCATGGAGCCAGTCTGGGTTCTGTGTCATTTCCATGAAAAACTGTCTCCATCCTTTGACAGGGACTTCAGCAGGTGATCAGAGGTACCTGGCCCAAGGTTTCATTTCTGAACAAAGACTGAAATTAGAGGGCTGGGCTGTTTCCACTGCAGACATTTTACATATGAATGCTGCATTAGGCATGTCAAACTTCTGATTACATATTATGGCATCAGTTTTATTACAAGCCATTGTTTAAACCTCTGCAGGATAGTCACAATTTAATCTCTTGCTTGTAAAACAACCACAGGAAATTACCCTTACTCTTCACTTGATGTATATATTCATTGTTTCTGATGGGCATGTGTTGAATGGCACCGTGCAAGGGGGCTGTGGGGATTAGTATTTCTTTGGGCTAAAGTGTGGAATGCAAAATTAAATGTGACTGTTCTGTGTCTCTGGATAACAGTAGTTTCCTTGATTATAGCCAGGCCTTGTACTGTGCCTCTTTAATTTAGGATCATCCCTATCTTTGATTCACCATTATTAACTCACATTTAAAGGAACCAGAAATGTTCAGTTAGGAAAGTTATGGTTGAGCAAGAACATGACCAGTCTGACATAAAAAGTAATAATATACCAGTGAGATTTACCTCCAGCTTTTGAGTCCTTTACATTTCAACATTATTGATGTAAGAAGGACCATAAAGGATGACAGACTGTGACTGATTTTGCCTGCTCATTCACACACAGATGCTCTGAATCACTCAGGGGCAGCAGTGGTGCCTGCACATAGGCACACCGGTGAAACCCAGAGTGGGCTGTAAATTCAGGTCCAAACCTTTTCTTGGTTCAGGTGTAAAAAGATGCTCCTGGGTATTTTTTTTTTTTTAACCTAATTGCCAATAAGCCCCCACTCAGGCGAATAGTTTGACATCACCATAAATAGTGCTGCAAAAACCAGTGAGATCACTTGTGTGTTTGAGTGTGTCCCTACGGCGTGAGCAGGGCTCTAGCAGGAGGACTGTTGGGGGATATCATACCCAGGCATTGCCTGCTCCACAGGGCCCTGGAGATGCCTTGTGATTCAGAGCAACATTCAAGAGCTTTAATGGATGTGATAAAGACACCCATGGCAAAGAGTTTCCCGGTGATGCCATGTCTCATTTTTGCTGCTTGTGTGAATGGGAAATCATTCTAAAATTTTTCTACTCTTTTTTTTTTCTTTATTTTGAATTGCACCAGTTGGCCATAATTCATTTTACGACTTGGATGTATGTTCCCAGATTGGCTGGTAGTCCTAACCTTGCAGGAAAGCAGAAAAACCATCTGGAGTCATTATTGGAGAAAGGGGGGCTGTACTTTGTGCTGGGAAAATTACCGCTGGCAGCAGGCTGAATTGTTTACCATACTCTTGTCCCATTATTCCTAGATGTTAGTTGGGCTGACTGAAGGTGAGTGACAGTACTGAAGCAGGGATTCATCCTTCAAGCATAACAGAGAAGAAAAGGCAGAAGACTTGTCTTAAAGGAGACAGTAAACTGAGGTTCAGTTCTCTGCTTTACCACAGACTTTTCCATGGGATCCTTATCCCACTCAGGAGACTCTGGGTTGGCAGTCACATTTGTGGCCATTTCTCCTCATTGCTTGTACTTGCTGCTGAGAGATCTGATCTGAAACCAGATATCATCCATATCAGTGAGCACAGGGCAACAGCATAACAAATAGGTGTTATGTCCCATGCCTGTCCCATGAACAGTGTCAAAGGAAGCTTGTGTTACTGTCCTCCATGCTTCCTCTTTGATTTGTTTTCTGCCATTTTACCAATCTGTTTTAACCCATGTTGCTCTTGTTAGCTCCTTTTTGGTGGGATGGTTAATTTAATTTTATCTTTATGCATTTTACATTATTTTCCTTCCTTTGTTGTCTCTTTCTTCATGCTTGCCTACTTCTTCATCTGTGTTTTTGGAGATTTTTTTGTTTGAATTGCCTTTTCCCTCCCTATCTCATATTTTTTTTCTTTTTTTGGGGGGAGGATGTCTTATTTCTACCCACCAGTTTATTTCCTCCTCTCCGTTTATCTTATCTTCTCCCCCTAGCCCTGCTCCTATTTCTTCCCTATGAATGCCATTTCTCCCCCTTCCTGCGCCTCCTCTTCGTACACACACCAGTGGAAGAGACATGGCATGGGTACATCAAGGCAGGATGGAGCTTGTTCCAAACTGGCAGGGCACAGCTTGTTTCATGTGTGTTATTGAAAATGCAAACGCACACGCACAAGAGCACTGACTGTTCTCCCAGTTCTTTTGCTGAAGGATATATATGAAGAACATCAAACGCCTTTGTGGTCTTTTAGATCCAGACATTTTCAACAGCAATCACATGAGTCGACAAGGGGATCCCTAAGGCAAATCATTCTCCTTCATCCCTGCTTTGAATACGACTGTTTTCAGGGAGGTGAAAGTTTACAGAAACACTATCTGCAAGCATTTCCACAGTGGTGATTTCAGCAATTACATGCAGAGGGTAGTATACTGTGTGGTCCAGCAGCACAGCTAGCATGGCCTTCTTTCCTCTCTTGCCTGCCTTATCTAAAGTGAGAGGAGAAAAAAACATGGTGATGAGAGAATATGGCTGTCTGGTTTCGGCAAAAGCTTGAAGAATAATGTACCATCCACTTGGATTGTGATAGGCTGGAGCAGTGCACTGGCGTTCGTGGCGCTCTTTCAAGGCTGAGGTGAAGAATACTCCTTTGAGTGCTCTACCTACCAAATAAGAAGAATTTTTCAGGAAAATAAAGAAAAAAAGACCACATTCTCTTTCCCAGGCTGTGGATCACATTTGAACTTGCTTCTTTCCCAGGGGTTAGCATCTTTGTGTGTTCTGTCTAGCTTTTTCTCCATGACTAACTATTCCTTTCATCATCCTCTCTTTTTGAATACCAAATGGACCCTGTAATGCTATGAATCACAGATCTATGAACTCCCCAGCCACAGTAACACAGCTCCTTTTCTGGTTCACATCTCTTGTATATTCAAGAACAGTTAGTCACACTTTTCTGCCCTCTTTCCTCTGCTTTCCAACTGCAGGAGCTGATTTTTTTGAAACCCTCAAAGCTGAATATAATGTATTATATATAATTTCTATATTTTTTCCTGTAGCCATAGTGCATGAATCATGTCAGAGACAATAGAAGTTAAATGAAAAGAATTGCAAAATTCCCAGCCACCATGTGTGTGTCCTAGCTAGTGTAAAATAGGATAAACAGCTCTGCCCACGACCTGGGAAGATTCTGGAGAGACGAGGCAGCTCCAGTCAATCTCCTTTGTCAGGCAGTTCATAAGGAACTGCAACAGGAAGTGTTATGTACTGATGGGAAAATCTGTCAAGCAGAGTAGCTGGACACCTCCTGTTCTTGGATAAGGGGTGTTCTTCCTTCATCTTCTCTTCTTCCATGTGTTTGTTGGTTAAAAAAGGTTGTACTAAGTTTGGGCAGAAAGTTGAGGATTTTCTTCCGTCAGCATTACTGAAATTTTGGAAAATATTTTCCATGAACAGCAACTGAAAGTTAAGATGTTGAATTACTTTTGGAAAATATTTATCCATTTTTGAAACCAAAATATTTGATTTCAGCATTCTAAAATTTTTTTTTTAATTTATTTGTAATTACCCCTATGAGTACATTGGCATTCAGATTTTGAAGTATGACAATAAAACTGAAACTTCCAACCTTTAATTTCTAAACCATCCTTTTGAAGTATCTCCATCAGTTTCAAATTACTATTTCTTTTTTTTTTCCTTTCTTTTTTTTTAAGCTGGACATTTGTGTAAAACAGACTTTTTTTTTTTACTAAGAATGGTTTGATGAGTCAACAATTTTTTCAAGGAAAGGCTTCTATTTTTAAATACCCAGTTAGTTCCTTTAGTGCATTTTCATGATTGATCTGTCATTTAAAGTTTCTTAATTCTTCTGACTGGAAGAACTGGAAGTATAACATCTTAAATTCAAACAAAAACAAACATGAAGCTGATGTAGCATAGTAGTAGTATAATACTGTTGGGTTTTTTTCTAATATTTTATGTAATAAAGGAAAATTTGTAAAAGTAAGTAGGATAAATTTTCATTTTTACCCCTTTTTTGTAAATCCATTTTAGTCAGTACAGAAGCCTTTCATAATAACATATAAAGAGCTGTGCCACTGGACTGTTGTTTAATAAAATGTGGTGAAAAATAGAGAAATTGCTATCATAAAAGATTTATCTAGATCATTAGATAGATAAATATTATCATAGGTTTTATTTACCTCATGGAATATATGGTTTTGTCCAAGTTCTGTTGTTTAAGCAACAATGACTTTTATTGCATATTCTGGTTCTATTTGCAAGATAAATCATGTTGCCTTGACAGGACCAAATGCCAACTGCAGCACCGTGCTATACTCATTTAGACATGTCCTTCCTGCTGCAGGTTATCAAGTTTTCCTGTATAGAGCTAGATGATAAGTATTCAAA
Source organism: Edolisoma coerulescens (assembly GCA_013397115.1). Classification (NCBI taxonomy): domain Eukaryota; kingdom Metazoa; phylum Chordata; class Aves; order Passeriformes; family Campephagidae; genus Edolisoma; species Edolisoma coerulescens. The sequence goes on from VWZW01002569.1 coordinate 1,401,295, forward strand.
TGCTTACTGCACACACATAAGGCTGTTTCAGACTTTCTGTATAAATGCAAAAGCATTTTTTGCTTTGTAAAATGATCCCTTGTGTTTGTAGCAATTAGCATTAATTGCAAAAATTGACTCACTGGCCTGGAAAATGAGTGTACTGGGGAAGGCACAGATCTCAAATTCTATAAGTTAATTTAAAAAAAAATAAATGGGCTACTGTATCAGCAGACCAATTCATCAATTCCAAAGACAGAGTTCTAGCTCAAATGCATCAAGTGTTTTATACATTCTTGTCCGTTCCTGCAACCAATAACAAAGAAATATTTAAGTCAGGATGCCAACTTCAGAAAGCTTTCCTTTTACGTTTATTGATGTATTTTCGTTCTGTCTAATCAAAATACTTTTAGGGTTGATCAATTTCTGGAGAACAATAAGAGGGTGTAACACTGGTACCACAAAGGTAATGTCAGACTTACATGTATTTGGGGAAATTAAATGTAGCTACTTTGTTGTCGCAATGTTAAATTCCTCTTTATCAAAAAGAATTAATGGTCTTAACAAAGGATTAATAATGGTTAGTAGTTTAACAGGACATGGTGTTTCTGAGTTAGCTCAAAATTGCAGCATGCTGGGAAGTATGTGAGATGTAGGTGTTCCTGCTGCCCATCCTCTTCCTCCGCCATGGGCTGGGTGGGAGAAGCCAGCTCTGCATGCCATTCAGGACAGTGGGTCTCACGGATGTACTGCTTTCCAAAGAGGCAAGATGGTTCTATGGTGATTTGAAAGTTAATGTTTTGCATTCATGTGATAGAGAGGGCAAAAGGGACTCAGAGAACTGGGAGCGGAGAGAGAGCTTGTTGCCCTTGAGAGGGGAAGGTTAGTTTAACATCTTTCTGTCAGCAAAAGGACTCATTAAGGCTGAATGAACCTTAAAAGCTTTGGAGTTCAGGTCCTGGGTGATTATTCAAATGTTTTAAGCATTTCTCTCAATTGCCTTAACTACCACCATCCTCCCAGTATCTTGTCAGTGGAGCTGTCCTTTGGGCTGCCTAGCATAGCTGGGGAAGGCTGGTGTGCACGCCCCTAAATCCCTGGAATAATGTGTTGAGAGAAATGGTCAAAACTATCAGCTCACCTTCCAGAAACCCCCTCCAGGTTCAGCCCTGCTGTTGCTCCTGATTCTTCAATGTCATACATCCCCTGTCTTGCCACATGCATTAAGGATTATGAGGTATTGTGCAAGGAGGTGAAGGCAGATTTCTGCATCTGTGATTTGTTAACTCTTAACCTTTTCTCTATTCCACGTCCTAAACCTCTTTGTTCAGAGAAGGAGAACTTCATCCCTTCAAAAGCAGACCAAGCAGTTGAAACTTACACCTGTGAAGAAAAATTGGTCGTTTGATTAAATCAAGTTCTTGATTAAAAAATTGTCGTGAAAACTATGCTATCTAAGTAAAATAAGTCTCTGTAAACATAAAATATTTTAGCCCCCAGGAGTTCTAATACTGCCAGAATGTCTGATAAAGTTGCAGCTTTGTCGCTTCATTTCTTCTGTTCTCATTGTGTGTTGGGTCCTGTGGTAGCCCAGCCTTTCCTGCCATGGGAGGTGGAGAGGGCTGTATGCAGCAAAGTCTCAGCCTCCCAAGAAGGACAGAGACTGAGCAGCACAGTGGCTCACAGTAGCTTTAGGAGAACCTCAAGAGCTTTCAACAGTGATCTTGAAGGAGTGATGGGCATGTTCCGTATCTGAGTTGCCACAAAAAAATCAATCAATCAATCTGTCAAAGCAGCAGTTCCTTTACATTCTTTTTTCAGTGAGAGCTGGGGCAGGGCAGCCCTGTGACTGTGTGGGTTTTTCAGGGTTTGGACATGAAACTTCTTGTCATTTCCTGGAAAGCCAACCCTGCCAGATTTCACTAGGTTCTGGCGTGTTTGCAAGTGGAAGAGGTCTTAAGCATTCTGGTCCCAGGCCATGCCATGCCTCTTCTTGTGAAATGCTTGGTTTTCCATTACAGATCTCTATTTACAGTGTTCCAGGGTGACACAGTGTTGGGAAATTTGTAAAGTGATACCCAAAGCTCAGCTCTAAGGCCCAATGGTACAGAAAGTGATTGCTGACACTGTCCTTTATGGTGCTTAGAAATTACCACTTTGCAATGCTGGCTGTGGACTGCTTTGTATGTTACTCCTTTCTTGTAGGTTTTCTTGTTTTGCTGAAGTTGGCCTGTTTATGTTCCTCGGGTAAGACCACCCTCTTCACAGGCCCCTTTCATATTTAAATCTTATTTAAATCCCACCTGATTTCTGACACTGGAAGAGTGATGCTGTTGATGTACAACCTCACAACAACAAAAGCCTTTCATGCTGTGTCTGGATTGTGAGTCATTTCATGAATGCAGAAAACTTCCACATTTTGATTCCTCTGGTACCTGTTGGCATTTCAGCTGTATTTCTTCTTTAACCTAGGAAGGTCTTCCAGTTGAGGAGAAGGCTCCTTATGATGGCTTTTAACAAATAGCTGTCTTTCTTTATGAATTTGTTCCTTGTCTTAACTCATGGACTGGGAGTCAGTCACTTTTATCACTCAGATTGAAGCTGTGATGTTCGTATTCTCACTACATAAGAAAACTTCTAAGAAGCAGAAGTTGTTAAATTGTTTCAGCAAGCAGAAACTGATTTTCAAAAGTATGTTGTGCCAGACTTGCTAATCTTTTGTTATTTCTGTAAAGGAAGATTGATGGCATAGCATTTTCTGCACAGTACTCATAGATATCTCAAAGGAAAAAGGATTTTGCAGGCACATTTCCTCCAGTAAGACAGACCAGTCCCTCAGTGTGGTGAACACTTGCTCTTGCAGAACACATTCAGCACCTCCTCAAATCCAAGGCAGAGCAGTAGGTTGTGCCCGCCACAATTAAACTTTAAATTATCTTTGCATATACACCAACATAGTCTACTGTAAATCTGCCAACCACATTTGGTGCACTGCACTGGATTTGAAATGGCAGCACCTTATTATACACGTTCAGACCCTACAGTTCCTTTTGAATTCCAGAATGAAAAGCTCAGAACTTGCAGCTAATCTGAAAAAGTCTACACCAGTTTCAAGATGCTTTTCAAGAAGTCTTTGGATTATTAAAGTTATTGCTGGGCCTTTTGTGGTCCTATGTGCATTCTGGTGGAAGCAAAGAAACCATAAAATCTGTATTACTTCCTTCAACTTAAAAGCTCTATGGCAGGAGAGGTAGGAAGGTTTCCACAAGTGGTTGGAGAGTACCTCCCTCCATTTATAATCCTATAGTTAATCTTACAAGATGTGTGACAATCCTCAGTAACCTGAGATCCAGATTATCCAAGAGAAAAAATGAAAAGATATGTGTCCATGTTGTTTCTCCATCCCTCAAAAGGGTCATCAGGATGCAGAACGTAGGTCTTGAAGCCATGATCTTTTTCTTGGATTAAGCAATGGAAACCCTTGCTTCCTTTTATATATTTACTCATTCATTTGTTTAATGGAGATTTTTAATTGAATGAAAGAATACTATTATGCTCAAATACTACTTCAACTATTAGCAAGTACTTAACACTTCATCAAGTGCCCTGACTGTAGAAAAGTGGCAATTTATATCATTCTAAATAAAGAGATATCTTTCCTGGGAGAATGGAATTAGAGTAATTACAACTTGAATTTGCCATTGATAATTAAAATAATCCAAAACATTTGAAATTAACACCAACTGTACACAAACAGAAAAATTTGGCTTCTTTAAAGGTACTGATTCTGGTGAGAATTTGAGAAGACCAGCCTTTGAGTCCATGTTATATGCATTTGAGAACTGTGCTGAGTACACAGCACACAGGAACTCTCAGTAGAGCAGAATAGCTCTCAGCATCTCACCTCCTGCCGTTAGGAGTAGGGATCAGCCAAATGAAAGATGATGCTCTGATTCCATCTGGTTGACAGTAACTCCCAGGATGACAAGCCCTGGCTTATTTTGTCATTCATAAATGATTTTAAAATAAAGATTCTAGGTTTCTTTACTAAATGTAGTCTTCAAGAGACAGTAAGTTAATTTTTGTTCCCTCTACATTTTCTAAAGGCTACAACAAGGGACTGGTCACTGAATGCTATGTATGTATACAGTGAAGTGGTGGAAGTTGGGAAGCATGGCTTTAAAAAAGAAGCAAAAACCAAAACACCACCCAGCTTCCAGCTTGTGGCTCCTGCTGCATTGTGGGTTAAGCACAAGGCAGGAGTCACTGATTTGCAGAGATATCAGTTACTGAGACCATTACCAACATTTTACCTGTTAGAGCGAGACAGAGCATTTCCCAGCTCTGGGCTTTTACCCTTATACTCTAATTTTAAGAAGAAAAATGTTATTTTACTACAGTTGAAAGATGCCAGAGAAAGCCTGGATTTGTCCAGAGCTGTGTGTGAGCAATATGTGGAACCAAGGAGCTCACTGCAGAAAGAGGAATGAAAGGCAAGATGGGTTGCTCTGAAAGTGCCACTGGCCTATGACTGCTCAAGTAACCCCCATGCCACAAATGAGGACATGAAGGATTTGCTTTTTACCTTGTGTAGAACCACTAATTTCATGTATTGGTCTGGTAGCCTTCCTTTCAAACAAGCTCATCACAGGGTCATGAGGGCTCTTCAGGAGTCCCTAGTGCTGCATTCCTTATTCACTCAAGGTTTATGCTGCAGCCACCTTAACTGTTATATATGTATAGTCACAATTTTTTTTTTAAGGTTACACATCACAAATATGAAAGAAGTGTACATGATGAAGTACATAAGAAGTTTCTCAGGAACACCCAAAATGCCCAGTCATGTAGGTGAGATGAGTGACTGTGCAATAGCCTATAGGAGTAGTTGGTAACAGGACAGCTGCTGGACAAAACCTAACTGCAAAAACATCTCAATAAGTAGATAAGTTAATACTTTAGATTTGAGCTTTGTTTTATTAATGTATATGCTTCTTTCTTTTAGTTGGTAGAATACTGGTTGTCAGTGGTGATATACTTATTCTCATTTCTCCAGCTTGGCCTTTTCTTCTTGTCTGTATTTCTGTTTGGGTTTTTTTGCTGGTTTGTTTGTTTGTTTTTATTGAGTTAAAATCTCAATTAATGAGACTCAGAAAATGCGTTCACAGGATAAATATATGTAGTACTGTCAGGAAGCCTGTTTTAATCTAATAAACAATATTTAGGACTCAAGCTTTATCATAAGATAAGAGAAAGAAACTGCTTATGATAACCAGTAAAGACATGTTTATTTTCCAATATATTTCTCCAGCTGCTACAAAATAAGCTGCAAAATCCATCAAAACTTGAAAAAACTTGTGCTGCATTCCCCGAAGAAAGAAAATTTAAGACTGTGGAAGCTTCATGAGTGTTTAATAATAGACTTTTATAGTCTTGACTAAGCAATGGTGATGATGTATTGCAAGATTAATACATAAATCATTAGGAAGCTTTAGTCATTTTAATACAGCAAGCCTGTGCTTTGCTTAATTCCCTGATTCATCCTAAGGCATATATTGAAATTTTGTGTGGCCTTTCATTAAAAACCCCAGCATGTCAGCCACGTTTTGCATCACTTGTCTTTTAACGGAGCACATAGCAGCTGGGTTTTCTGCAGTTTGATCTCGGTGTGCTCTGCCCTCTGGGCAAATTAACACACTGGAAATTGGGGAGCACAGTGACGGGTCAAAGGAGGATGACGTGCAAGACAATTGTGAAAGAGGTCCACATCAGGAAAGCTTCAGTGCAAGCACTGTCCGAGTTAAACTGATCTGTGTGCCCGTCAGGATGGTCCCAGGTCCTCTGAGCCTTTTGCTGAAGCGAGATGTGGTGGGGGAGTGGGTGCTGTCAGTCAGTCAGTCCCTGATGTCTGTTACGTGTGTGCACACGCGAAGGGAGCCCTTAATGAGAGAGAAAACGCTGAGAGCAACAAGAGAGCCCTGTGCACAGGAGGGGTGAAGGAAGTGGTCTGTGCTGCGCAGCACAATTTCCCCTGTTACTCAGTGGGTACCCTGACCTCACTTAATGCTCTTTACTAAACACAGGACCATTGGCTGTTAAGTGGGAGACCACTGCAGAAAACAGACCGCCTAAAGCCACCTTGAGGAGAAACAAGAGTAAGACTGATTGCCAAGGGATGTGCTAAACATTGATCCAGCTTTTAAGCTGGGATAGCAGCTGAGTCCATATTTAAACACCTAATTAGCCACTGCAGGCTTCAGTTAGAAATTTGGCTTCTCATTACTTTTTGAAAATACATTCCATAGGGAGACTGCTGCTGGAGACAGCACCATGGAGATAAGTGGCAAAATCAGCTTCTGTTAGAAAAGAAGAAAAAAGAAAAGAAACATTGCCCCCCCAAAAAAAAAACCAAACCAAAACAAAAAACCATAAAAAAACCCACCAGCAAACCTCAAGGCACTTGCTCCAGAATTGAATACCTACTTATTTTGTTCTTGCAAAAATAATCCCTTTCTTTTTTCCTCCCTAATTTTTGTAATAGGAAGTCAAACCTGTAGCCTATGTTGCAAAAAATCTTAAGCCAGAAGTAAGAATTTCTGCTAAAAATTAATTGGACAGAAAATGCAGAACCTGCCTTGTCCTGATCCTTTATTCATCAGTGTGGAATCAATGAAACATTATTTTCAAAGGAAGGGAAAGTCTTGTATACTGTTACTCTCTTAGCCAGATTTCAAAGCAGTGAATTAAATTCTGCCTGCCTTAACTCCTCCTGTACTTTTCATTTAGTGGGTTGTGCATTGCCCTGTTTTATCAGCACTGACTCAGCAAAATGCAATGGAGGGGCAGCCCCTGGGGGATGCTGCTGTTTTCTGTGGTAGGAAGAGTGGTCCACAGCGAGCCCCGCTCAAATGACTGGGTGAGCACGAACTTCTCCAAGCTACTGATGCCAGGTATGCCATGCTCTCCCACTGAACTTCTTCCCACCAAGTCCTTGCTCCGCTTTTCTTCACTGCTGACTGTGTACAGGCCTGCCATATCACAGCACATGCTGTCTGGCATCACCCAAGCCGGGTGGGCAGTATTTATTAGGATGTATCCCTGGGCATCAAACACCAGTACCTCCATAGCTCTATAGCTGACTGACCAGCACCCACATATACCACTGGAAGCTGGGAGCTGCCAGTCTTTTGCCTGGCTGGTTGCCTGGTTAGGAGGCAGAGTTTCTCTGCTGGAGAGTCTGCTTGCCTGGCTGTGAAGCGTCGATACCCTGTGTCCTCAAAGCAGTAAAGGTCCAAGCATCACAGGCATCTCGTCTGCACTGCTCTGCTAGCACAGTTTCCTAGTAAGCTGTGTTCTGCTTGGATGGTTTGCCTCTTGTGTGCACTTTGATTTCAGAAAGTTTTTAGAACCCTCAGAAAATTTGGAAATGCATAATGTCAATAGTGTTTTATTTAGTATGCAATTATACTTTTATTCATTGTAAGAAATGTGCATACAGAGCATAAAGTGCCAAGAGAGACTAGATTTAGACACATAGGCTTTAAAGCCAGATAATTCCATGTCTAAGAGGAATACATTTTATGGTTTTAAACTGAAAGAGGGTAGATTTAGATTGGACAAAAGAAAGAAATTTTTATGATGAGGACAGTAAGGCACAGAAATGGGTTGTCCAGAGAAAGTGTGGATGCCCCATCCACTCAAAGCCAGGTTGGATGGGACTTTGAGCAATCTTGTCAAGTGGAAAAATGTCTCTTCTTATGGTAGGGTTGTGGGACTGGGTGATCTTTAAACTTCCAACTCAAACCCTTTGTGATTCTACATGTGTGGGCATGGGAGACAGAATCATGGTGTAAGTGCAGGTGCCTCTGTGGTCCTATTTTTCTGATACATGGAATCGACACTGGATGCAATGAAGTCAAATAACCTGTGTTGATTTATTTTTCAATGTGGTATTTAAGCAACGTGATTCTAATAAAATGGGATCTGACAAACAAAAGAGAAAATCCTCATCAGTTCTGTGTCACGTTATTCCTATGTCTTATGTAGTCCATTGATGTCAGATTCCTGGAAAGCAGAAAAAAAAAAAAACCACACACAGAAACTGGGAAGAGAGAAGGTAATCACTGCAGGGGGTCTGCCAAAAGTTTTTGCTCTGTGTATCCAATTTTATATTCTTCATATCTATATTATGTTATTGAAGTCTGATTCCCGGCTGCCTTGCAGATCATTTGCATCTCTGCACTGTGATATAAAAGGCTTCCTCCTTGATTGGGTAGCTTTTTATATCTTCTCAGCACTCGTGTTTCTCTGACATAGATATCTATGCAAAGTATAAGGCTTTGGAGGACTCAGCCCTTGTAACAGTTCATGCTTCATTGCCACAAGGTAAGTCAAAACAGCGCTCACACAAAATGTGGGAATGGGGAGTCATGGGAAGCTTTCACCATCCTCCTGCCTGGCATCTGAAGGTTACTGAAGGCCAGACTAGACCCAGGCAGAACAAGTCAGAGTAGTCCCCAGCTCTGCTTCCCTGCGAGCTGCTTGCCAGACAAGATCACTCTAATTCAACTTGGGAAGCTTGTCCCATGCCCCAGCTTGTGTTCAGTGGGGGAATGGTGGTGCTGATGGAGGAGTGCCAGGGTTAGCTGCCAGCTGGCTGCCGGAGGCGGCTTGGGATGAATGCTTCTTCCCATGGGTAGCGTGAGCTCTGCCCTGCACGGCTGTGCACAGGAGAAGCTTGTAGCAGCTGAGGATCTGGTCCTTCTAGTTAAAGGGGCTGGAATATGCATGAAGCATAAGGTGACATTTTGAGCGTCTCAGATCAGAGCATGGACGTTACTGGGTTTAAAATGTAACTGTAATTTCCTGAGTAATGCCAAATCACTTTTATATTCATGCAGTGATTGTTCTTTATTCTTTAAATAGCCCATTTTGCCCAAAGGGGCAGGTGATATCTTTATGATAATGAAGATACGTTATCCAGCATGTTACAGCTGAGGCCGTTGGTTGGTGCAAGGGCCACCCATGATCAGCTGTCCTTTTTGGTTCTCAATTTATATCATGCTTTTGTAGATTGTAGATGCTTTTGTAGATTGCTTTTGTGGATGTTTGTGATTTGTTTGAACAAGAAAAGAGTAGGGAAAAAAAAAAAGGAAAGAGATGCTGTGGAGGTTCAGAGTTGTTGTCTTTTATTTCCTGTGGCTAAGCTGTATTATTTACTGTAGTGTCTCCAATTTTCTGAGTCCTTTCAGTTAACATGGACAGTTAAATTGCTTCAGTAGCCTTATACCTCTGCAGAGAGTCAGCCTGTTTCTTAACATCCAGGGCTTTCTGTGGTGAAGTGCACAGGATATTATAAACAAGATATTCAACAAGAATAAGATAACAAAATGAACTCATATGTTTACTATTCATTCAAAATAAAAAACTTGCACATAGTAACAGCCAGAGAAATCACAGGCAGGCTTTCCAGCAGGGTAGGAGCATCCCTGGCCTGAGGAATTCTTGCACTAAGGGTGAAGGTGTAGAGGATGGAGCTGTAGCTGTGGCCACCACAGAGACAGGACAACATCTAGGGGAAAGGAAGGAACTAGGAAAGAGTGTTCTGCTCCTGTGTGGGTGCCCCTCTATCACCTTTCACCAGCAGGGTAAGGTCCTGCTCTTGCATGGACCCTAACCCCTGAGTACACAGGGGCAGCAGCTGCAGCATGCAGCATCACTTCCCCAGGCTTTGGCAGACGCAAAACGGATGGGGTGTTACTGTTCCCAGGAGCCTGTTGCTTTAGGCTCCTGCCTGCTTTGCCTATGAGCTGTCTGTAATGCCACCATTTACCTTTGGTTCTGTTAAGCACAAGAAAGGTTAGATGAGAGGCTGGTGTAATTACAGGAGTGAATTGTTATGGTGTAGGAATTTGTGGAAGGGATGCTGAGGCCCCAGTCAGGAAGAGCGTTTTAAGCGACATACCTGCTAATTTGCCTGAAACTAGACTGCTTATTAAAAAATGAAAAAAAGTGTACTGCTGCCTGCATGCAATGAAACCCAACTAATCAGCAGTTCCTAGAAAGCTTGACTTGAAAGAAAGGCACATTTGAATTCAGGTGAGAGGTGCACAGAAGTCTCAACAGGTAATGTTTTGCTGTAGCTCCTGGAATTTGTGTGCCTTTGTCATACCTCTTTGGCACAGACCCTGCCACCCATCTGTGCTTTAAAGGCTGTATAAGGCCTGTAAACTGTGTAAACTCTGGTTACACTTGCAGCTGCTCTCCTCGCCCCATCTTTTTATCCATCTCTTAGCTATGCACAATCTGGTGTGTGACCAGGGCAGGTACAATGAGTACCTTACTCATCTGTGCTGTTCCCAACACAGGAGCCTTCAACTAGTAGGTACTGATGTAGTAAAAATAATAATAGCAACCAGAGGTAGTATGATCAGGCATGGATTTAATAGGTGGAAATAGGGTATGTATGTTTGGAAAGAGCAGAGCGAAAGAGGGGAGAGAAGTTTGAGGGCCTCTAGGTGATGATAGCCCGGAGATTGATACCTCAGCATTTCTAGTTTAGAGAGTTTGACATAGAGATTCCGGCAGGTATTGTGTAATTTTATTTTAATATTTTTGCCTGCTATAAATAAGACTTGGTGTCTGATGGAATGATCACCAAAACTTGAGTAAACAACATGCCTGCCAGTGATAAGCTGTTTCTTCTGACGACTCAGTGTATAACTGGATATTGCAAAATGTGGTACATTTGGTGTTTGTGCAATCCTGTTTTCCTTCTGGTTATTTTTACCTCTCTTTTTCTCTCCTGTGCACAGATGTTCGTATTCACCCCATGGAGCCTATGCCCAAAGCAAACTTGCCCTTGTGTTATTTACCTATCGACTACAGCATCTTCTGACTGCAAATGGAAGCCATGTGACTGCTAATGTAGTAGACCCTGGAGTAGTGAATACTGAGCTCTACAAGCATGTCTTTTGGGTTGTGAAAGTGGTCAAATGGATGACAGCCTGGCTATTTTTCAAGGTATGCTGGTTTTTAAATCATTTTTTTGCTGTGCCTGTGCATTGTGAAAGCTGCAGTCAGCCCGGAGCTGAAGGTGTTTCAGAGTTTATAATAGTGTATGGTATTTATTGCATTTCTCTGTGCTGATGAGACGTACAAAATAACTAACGACAGGCTTTCCAGCAAACAAACATTTATTTTAAATGGAGGGAGCAAGCTGTCACAGTAGGGAAAGGGAATGCCTTTCAGTGTCTGTGCCTATGCACTGGTTATCTCTGCCCTGATCTATCCACGTGCTTCTGCGCGTGCATGGGGGCAGGACAACATCCTGACACGGAGCCAGAATATGCAAAGTGTTCCTCAGAAATGACTTGCACATTCTCTTAAGGAGAAGCAGACATGATCTGGCATGGTCTACATGTACGCAATATATTACAGAGAAGAGGGCAAAGGGAAGAAGGAAGTTGTACAAAGGTGGCAGTGGGAGGTGGCTGTGCTCCAGGATGTGAGGGTCCAGATGCTTGTGCTCAGGGAGGTGGGACAATTTTTAATTAGGTTTTTCATTCTAACACATACCTGTAATGGTACTTGATTTTTATTATCCGGTCCTGGTCTGCCTTAGGAAACATAAAGTTGTTTGATAAAACTGATCCAGAAGTGGGGCCGACCCAGTTATGAGTAATGTTTTGTAGGGGTGTAAGTAGATTAATCTGAAATCAGTTTAGCTGTGTAGGTGCAATTTTCTCATCGGCACAGGCCTTAGAAGGGCTTGTGCTGAGAAAATGTACTGCTTATAGCTCTTTCAGAAAGTAGTTTTGGATTAAGTAAATGGAACCCGATTCCATTAGAGAAAATTAAATGTCCTAATTAAAATGAAGTATTTTACATCAAGGAGCATGTCCCACAAAGCAAATTAATTTTAAACTTTGATATGGAAATATCAGTTGCTTTCATTTTAGAAATGAAACTGGAGGCTGGAAGAGTGGCTGCAAAATAAGATGCAAACAAATAAACCCATATTTAAAAAAAATAGTATCTTCTGAGTGCACCTTGAATATTGCAATAAAATTGTAATAAGAATGCTCATAATGTGTAATGCATTCTTAAAGAAGCAGACTGCAGCTTTGCCAAACCATGTACATTAAACTTGTTTTGCCTCTTGTGATTGCCATTTTAAATATCAGTCTCGGGTGGTGGTCCTTTTTCATTGGACTTACTTCACCTTGCTGATATAACAGTTTCATGTAGATGTTTAGGTCACCTCAGCATTTCCTCTGGAGGGACAAAATTCTGACAAATTTCCCTCGTCTGAGAGTGATTTTCAAGTCTCTTGTTGTTTAAAGCACTCAATCCCACCCAATTTTATTGATGTGCCCAGGAGACATTTTTGTATTATACTGGTGATGTTTAGACACTGAATTGGATGTCATTGAGCATTTAAAATGATTTATCACAAGAGGGTTTCCCATTCTTACAGCCCTAATAGTCCTGCCACCGGTAGTTCCTGCTCACTTCCTTCTTCTTTGGATGAGATACTGCTCAAAAGAAATTCTGCCTTGAAATAGGTGATAGACAGACATACTGATCTGTATGGAAGAGCGATGTCTCTATTGCCTGAAAAGCAAATGTATCAATTGCTTTCTGAGTCAGAATAACCTCAGATTTGGATATCTGAATGCTTCAGTTACGGAGGTTGAGATTTTCACATTTTTGTATAACACTCAATGTGTTTTTCCCAAAAGCCAGAGGAGAGGGAAATTCTTACTTTCTCTCTTCCCATCCTCCCTTAGACTTCCGAGTTACAGCTCCAACTTCTACTCTTTGCTTATTGTTTATTGCTTAGGGTATATCCATGTGTTCAGGAGCGCTGCATCCCAGAGGCGTGCCCTGTTTGGCATCACGAACAGGCGATGTTTAGCTCCACAGCAAGCTCACATTGAAAGCCTGCCTGGCAATTTTAATAGTGCTCTACTGAGGGCTGTAGTATTCAGCATTCAAGCCTGTGTGAGTCTTGTGTTGGTCTCGTGCATTAGGGTAAATTTCCCCTGAGAAAAGTGAGAAAGCCAAGTACAAGAAAATTCAGTTGTCTGGTAATATTAGCTGATAGTTGGTAGTATGGATTTTTTCCCCCCTGGAATTTTGTTCCTGAGCACTTATATGAATCTTCCTTCTAGGATTATGGCAGTAATGCAGTAAAAATGAGGTGATAGCTCTCTGATCATATTGACTTAACTAACTATTGTCACCCTGGAGTATTTCAGAGTGGTTTCTTAATGTGTGCTGGAAATTGCTTCACCCACTGCAACATGGCACTTGTGAGAGCTAGCACAGCCCAGAGAGCTTCAGTGAGGAAATGCATCACACCGCATTCCCTCAGGAGAGAGTCAACATCTTGTTTGATTTAATTCCAAAATATAGTGGCAGAGCCCCCACTACTTTAAAAGGCATTTTTTCCAGCACTGGTCCCAGTTACATTCAAGTCAAATACCTCCTAGGGATTGCAGCCTGGCACCCACCTTCGCTGGGCTGCTCGTATTTGAGGCAGTTCAGTGTGGCAGATAACGCTGTCAGTTCAACATCCACCTTGGGGCTGCCTCAAGATATTTAGGTACTTAAACAAATAGACCTACGGTCTTGTAAATAGGCTGTGATACCTATGCATAATTTACTCAAAGTATTAACAGCTTGAATTTCTTAAAACTGCAAAACATTATCTTCTAGACTTTATACATGGCTCAGAAAAATCTCAGCCAAATCAGTTTGGTGTTCTTTCCCCCACGAGTTGCAGTGAGAGGCATTCCTGTAGAAATAAGATAGGCCAAACTAAAGGTTCTGGTGACAGTCATAAAATTTGTGAAATTGGTGCCTGACCTTTGGAAGTGATGGTTTCATTTTTTCTCAGCTTGATTCTTTCTCAGAAAAGTTATTGTCTGCTGTGGTACTCTAAGTTTGCACTTTTTTTGCAAATGTTTTCTCTGTATTTTTCATAAACATAGACTGCACCTGTCACCCAAGATAGGAATTATATTTATTCCTGAAAAAAAAATTTGATTTCTATCCCTATGACTTCTTGGTAAATAAAGCCTGATGAGCTGACACAGTCCTCTGCAGAATGCAGTGAAGTATGTTATCCCTTAGTAATTTCTAGCATAAATTGCTCTTCTTCTTGAAGAGATAAAGTCCAAGCTAGTAAACACTAATTAATTAATGAGATAGTAATAACCTAAAAAGTCATTCATTGAACATCAAATTGCAATTTAGCTAAGTGTGTAACACACCAGCTTTAGTGTTGGGTACCATGCAAGCTGGAAGCCAGGAAGTACCATTTCCCTCTCAAGTATTTCTGCATCTGCAGCAGATACTGAATGTTCATTCTTAAGCCAGATGGCCTCTGCTTGTGATACAACTAAAATGCCTTAGAGCAAAACAAAAAAGTTGACTCTCATTAATGTCCGATAGCAGGGATTGTTCTGCTTCGTATGACTTCATTATGGCATCAAAGTAGAGTCATTTGACAGATAGCAATGTTGTAAAGCTCCCCAAAACCATGTTTGTGACAGGCTTGGTGAACGTGTCATTATCAGATATAGACTATTTGGTCCTTTCAGCCGCCCCAGACTGGTGTTTAGGAAGGCATTGTGGAAGGAAGGCTTCGCATCAGATCCTGTCTCAGCTGCCATTTCTGAAGATATAGTGCCACATAAGTGATTATTGACTGACAAACTGAAAATGAGTAGGATTAGTGACCCTGCCAGCCTGTAAAAATGAAGGGAAAGGCTTCAGGAACACGGGCTAGATAGACATCAGCCAATATAAACTAATTCCCTTCCTTCACCTTGTCAAATAGGCATCACTTTAGTGTATTTTTCCTATAACATTTGTTAAAAAATGCTTCCAATCTGTAAGCACATCTAGAAAACAAAATCTAAAGGACCTGGATTCATCATTCATGCCAGAGGACATAGTCATGCAGGTCTTATTGCAGCATTCCTTATTCAGACTGTCCCTTTGGCACTGTGAATGTAGTAAATTTATTTCATCCTCCCCCCAGGTGTCAGAAGACAAACACATCACCACACAATAACACCAGCTGTAGAGAATGAGAGTAATTAAATCCCACAGCTGAAAGCAGCAATTCATCAGCATCAACATCTTCTGTGCATGGGAGTGTGTGGTCCTCACATAAAGCTAATCTGGGCCTTTCTCACAAAATGAAAATTTGCAGAAACGTATAATTTGCAGTTAATTTTTACAAAAGGTTTTCCTGGTCAAAAACATAGAGAAGAAAACAGTCTACTTAAATTCAGTAACACTGATCTTTCAGGAGATTTTTTGTACACATTGGTACCGGGATTTAAGCTTTCCTCTCAAAGCCATGGGTGTCTTTTTTTTCCATCTATGAAGTATTTTATTATTTGTACAGCCATAGAATGATTCTAGGGGGAAAGATGGGGGGACTGGCCTGAGAAGGCCAGTGAGTAATCTACTATTAAGTTCCCAGATCCTGGTGATCTGGGTTTTTTTTCTTGCATGGGAACCCCTGGACTAGGTTAAGTATCCAGGTAGTGCCTGTTATGGGGTTATGTGGATGGAGCTTGGCTGCTTTATTTATTGTAACTGCTGAGGATGAAGCCTTGTGAACACAGAGCCCTTTGTGTCTGTTCAAAGTCAGGTCAGACCTCTCTAAGGAAGGCTGGCCCTCAGTGCACACATAAATAGCACTAGATCCTGGTCTCCACTGAACCTGTGGCTCCCCTGCATCCCAAGATATCACTATTTTTCTGCATATTTTCTAAGGTCTAAGTAGTTAAAATATTTATGTTAAGAGACACGTTGAGAGTTATCACAGGGTGTTTTGATGGCAGGAAAACGAAGGATTTGTGTTGCCTCAGCTTATGGCACACAAAGGAGTGAACAGTTGCAGTACAGGACAGCACAAAATGGGTGGGATTATGTCACAGTGCATCGCAGGGAGTCAAGGATGTTGAAGTTCTTGTTTATAATTTATTTGGAGCAGCTGCTGGTGTGATTTATCCCCCAAACCACACCCAAGCTTCCTCTTGGAGGATACCAGTTGGAACAGGCTGAAACACAGCCATGGAGCAAGCAAAAAATGAAGCAGTGTGCACAGAGATCCATCTCATGTCCTGTCCTGCAGTCTTAGAGGTTTGATTAAAAGAAAAGAAGCATCCCTTCTTTTTTTTTTTCCTTCTGACAGTGCGAAATGGGAAGATTGTCTTCCATCTTTCAAAATTGTTCACAGGACAGGAAAACTGCCTCCATGTCTAATATTGCCTGCAGGATTCACCCTTTTTAGCCCAAGAAATGGTCTAAAGGAAAACAGGTTAAAGCTACACTGTGCACTGTGTGAAAACCCATGCTTGCCCTGTGTGAAATTGTTTTGGACTGGTAAGCAACTGAAATATCAAAAGCTGTGTGTCTTACTGCGTAAGAAAGGGTTTATCCTTAACTCTGGTGTAGTAGAGGATTGCTGATTTAACCTGACAGCCCAGGACGACTATTTCATTTTATGTGAAAGCTTTTAAATTTGTTTCCCAAAGAGTGAGAAAAATAGTCCCTCCATTGCTGTACCTGGGGAGAGGGTAAGTAAAGAGTTAAGAAATTGTGAAAATATATGAGCCTAACCAGTGTTAGCACATCAGCACCTATCATCCTGTAATCTGTAACTGGTTTCATATTCAGAAACCACAGAGTTAGTTAGGAAAGACATTTTCCATCAATCAATCTATTCCTTGCAGTACTTTCCTAAGTATTTGATTAATACCTTTGTGTGGTAATCTATTCCCAGTCGCACTTGTTGAAAATGGAGAAAACACAAAAAAGGAGGATAATTTTGCTGTGGATCAAACACACATCAGGGACTCTGGACGGATCCGTCTCAGTTTAAAAGACGATCTCCTCGATGTCTCTAATGTAAAGGTCTCAAAAAAGAGGCTGAAAGACTGGGGAATTAGAGAATCTTGGAATTTCAACTAGACCATTAGCACAATCTTTTAAATTGTGGGTTATAGCCTCACACTACTGTAATTCTTCCTCATGCATCAGAGAAGTTCTGAGTCAATCACCATGTGCTTAAAATTCTGTTTTCTTCTGGTCAGGTAGTATAACACTGCTTGGAAACTTGAACCCACTGGCAGCAGAATACAGAGCAGCCACTAATCTTTCTCATTACCATATCTCTCAGAGAAAGAACATAAGAGAGAGGAAACAACCCCAGCCCCAATGAAATGACCCATTCAGCAAGGGTAGGAACCTTGCTGCAACCAGGAGTTGCAGGCAGTTTCTGTCTTCCATGTGAATGAGTCGTAAAACAGAGTTAAGGAGAAAGACCACTGGCTTCCCTTAGAAAATCCTCCAGTGAGCTTATGGGTGAGCAGCAGTTTGGAACTAAAATAAGAAGATGCAGAATAGTAGGTTGTGGGGAGTGCATATTGAGGTATATTTATACATATTTTTTCATATATTTGCATAATTATTCATATATATATATAGTCTATCTAAATTCCTCAGTGTTTTGCTATTTGTGAGTTATGTGTCCCTAACAAAAAATGCTGATAAAATTTGTGTTGCAGACCCCCATCATCTAAAGACCCTACTCACTACAGAAAAAAAAAAAAAAAAAAATTAGGAGATTTTAGAGATCTACAGGCCCTCCTTTCCCTGCTTCTGAATATGACAGGCTGTAACTTACCAGTGATTGAAGGAGACTGAAAAACCTTTCAGTGTGAAGTAAGGAAGTTCTTCCATGAACAACACAGAAACAATTTTTAATGGTTATCCTGAGTTTTCAAAGGTTTATATAAAATGTCAGGTTCTACCAAGAAGCTGAAAACATCCCCTTTTCAAGAGGTCTGAGGCATCTATGCCTGGAAGTCACCTCTGACATGTCTCCTGGTTCATAAATGTCTGCAGTATGAATGCCAGCATCAGAGGTGTGGTTTCCTCATGGTCACAGCTACTACTGGACCTGTCTTATCCTAAGATAAATATCTACAGTTGGACAGCTGAATTAAGTCCTTCAGGTGCCAGTTTATCCCTGTGAATGACAAAGGGGTCCACTGGTGACTGGCTCAGCTGTAGATATCTGTGCTGTATAAAGGTGTAAAATTAGTTAAGATGAATCCTTTCCAAAGGTACGCAATGTTAATTTTCTGGGTTTTTTAAAAAAATGAGTTGAAGATAGTAGGATTTTTGATGTGCAGAGGAGAGAATAGGAACTGTAAAGGTGTGTTCTTAGATCTGGGGCACAAATAATCTGCTATCAAGCTGGTTTTCCAAATGGCAGCTCTAAGGTGTTAGACCATTTCCCATATAAGTGGGAAATGTGCTCGTGGGCAGCTGCCAATGAGGAAATCCTAGTTACTTATGAAATGTATTTCTCATGTATGTTTATAATCTATTGTGTGCCTTCACTACAGCAGCCACGGGTGAGGAAATCCCAGTTACTTATGAAATGTATTTCTCGTATGTGTTTACGATTCACGGTGTGCCTCCACAGTTTATCACGCTGATATCGCCATGCATTTACATGGGTGGTTATGTGTACTCCCTGTATGTATTTATAATAGCCTAATGTTTGTAACAAGAGAGAACCATGGGAAGCAAGCACCATCCACCATTTGAGGACGAACTGGAAACAGTAAACACTTTTTTTTAATATAACAGGATCATCCACCACCCAATTTGTGAGTTATGAAAACTTTCAATTCAGAAGTCACATGGGTAGCTCTGGCTTTAGTAATGATTATAATGATTATGATTGCAAGCCACAAACTTCTGTGTTGCATTTTAAAAAGACTACTGAGTTACTACAAAATGTAGTTCACATGGTTCTTTTTGTTCTCATTATGTTCTGAGCTAAATACTTGGGATTTGGTAGATTTTAATAGGTAAACACAAGAAGGGAATTTGGTTTAGTGCCTCTAGTCCCCATTTTTTCTGGAAGGAACCTGATCCTAGATGTGGCACAAACACATCATTAATACAATCTCTCAAGAGCTAGTGGTTTGTGTACATTATTACATATTTAAACATTCTGTTTAAATTGTGTCTGTGAGTCTCTTCAGGGCAAATGACTACATCTGTGTGGTGCCATGTCAGTGCTGGGGAAAGGGGAAGTAACCACAGGGGTTACGTTACCACAGACCAGGCACTCTGTGGGAAATACAGAACATATGCAGAAGAGGATTTGGATGAAACCAGAGCAATGTGCAATAAAACAAGAATGAACTTGGATAGCTTATCAGAGATGGGATTTATAGTGGTATTTGTTTGGCCCCATCGTGCTGACCTACTTTTCTGTCACTGGAATAGGAAGGAGGTGCTGCTGCTGGTCTTAGGCTCAGGCATGGTATGAAAAAAAGTTAATTGCTCCCCATGTCTCTTAATTGCTATCAAAGTCTTCGAGCTAGCCACCGCCAACCTACAAGCTTAACTTTCTCTCTTATCAATATTTTACCCAAGTATGTCTGTTACTTTTTGTAACTCTGGCAAGGGCCAGAGTCGGTGCCCTGTGCCTGGCAGGCCCGTTTTCCCAGGGCTTTGCTGTGAGAGGCACTGTGCACCTCAGCCGTGTCACATCCCTGCAACCAGCAGCAGTATGCTGAGGCTGACTGTCTCAGGAAGAGATTTATTCAGTGTTGTTGCCTGCCAAGCTCAAGATGCAAAATTCAGTCTTCCACAGTCTGCCACTTCTCGTATATGATCCTAAGATGATTAAAAATGTAGAAAGAGAAAAGCTTTCTTGTTGGTTTTGGAGCTCAGAGTGTTGAAAATAAACTTATACAGTCTGTGATTATATTTGGGTGCCTCCCACCTGGAGTGGTGCATCCATCTCCAGGCTCCCCAGCACAGGAAGCACATTGAGCTGTTGGAGTGAGTTCAGAGGAGGGACACCGAGATTATTAAGTGGATGGAGCATGTCTCCTACAAGGAAAAGCAAGGAGAATTAGGATAGTTCAGCCTGGAAAAGAGACAACTTTGTGGTGACCTAGCTGTGGCCTTCCAGTATCTGAAGGGAGCCTACAAGAAAGACAGATGAAGACTTTTTTTACAAGGACATGTAGTGACAGGAAAAGGGGAAATGGCTTCAAACTGAATGAGTACATTTAGATTAGATATTCGGAAAAAATTCTTTACTTTGAGGGTGGTGGGGTGCTGGAACAGGCTGCCCAGAGAAGCTGTGGATGCCGTGGATGCTCCATCCCTGGAAGTGTTCAAGGCCAGGCTTAATGGGGCTCTGAGCAACCTGATCTAGTGGAAGGTGTCCCTGCCCATGGAAGTTGTGATGGAACTAGGTGATCTTTAAGACCCTTTCCAACCCAAACTGTTCTGTGGTCCTAAAAATTATGTAGGAAGGACACTATGAGGCAGCATACTTGTTTTTTTCTGTCAGGGCTGTACATTGTCCAGTTTTTATGACTGCCCAAGCTCTGAATGTAGCTTGGTAATTTTTCAGAGAGGAGTTCGGTTATCACAACTCTCATGCATCACGACCAGTAACAACAACTTAGGTCCCCATTTTCCTTGCACATGAAATGATGACTTCCATCACCATGAAGTTTGTGGTACTTCATCAGTGGCTTTATGCAAGTGTAGCTGATCGGGACTTGCTAAAGAAGCAAATATGATCTGAACAGAAAAGCATCCAGGTCCGAATCTTACTGCATGTTCTTCTACCAAGGATCATCTGATTTGATTTCATATCCTCTGTGTGGAGTACTGTTCTTTTGTAAAGCATGTAAAACATGTCTGATCCTGCTCCTTAGAGGTTCTCCTTGATCTGGGGCTTGCCTTTTATTTTTCTTGCCTGGTTTAGGTTTGTGGCACATGTGTCCTATTTTATATGCCTGTTATCTCAGGAAGTGGATTAAGGCTGGCACAGATATGCTGAACCCTAATCGCTTTAGAGGGCCTGCAAATCTCCAGAGGTAGTAAGTACTTCAAATGTTTATAATACTAGGTTCAGCTGATGTTGCTTGAAATCCATTCAAGAAGATCTGGAAGACAGGAAGCAGGGCATTTTGCATAGGGTTTTTCTTTTAAAATATAATTACCTTGTTAATATTATTTTATATACACTTAGTGCTCAGTTTTCATTTTGGTGGGATTTTTTCTCCTCATTGTGAGGCAAGCCTCAAGCACTATTTTCACTGCGAAATATATCTATCACCCAATATCTTGGCTGTACAACTTCTCCCATGAGAGTTTTGACCCACTTGTTATAGTTCTAGGTTAAAGGCAGATTGGTGGTATCATTATTTCCAGCTTTTTGAAAAGTGAAAAAATATGAAATGTGTTTCTGCTTGGGTACCTGGATCTGTCATCTCCAGGTCACTACACAGTGATTTACTCAGAGGAGCCAAGGGGATTATAAAGTACCTCCAGTGCTCAGAAGCAGCACTTGTACATTTGATGTACAATCTGTCACACGCTCTCCCCGTTGGAAAGAAAGAATTTGCAGTATTAGAGTCATTAGGCTTTGTTGATGTGAGCAGGTACCATCCTGCTCAAGGTTGGAACCAGTACTGTCACTGTTACCATAAAGCCAACACACCTTTTGTGAGCTGGTTTCAGTTTGACTCTAGAAGCTCTAGGCAGTTTTTTTTCTTCTTTTTATTGTCAATTTATATCATGATATCTAGCAATAGTCTCTAATCAAACATGAGTGAGAATGTTTTTAGGGAAACAATTTACTCAAGACTAGAATGAATTAAAGTGAAGTGACTGGAAATGTATTTACTTTCAGAAACTGGGAAAGAAATAAGAAAAAAGAAGAAACTTGTTTCTAATCTATGGAATCATACTCTGGGAAAGGCTTCCACAGTGTGGTAGCTATAAGAAAAGTGTTGTTTTTATTATGGAGTTTTAATAGGTTTTGGAGAAGAAGATCAGCTGATAGCTTATCTGCAAAATTAGATCAGAGATGTCCCAAAAGGGACTGTTGCTTCTGAATTCTTTTTGTATTTAGAATCCTTTTTTTTTTCTTTTGCTCGCATGCTGAAAAGAAAAAAGAAATTCAGTATAAGGGTACAAAAGGGAAGATTTTCCAAGAAACATCCATTTTTATTTTGAACTTGAGTACCTAGCAAATTCTTCTTTAGGAAAAACTTTGGTGAAGATGTGCACTTTCTTGCACTCGCCTCCATCCTTGCCTTTCTTGACAGTAGTTCTTCCAGTTTGCTGATGAGCTGTGTTGAACTGTCCAATAGTCTAGTCCTTGCTTTTGGTTACAGGAGAAAAAGGGAAGATGACAGCTGTGGATCAGCCTGAAGAGCCATCAATGAAAATGAGAACTTTTATTGTCCTGGCCAAGAAATCTGTGCATGCTCTTAAAAAATAAAGTAGCCAAGCTAAATTGCAAATGAAGCTGCAGAGATAATTGGTGTAGCCATGCAGCTGGTCTCTAACCTGGGTTGCAGCAGTGCTTTTCACAATTCCGTCAGTGCTCCAGAGACCCCTCCCAGCAAGGGAGGCTGGGCAGCTGTGGGCCACAGTGTGACCCTTGAATGAGAGACCACGGCTTCCCCTGTTTCCACTGACAGCTCAAGGCCATTGTCTTCCCAAATGCCTGGTTTGCATCTGAAGTATCTTCAAGATGACTAATGTTGGGGAGCCTTGTAGTCCTGCTGGAAGTCAGCTGAGGAGCTGAATCCAACTGAGTGCCCAGAGTAGACTTGCAAGGGTTAGAAAGGCAGAGATTTCCATTTCTAAAATTTCCAGAACAGAGTTTGGTTCAGGATTTTTTCTAAGGGAAGGAAAGTTATTCTTACATTCCTGTTTTGTGATGTCAGCTCTCCTTGACCTGAATTGGTGTTTTCACTGCTACTTGCTGTATTTTTCTTATGGAAAAATTACACTACATGTTTTAAAATTAAAAAAAAAATCCTTTCTTTTGGTTTGTGTTCTGGTTTTGTGGCCTTTTTAATTTAAACCATGATTGATATTATAGGGAGGTCAAAACTGAGTGATCATTCTTGGGTGGGTCTTTCAAATCAGAGTAATAGACTTGCTGCAAACTGCTGGTCATGGATCTCTTATGAGAGCAAAAACGTGTCAGTGCTCCAAATGACTGAGTCAAAGTTTGCCCCCTGATATGAATGACTGTCTAGATTTCAAAATAAATCCTTTGGATTGTACAGAAAATTTGAACTGTCAAGAAATAAATGGTGTGGTGAACTGAAACACAGGTCTCAAGATGCCCTCAATTTAGCTGTATCTCAGTAATGTCTCATTCACCTTTCATTGCTGACAGCGGCCTGTAGGGTTTCTCTTATATTTATGATGGAAATATCTGTCAATGAATCATGTCACTGAGATGCATGTGTTTTTGCCACTTCAAGGAATTATTAAACACTGCATTTTTTCTGTGGTAAACACCACATTGCTGGGTCATTTGTACTACCAGGTATTTCTTCATGTAAACATCTTTCTTGCAAAAAAATTCTTTATTTTTATGTGTGGTAGGTGAAAGGTATTTTTGTTAAGCAAGTGCATATAATTTTATTTCATGTTTTTCCATGTTTTCATTATCAACTTTTATTTCTGTAAAATTTTGGTTGACAGCAGGTATTTGTCAACAGAATCTTGCAAGTATTACTACAGTTATTTAGTGCCTTTATCACAGAAAAATAGATGTACCTAAAATTCAGGCGACTGGAGTACCTCTCATGTTTTGGAGTCCCTTTGCCTAAATTTGTGGAGACTAGATAATTTTCATGGTAAAATATTACTTACTTTCAAGTATAGAACTTTTTAATATACAAAATTATATTAATAAAATGTAATTTCCTTTTTAGTCATATACAAACCAAAAATGTAACCTTCTCTAGGTTTACAATTTAAACAGATATTAGTAAGTAGTTTTCAATAATATACTTCCACTCTTAACCTCACTCATTTGCAGTACCTAAGGATTTTTAGGAAGGATAGATAAATAACCCTAACAAAATGCAAAGCACTGAATATTTTGGAAGATGCAAGAACTGCAAGTTCCTTTTAATTTGATCTGCTGTTTGTTATTGTCACTGTAGATTATGGATGAGAACATCTGGAATTGTCCTGCAGTTAATATACTTTTGAATTAGAGGAAAGGGCAGAGCTACAGAGCAGCTGGCAAGTGGTCAGTTAACCGCCCTTCCAAGTGTTTAAAACACCTCTTCAGTCAGGCTTCTTAAGGATGAAATACGCAGGGCCGGCTTTTCTGACAACTCGTGGAATGAGATCAATGATTGTAACCTTTTCTCTAAATTAAACGGGAAAACCAGGAGCCAGCAGGACTGTATGCTCAGAGCTTTGGAAGAGCAGCTCCTTTCCTGCTCATCACCCCATAAATACATTTTTAATATTTATTTTTAAATTATGTGAATAGATTCTGGGCTATGCTTTCATCTCCATTCCACTGAGCCTGCTTCATTGTTTATAGTTTTGAAAAAGTTATATTTGTACTTATTTAATGTAGCAGCAGTTAGCTCCAGCCAGAATACTGTATAGATTTTATTTCCTTTTCAACACAAAAGTAAGCTTTATGAGATTGAGCAGCTCTCTACTACTTGCAAATGAGGTGTATGCTGAGAAAATTTTCAATCTTATTTTACAATTTCTCATACTTGCCTAAATAAAAGGAAAAAATACCCTGAGTGAGGTCTTTGGAAATGAGTTTATATTTTCAGAGAAGGAGTTAAAGAGCATACTTGGCTGGGGTATCTATTTTCACTTAGAGAAACATGTTGTGCAAAGACGTGTACCTTAGTGCTATTTTCTCTCAGATTTCTCTTTGTGGTTACGTTTGTTTTTGGGGCTCTTTTTTTCTGCTGTGTTCATCTGAAAATATTTGTAAATTCTTCGTAATATTAATTTAGACTAAGGGAGGAACGTCCCCACTTTTTCAAGAGCCAAACCGCTTTTCCTCATTTCATTACGTTAGTAATTAAAAAATATTTCTGTTTTCTTATGCAGAACTGTAGCAAGACACTCAAATATGTTTCTAGTCACAGCTGGGTATTTATTGTTTTGAAAATCTGTCCCTCCTATCAGGTGCTGCTAGTAACTGTTGTCAGATGTTCGAGTAGCTGTGCTCTGATGCAGGCATGATGTTGTTTCAATTCATTTTCTAAGCACAGACCAGATGTTTGTTCTGGGCTCAGCAGAATTTATTTGCAGTTAAAACCTCAAGTAAAGGAGTATCATATCAGACTGTAAACCAGCCATGTCTCAAGCCATGTGTGAATCAAAAAGAAAATTGTGAGAGCCAGTGGTGATCATCTTCTTCACTGCCCTGTACATCTCAGATATTTGTTTATGCAAGTGAAGAACAGATGGGTTGTTCTCTCCCCTGTGTTAACAAATGAGAATTCAGATTTGTACCTTGGAGTGTTTCATGCTTTTCCCTTGCTCTACACAGAGATAATGATAAAAACAAGGCAAAGGGCTATATTTAGACAATTAGGCCAATAGGAATTCATTGGCTCCCTGTAGGAGCCAATGATAAATCTGCCTCCTTGGGACACTTCAGTAAGCCCTGAGGCACACCACCTCCATCTCTGGCCACCTCATGTACTTCCAGTTGCTCTCAGCAGTAAACCTTTGCAGATAGAAAAAGCAACTGGGAAGACTTAAAAAATTTGAAGTCCGGCAGAGTTATAGTAGACCTTTAAAAGGTGAAGTCTTGATCATTTTGTGACAAAAAATGTCTTATGCAAGAAAGAGCTTTGCATGGAATCCCATGGCTACAGCAGTCCGGTAGTAGTCACGCCACTGCTATTAGTTGGACTTATCCATCAGAAGTCTAGCTTTTACATTTTATTCTACTTGTCATCAATATATTCACACTAACATTTAATATATTCGCAGTATAACAGGCAGGAAAAATTACACTGGGACTAAGGAACAAAGACAAATATTGCTGAAGAAATTTTAAATAACGTGCAGATCTCTAGTGGGCATTGATTCATGTGCTTCATGGTGTCAATAATTGTTTGTGAATTGCAGTCATTTTTTTCCTCTGAACAGAGCATTACTCCTGAAATAGTCGTTACCTATTGATTAGCTCTGTAGTTATTTTCATGCATCAGTAGTTCCAGTAAAAAAAATGAGTAACACTTACTTTACACCAATGTGTAAGATCTGTACATTGTTCATCAGCAAGTGAAAGGAGTCATTAAAATATATTTTTTTATATATCAGAGACCACATTGACATTTTCAGTAGTCATAAGTCTCAGGATAAATGGGAAAAGTCTAAAGGGGTCATTTGGGTTTTTAAGGGTTTTTTTGGTCATGGCGTTGTAAATGTTCTGCTGTATCAGGACAAGAGTGCAATAAGAAGGACATTATTTGTCACTGTTTAGTGCTAATGTAATTTCCTATTTTCCCTACTGTATGACTCTCCATTTAATCTCAATTGTTGGTAATGTGCTACTTTTTGATTAAATGATGAGAGCTGAAATTCACCAAGGAGAAAATAATTAAAACTATTTGTTTCACAGACTGTCAGCAGCTATTAGGGAAATTAAGTGTGTTTTTCCCTGAACCATGTTACAGACTTTGCAAAGTTCACAGTCAATTGGAATCCTCTTTTATTGAACACAGATTTAAAAGCAAAGGTCAGTTATGTTTTGGACACTAAGGAGTTTATGCAATTGATAAAACCCAAACACTTAGATTATTTTTATATAAAAATTGCACTGCTTGGAAACTTGCTTTTTGACTGTGGCACTCTTATAGCCACACCAGCTCAGCAGATCTGCAGAGTAAAGGGGGCTTTGCAGCTTGTCCCCCCAGCTGCAGGAGTGTCTCATGCCCTGGCAAGGGCCAACCAGCAGCAGGGATTGTGGCTGATGCTGGTGGCCGGGGACTGGCCTCGCTTGCAATCCTTTACTGCAGCCCCACATGTCCAGCCATGTACCATCCTGTCAGACCATTCTTTTGCTTCAAAGCGGAGACTTGTTGTCTGACCTGCTCTAGGGGCTTGGCACTGCTTGTGGACCCACCATTTCTCCTGAATTGTCAGATTTGGCTGGATCAATGTATTGACAAGGTTTTACCTAGTATTTTCCTCTCCTTTTTCTACTATGATAAGGCTTGGGCTCACTCATTTGCCTGCACCACAGATTGTAAATACCATCTACCCCAAGAGCTCATGTTTTGAAGTCTGCTTTTTACCCCTTTTTGGTTTTTGAAGGAGCTCGGTGACATGGGTGGGTGATCTGAGGAGGGCGAGTGTTGGTGCTGCACTGGGAAACCCTCCTGCCCTGAGCCCCTTCCTTCTCCACATGGTGTATGGGCTGCAGAAAGCGATCTGAGCCAGTGTGGCAAGTGGCACACTGACATAGCAGCCACACTCAGTGAGGTTGCCGTGAGGGCCTGACCAGAGGCATTTAGGAATTCATGAAGAAAAGGGAGTGATAAAGCTCTGGGACTATCAGTGAGATTGTTGTGGGGCACGATGAAAAGGCAGGTGGAGAAATGGATGAAAGTTTTGTCTGCAGACATGCTTTGCATACCACATGGAGAAACAGAACCTACTCTTGATTGGAACAATTCAATTCCACTGTGAAGTACATGTTAAATAACAATAGGCAGCTGCAGAGCTGTGCAGACTTGCAGGTGAAGAGCAGAATTTTAAGCAAGTGGCTGTGTGAGCAGGAGAGGCAGAGGGGAGGGCTGGGAGAGCAGCTGGCACTGGTGCTCGAGCTCTGCTCAGACCTCAGAATGTGCTTTTGCCAGTTAAAAGCCATTGCTTAAACCTTAGCACAGTTCTGCACTAATTCAGCTAGAATTTTTCCTGGGAAGCAGAAGTTTAATCATCTGGAGCTTTGCTGCTTGCAGTGTGTCACCTCGAGTGAGCAGGTATGTGGGGGGGCTCACTGATTGAGCTCTCAAGCCCAAAGGACATGTGTAGCAAAATGACACTGCCAGTGAGTGTAGTCCAATATTGAGCTTCCTAAACAAAGTGAATTATTTCTGCACCGGATGAATCAGTAAAATGTATCCATCAAACCACAAAACCTCACAGTATTTGTTTCCCATTCTAAACAACTGCTCTAACCTTTATATCAAAAAGCCCTATGAATTCCAATGCAACAGGAACTCTCCTGGGGAGCTTAATGGAAAGAAAAGGTTAATTCTCACTGTTTTATTTTGTCTATCAATAGTTCTGCAAGAGCAAGTCTCTGGACCATGGCTACTTAAGTCCTGAATTAGTCCAGTATCAAAACCCCAGTCAGAAATTCTGCAGAGATGGGAGCTACCCAAGAATCAAATAAAAGGAATAAGAAAACTTGCAGGAAGATTGTTGGGATTTTTAACATTCGTGCCCCACAACTTCTATTTTTGTTGTTTTGTTGGGGGTTTTTTTTTAATAGCTTATTGGGGAAAGACTTTGGGTGTGAAAGGGATTAAATGTTTTTCTCCTTTCCAGTTTTTCATTGTCCTGTTTCAGTTAAAGAGATTTGACCATTCACTATGGGTCTCATTTTTGGAATTTGAACCAATTCTTCCTTCAACAAAAACCGGGACAGTGAGTGTAGTCATTCACATAGGAATGGGGTACGCCGTGTCACCTCTAGAACATGACAAGGACCGCATCTGTCACCAAATCCAATCCTGGCCTTTGCAATGGATACACAAATTTTTTTTACTCCTTCTGTTACCTTAATGAAGTTTTATAAAACCCTGTTAGAAATAAGCCTAGGTATTAAATTTAACAACTTCAGTGGGTAGTAGATCTGGGTCTTTCTACTTACCAGTAGTTAACAATTTTAAGTACATGCCATTTCATGCTTTCCTTTATCTGTTCCACTGGCAAGAACTGACACTTGTTTTTCCTTTAGCACCCCTGCAAATGAATATCTCTGTCACCTCTCCATAGGCTTACACCCCCCTCTGCATTATGAGTACCAGCCTGCCCTTCTTTCAGACCGTTTAGCTGATTAAATGTGATGAGCTTAAACTCTCGAGTAATTGTTTTCAAGATGGAAGTTTTTTGCTTCCATTTCAAACCTTGGGAAACATTTGTGTGGCTGAAGGTCTGCGTGTTTTCTCTCTCTGTAATGAGCTCTACAGTTAAAGATATGATGCCTCAAATCTTGTCTGACATAGTTTTAGAGACTAATCTCATTGAAATCAATGGTACTCATTGCCTGTCTAAAGTTATACATGTTCTTTGGGTCTCTTCTGAATTTAAGCCATCAATAGATTCCTTTGCGCATAGTAAAGAGCCCTGGGGTTGATTGATTAAAACAGAGGGATTTAAGTTACACAGCTCAAATTCACTTTCAGTCTACACAACAAAAAACTTGATTTGAATAATCAGATTCAGCCCTCCTTTGCATTTGCATTTTTAGTTATTTTGTTAAAAACAAGTTGGTTCTGGTGGGTTAATAAGCAGATATGTCAATTTGCAACTGAATATAGCCTTTGCCTTTACATTTAGAACTTCTCTTGTGTAACAGAGGACAAGTTATGTAGACAGCTCCATAATCGTGTGGTTTCAGAATCTATCTGTTATTTCATGACTTTAGCAATCTGATAGCATTGTGATAGAAAGTGGGAAATGGTAGTTCTGTTTACAAGATTACTTTTTTTAAACTTATTTTTACAAGTTGCTTCCTGATAAAATAGAGTTTAATTAAAATGAAGAGAACTGTAATTTTTCAAGGGTTTTATTACTTTAACAGAAAAGCCCTGAACTTACTGGGCAAAACCGAGGATGTAAAATCTGTAATTATTTACTTGAACTACCTAACTATCTGCTAAAAAGATATGATTAAAAAAATCTGAGCCTCTATCACCTAATTCTAGTCTTCTACTAAAATAACTATAGAAAATAAGTCTAGTCTTCCTGTTTTCCATCTTTATGGTATGTTACTAGGGACAGATGTAAATTAACCCTTTCGTTTATATCTTTTTGGTTTATCATTCAAGATTAAATGATGAAATTGCCAGCAACTTGAATTATGGGAGACAAATTTCCAGAATAAGATTCCTTCCCCCCCACCACTTTTATCTGTCTTCCAGGTTGGGCTTTCTCCTCTCAGTCTG
Organism: Edolisoma coerulescens; assembly: GCA_013397115.1. Taxonomy (NCBI): domain Eukaryota; kingdom Metazoa; phylum Chordata; class Aves; order Passeriformes; family Campephagidae; genus Edolisoma; species Edolisoma coerulescens. The sequence continues at coordinate 1,431,333 of VWZW01002569.1, forward strand.
GGGAATATTGTGCAACTGTAATTTAAGCACAATAACTCTATAAAACCCAGAAACTCAGAGCAGCTGGGGCATGGACAGTGCTAAATGGTTGTTCTGGTTTGGGCTGAGATAGGATTAATTTTCTTCTTAGCAGCTGGTACAGTTTTGGATTCAGTATGAGAATAATGTTGGTAACACACTGGTGTTGTAGCTGTCACTAAGTGGTGCTTATGCTAAGTCAAGGACCTTTCAGTTTCCCATGCTCTGCCAGTGAGAAGATGCACAAGAAGCCATGAGGCAGCATGGCCCAAAGTGACCTAAGAGATATTCCATACCACAGAACATCATGCTCAGTGTGTAAATAAGGAGAGTTGGCCAGGAGCCATTGGTTGCTGCTCAGGGACTGAGTGGGCCTCAGTCAGTGGGGAGCGAGCAATTGTGGGTTTTATCTTTTTCTGACTCTCTTCCCCATCCCCCTGGGGGATGGCAGGGGAGGAAGTGGCTTGATTGCCAGCTGGGATTGAACTGCAACAGTGGTATCTGGTGACCTGCTTTAAACTCCTTTCTTCCTGGCAGCTCAGGGACAAGGAGACAAAGACTGAGACCCAGGGTGAGGATAAGCACTGCAAGGTGCAAGTCTTTCCACGCCGGAGCTTTGTGTAGAGCAGACCCATCAGCAGGACGTATTACAGCCCAGCTAGCCTGCCACTGTAATGTAGACCTAAGAAATTTGGGAGAAAGTGTACTTTTGCTTTCATCTCTCCCATCTTCCCAGACATATTTTCATCTCACACGCTATTAATGCATAGATGTAGCACCCTGTAGTCATTTTGAGTTAGTTTGTGCAATTTATTGATTCTGGTCCTTATCTTTGGCAGTGCAGGCATATGGCCTGCCTGAGTCCTGGGGAAGAAGTGTTCTCCTCTGACCTTACCTGGACATCCAGGAAAGAATTTGCACTTTCACACCTTTGCTGTCTGTTTTCAGCAGGCATCTCCAGCAGGAAAGGTGAGAAACCAAGGCTGGCAGCCACCCTCTCTCAGCCCTCCTCCACTCCTCCACCTGGCTGAGCCCACAGCTGGAAATAGTCCTGCTACTGTTTGAGGTGCAAAATGGGGCTTGTAGCAATTTAAAACAGAAGAGGCTGTGAAATAGCTGCTGGCTTATGTAATTTTGGGTTATTTCATTTTGTCTGTGTTCTGTACCGTCTTTATGCTTTTTGATCTCATCACAGTTCATAAAGGCTTTCTATATTGTGGTTTTCTTTTAAATATTTAGAAGTTCCATGCCCATCCTAAGTTCTTACAATAATTAAAAAATAAATAACAGTCATTATAAGAAAGTTGTGAAGTGGGAGATGTGTTAGTTTCTATTTTCTAACAAGGGAAAACAAGATCTGTAACTTGTCAAATATTAAACAGTAAGTAAAAAAGTAGAGATGATGGTAGGGGGCTACAAGCCAGAAGTTGCCAAAATCTTATTCCTGGAGTCTTGTGTTTCCACCAAAAGCCAGCAAAGATATTTTGCTTTGCATGAGCAGGCAGCTAGTAAATTGTTCAGAGGTGTATGCACTCAGAAGCATCGTCTTCAGCACCTTGAGCCTGGCTGTGTCTCTTGTTCTCTGGGGCTGCTAAAAATGCAGCTACCACTTCAAACACAAATGCTTCTGCATGCTTTGCTGTGTTGTTTTGATTGCCAAAATCTATCTCCTTTGAAAGAATTCAAGAAACTAAAGATGACCCATGTACTGGTGTAAGACAATGCATTGAAAATTTAAGCTGGAAGTAAACAAATAAATAGTGTGTTTTCTGTTACAAACACAGGAAAAGGAGTTACAGCTTAGTGCATGAGGCATCAGGATTAGGATTTAGGAGGCTTCTTCCTTCCTCATCTCTTCTGACCTGCACATTTGCTTCAATAAATCTCTTGCAGGTTTCTGAATAGAGGTGTAGCAGAAAAATCCAGATTATGTGAGGATATCCAGGACAATTCTCAGTGATTTAACTCAGGCATCTTCAGCAATAGGTAGCTGCAGGACATCACCTGGTTTCCAGAGAGCTCATTAACCAGACAGAGTGTCATGCTCCCAGAAGAGGCTTCAGTTTTGTGAAATACATGTACTTTCTCAGCTCTCTCTGCCTGTTATTGCCTGCCTTATTTCCTAGAGACTGGATGTTCCAGCAAGTGACTGTCTCTGGTTGGATGTTTATGCACATCTGGGGCAGCAGGCTCCTATCTGTCAAAATTTGCATACTGTTATGGAGCTGAGCGAGGTAACAAGTGTAATGTGATTTCAGTGGCTGCAGCAATATCTCAGTTCTGACTTTGAAGACATCGCTGTCTGCAGCAGAGCAAGCTTAGGGATTAACCTCCAGGCAAAGTAATATTCCTCAATGCACTTGACAAAATGAATAAAGGACTCAGTTATGATTAATGACTTTGACCCAGAGTTTCAAGTCCCTGCTCAAATTCAGTCATCTATAGTTGAGTTCTTGCTTCCATTTCAAAATTGCTTAAAAGTGAACATTGTTCTTTTAGTGCACCATTCAATATCTTAGAAAATGCAAAGTATGGCTCCACAAACACTCCTGCTCACATCACCAATGTTGTATTGCACTTCTAACCTGAGAGAGATTCAGTCTGAAATTAAGACACACAAATCTAATTTTATTATTTTTATATATATTATTATTATTAATAATATTCATATATATTATTATTTATAATACCTGCAAGTGAGTTCATTGTTGGAGTTTCTCCTTGAAATCAGTGGAGTTTTCTTCAATGTATCCCAGGAAGCTGGCCAGCCAAGAGGAGCTTCATTCAGCTGCCTGAGGACACAGGTATCTCATGTTATTGACATGACCCACGATGTCCTATTGTTGTGTTCAGCAACCAAACCCCATGCAGCAGCTCGCTCACTCCTAACCAGTGGGACTGGGGAGAGAAGAGAAGGGGTAAGAGGTAGAAAACTCGTGGGTTGAGATAAGGACAATTTAATATGGAAAGCAAAAACCGTGCACGCAAGCAAAGGAAAACAAGGAATTGATTCTCTGCTTCCCATGGGCAGACAGCCATCTCCAGGACAGCAGGGCCCCATCACATGTGACAGTGACTTGGGAAGACAAACACCATCACTCCAAGCATCCCCCCTTCTTTTTATACTGAGCATGATGTCATATGGTCTGGAACACCTCTTTGGTCCGTTGGGGTCACCTCTCCCACCTGTGACTCCTCCCAACCTCCCATGCACCCCCAAGTTCCTTGCCAGCATGGCAGTAAAAAAAGCAGAAAAGGCCTTGGCTCTGTGTAAGCCCTGCTCAACAATACCAAAATGACCTCTATATTACCAACTCTGTGTTCAGCACAAATCCAAAACACAGCCCCATACCAGCCCCTGTGAAGAAAATTAACTCTACCCCAGCCAAAAGCATCTGCTTAGCCTCAAGTAGCTGCTTTAGAAGAAGAGGGTTCAGAGTCATGGCTGCTGTCTTCCTCAGTAAAACTTTGCTCATGTTTTGAATCTGCAACGAGACTCATCCCATGGCTTCAAAGTAGAGCTGCTTGGCCATTTTGCAGCAGAACAGATTTCTCAGAAGGCATTACTCTGACACAAAACCAATTAAAACCTTTTACCACCAACTCCATTGAAAGATTTGTGGGAAATGAGGCATTCAGACCGGGGCACACGCCTGCTTCCTGGGTTCCCTGAGCAACAGGCTGACCCTGACAGTCTTCTGAGGACAGTTCCTTTCTTCCACAGTCTGCCTTATCTACAGGCATCCCAGACACCTATGCAGGAGCTGATGTGAAGATAAGATGGGACTTCCTAGTCTCTCTGTGTACCTGAATTTTTTTTCAAGGTCTTTCCAGAAAATTTGCTTTCAAAAGAAAAGGAGATTCAGGATTTGATACTCTCTATGTCTGTTTGCCAGCTATCTCTGCTTCTATTCTTTCAGTATCTTGTGCTCAGGGAAAGTTTCTCTTTTTCCCCCGAATAGTCATGAATTATTCAGGTTATAAAAGCTCCTTTCCTTCCAAATTTTGATACATTTTTAGTGTGAAAATTGCTTTGTGTTCTTAATTCATCAAAGTTTCATCTTTTATTATATATTTATATCTTTGATTAAGAAATTATTTCTCTGTCGCCACAACATTGTCAGGAGAAAGGCTTCACATTTTTACTGAGCCATTTATGCTATTTCTTTCAAAGACAAAATATGAAGAATTTTATTATGGAGTGGATTTATTAAAGAATTCTCATTGCCACAAGTTGGGGATTGAAGAGAAATTAATTTGGTGGTGCTGACTGGGTATCTAGGGAGAACTATATTCAATAAAATATCTCTTTCTAGTCTATTATCAAAGCAGAAATTGGATAGAAATAGCATAATAGCAAGCTACAAATGGAAGAATAGAAGGAAAGAGGGAACACAGATGGCAACCAGGGCTTTTGAGTGAAGGCAGAGATTGCTGAAAAGCTGTGCTGCCACACTTCTCTGGCAGCTTTGTCTTCCTAGGGACCTGACAGTTGGTCCTGGCCACCGGTCTCACCAGGACATAAAGTCAGCTGTGGCAGCCTTATTGATCAAAGGTGGCTGAACACGTCCATACACCTACGTCATGGTTTCCTTTCTAGCCTTTGTTTTCATACTCAGTATTTCAATGGATTACTTTTTGTCTGGAATTTTCAAAGCAACAATCACGTTAGGAGGTCTAGTCAGTGCAAGTTACACAATGCACACTGAACACTCATAGCCCCTGTCTTCACCTGGAGGCTGTGACTCTATAGCAGCTGTTATTTCACCTCGGATTCTTGCACCAGAAAGTAACCTGGTGTCTTCCCAAGACACCTGGCTTTGAAATGATTCAGTGGTTCACAGATCATAGTAATCAGTGCACCCTGAACCACAGGTAGTTTGTTTCTCACAAGCTTGTTTGCTTTAATATTCATGGGAACACAATCCCAGCTCTGTTTCTGAAATTTTTCAAACTGTTCCATGTTCTGTGTTTGCCTTTGTTCTTGAGAGTCAGGCAGTGCATTGAGGGTGACTGGGTATCACCCCTCCACTAGCTGCCACCAAGTAGATGAAAGACTTTGCTGTACCAAGGAACAGTAATTTCATCTTCTCTTTGTTGTTGCTAATCTCTACAATATATATGCATAGTACTTACTCTTCAGAGGTCCCAGATGACCATTGTCTTTCCTGAAGGAAGACAGAAAAGGAACAAAACTCTGCCTATACAGATTTATTCAGTACAGAAGCAAGTCAGTAATACACCAGCATTTAAAAAATTTTACCAGAATAATTATCATTGAGAAAAGTGAAGGAACACAAGCAAAAGTATCTGAGTACTGAAGCCCAGAAGATGGCCTGTTCAGTGCTTTCCGCGTCTTCCTAGCTGGAACCAGGGGATTTGTTGCGCACTCCAGGAACAGCCTGATGGAAACTCATTCGTTTAAAAAAGTGAAGACCGAACACTATGAACACCTGTGGCAAAAAGAAACCCAAACCAAAACACATCTGCAAGCTCATTTAATTCATCAGCTCATGAGTAGATTTCCCACATGAACTGAAAAGTGTATGATGTAATGGATGGTACATGAGGTAGGACCAGTGGTATAAGCCCACTTTTGATGAGAGTTCCTACAGCAATCTTCCTAATGTTGCTGATGAGGGTTATTCCACCCATACTTGATGTATTCTGCAGCACAAATTATAGGGGTGAAGGTGTTTTAACATGTTTGTCCTCAGCATTAAGTGGTCTTCCAGCTTACCAGGCAGTCCTGTGTGCACATCTCTCTGTTTGACCCCTTGTTCATGTCCCTCAAAACTCACCTGTGATGTCAATAAGTGATTCTGCCTGCTGCTTCCTGCTCTCCGTCCTCTGTGCCCAACCTTCTCTCCTGCAATCTCTTGAGATGGCAGAATGCTGAAGTCATGAAATACAAATCAAGTACAATTTTCTGATTGAGTGGGATGAGGGGAAGCTGTTCCAAAGTCGTAAGTCCCCTGATACCATGGCTTGTATCACTGCTGCTCTTTCAATCATATGGCCGACTCTGTTAGACAGTACAATTTGAAGTATGTGCATGCTGTCCATCCCAGCTATTTGTCACTGTGTTTAAGACACATAGCACAATTGTCACTGTTTGCTGGTAGTTGCTACAAGTGGCACTGAGAAAAGGAATGGATTACAGAGGAGGAATCATAGGAGCATAATAAATTCTTTTCCTGTCCAGTTTTCTGTGGTTTCTGCTGAACATAACACACTGTCTGCCCAGGACTCTGAGCTATGAATTCAGGTGAAGGTGGAAGTGGGTGAGTGCGTGGATTATCATGGAAAGCACCACAAAGCCATCATGTCTAACTGATGCAGACACGATTTCTAGAGTTAAGCTGTTGCTCCTGCTCTAGACAAATGGAAAAGATGTAACATTTTATGGCAACCTGGCTGTAGGAACTGACTCTTGTCAGCTAACACATGTTGCATGCATTAGCACCCAGTATGGACAAAATTACATGTCCCTTAAAATTGCATTAATCAAAATGAATGAACTAGCAAGCCCTACAAAAGAAAAATTAAAATACAAACCCTCTTAGCACTTGTCTCAGTTTTCCTAGAACAGAATATTCCATTTCATACTGAGGGAAAATTTTTCTTTGTCGATGAGTTATAATTGATGAATATTAAAAAAAAATAAATCAGAGCTTCTGTAAAAAGAAAAGAGCTTTTACTTTGGGAATAGATGGTGCCAAAATAATGTCATTTGGTGTATGTAGGCTACATTTTCCTTAAATGAGCTGGTCACATGCAATCTTTTCTCTCCTTCTTCCGCAGCCTACACACATAAAAAGATGTGTAATTTCGATCAAACCTTTTTTTACTGTTGAAGGCAAACATATAGTTAATTGAAAAAGAAAGTAAAAGATGTGATCAATACTATAACAAGCAAAAGGAATAACAGGTTCAGAATTTCATTAGGAAGAAGTTAAGCAGAAATCAGTTTTACTTGGATTTTACACAGGCATTAATTACAGTTCCTTGGATACTAATAATATAACAGTTTGAAAGCAAAAATCCAATTAAAAAAAAAAAGTTCAGCACCAGTAAGTTGGTAACTGAAGAGTGAAGAAGCATTGTGCAGTTTTTGGCATCCCTTTTCTCTTAGGACAAGTCCAGCCAATTAGTGAACAAGATGTTATTGATTCTATATATACAAATATTATTCTTTTACTGTTTTTTAAGGCTTTTTTACACTGACAATGTGTAGAGACTCCTCCCCTGTGATTTGAATTCTACTTGTTACTACCTCCCATCTACCTGGAACTCTTGGTGTAATACCTCAGGGTCCCAAAGAGGGAAGAGACTTTAAAGACCATCTAGTTCCAACCCCCCTGCCATGGAAAAAGACACCTTCCACTAGACCAGGTTGCTCAGAGCTTCATCCAGCCTGGCCTTGAACACTTTAAGTGGTGGTTAATTCCTTAATGTAGTGTAGTTGCATTTTTTTCCCTGTATGTTTGGATAATTGCTTCTCGCAACAGGCAATAGAAACTAAATAGGAATTTTGCATAGAACTTTCAATTCAGCGTGTTAGATATGGTGGATGGGAGGAGCAGAGTAAATCTTAGGAGAAGTTACACAGGCTGACTTTAATTGATGGTCACAGTGTTACTGTGCTTATAAGTCACAGTGAGGGCATGTAAGCGCTTTCAACTAGTGCATAACCTTTATTTAAAATATTTGATATTATTTTGAATAGAAGAGAGTAGAATAGACTATTTCAGTTGAAAGGGACCTACAACAACAGTGACCAATTCATGACTGACTAAATGATAAAGCATATTTTTAAAAGCACTGCTCAAATGCCTGTTGAACACTGACAGGCTTGGGACACCAACCACTTCTCTAGGAAGGCAGCTCCAGTGTTTGACCACCCTCTTGATATAAATCTCCTCTGGTGGGGAACTTACCTGACGTATCATCAAAAGTAAAAATCTTGATAAATCCTGCATATCCTGGGAGAACCTTGCCACTGAATCAGCAGAGACAATATGGTATTTCTGATGCTGTAACAATATCCATACAGACCAGGCTCTGAGGCTGTAGAGAGCCCTGCTCATAAGAACATAATCACAAAAATTCCTCCCACAGACAATTTTTCTAAAGCATTCTAGTGTTGAGCTGTTGTCATTAAGATTTGGGAGTCATGATATTGACATTTATGCCCATTTGTGCTGGAGAGCTGTTAAACTCAGGAACATAATGTCCAGTGAACCATCACATGAAGTAATGGTTTATCTGTGTCACTAATTTTTTTAAGTAGAGCACAAGAGTATGTAAAAAACTTTTGGTTTTTCTCTGTCATCCAGAATAAGTTGTATAAAATACAAATGTGCATATTCATAATTGTTCTGCTACTTTACAATATCAAGATATTTTATATTGCTGATCATAGATGATCATTATATTAGCCACTCTGTGAGAAAAGAATTGTGCAGGCCCTTTATGTTATTTTTGTCATGTGCTGGGTATGAACAGAACAAGGATAAAAGAGGATGAAGTAGTAGTAGAGCACTAAACCAAGGTAAATGAACATTTTTTAAGCAATTTTAGACAGAATCTCATAGTAAAGTCGTTTTCTAAAAAAACCAAACATAACAAAAAGATTCCAATTACTTAGATTTATTAGTTTTTATAAGGCACTGAGTAACCCATTCACTACTGTCTCATTCATCAAGTGAGTTCTTCAGGAAAAGACAACCTGTCAGGTGCTGCAGACAAAGCTCTGAGCAGCATCAGTACTGTTAATGCCTCAGATAATGACTGCAAGGATTGCAAAATGATACATTATTATCTAGCAGGCATTGATCATAATTATATTACTGATAAAGGCAAAGCATATCAAATGCTGTGTTTTAAATATGTCCTTCAATTAGAAAAGAAATGCCATGGAAATAATTTCAGTGGTAGCTGTGTGATCCTTCTGAATGCAAAATGTAAATGTGTTGCATATACTCAGGATGAAAGGAGTTATTACTCTAAGCTATTCACTTATTAATTTTCATTTAATACTCATGGTATATCAGACATTATAGATCATTCACCATTTTGCTTTGTGACAGAGCAGAACTCTGATAACTATGCTCTGTTTAAAATGTAATTCCCTCATTTACCTGTCTGCTTGGACTGAACTGCAGAATCTTAATTTGCTATCACGGTTTCCGTGATCCTTTGCTCATGTCACATTATTGTTACAATGAACACATTGCATGTACAGCATGGCCTTCATCTTCTTAAGGCAGAGCACAGACCCTTTCATCCTTGCAAAATGAATAATTAAACTAGGATTTTAATATTTGTGCTTGCTTTTGGGTTTATTAGCTCTAACCGTGAAAACTAAATCAATTCTTTTGTATGCTCCATCTGACTAACTTTTGAAAAAATGGACTGGAGTTTTCCATATATCTATTCTGGCTTTAAGCTATCTTAAAATAGCTCTGTTGAAGAAATGGACTCTGCCAATTGAATAAGTGGCTTTCTTATTATTACAAGCTTTCTTATTATTACAAAACCACAAGTGTAAAGCAAAATTAGGGAAGATGTTTGTCACTGATGGTGGTAATGGACCACTGGTGTTGGTCCTATAGTGGTAATGTAATTCTTCTGCTGTACCTGCCTCATTTGAATTTGGTTTTTTCTGTTTCTGCAGACCCCAGAGGAAGGAGCCTCTACAACCATCTATGCAGCAGTATCGCCCGAGATGGAAGGAGCTGGTGGCTGCTACCTTTACAATGAGGAAAGGACAAAATCGGCTGATGTAGCATATGATGAGGAGCTGCAGAGAAGGCTCTGGACAGAAAGCTGCAAGATGGTTGGGATTTCTGATGAAGCCAGCAGGCTTCCCTAGAAGAAGCCACTTTCAGCTGGGTAAACGAAATGCATTGAAAAGCGTCTTAGGTGAATTCTTGCAGCATCAGTCATCATCCTGGAAATCACTGTTCAGTCCCAAAGGCAAACGTGAACAGCTCTGTTCTTCACTTGAATCCCTAATCTGCTAGGGTGTGGGGGGAGTATTCCCACAGAAAGGTGTAGTGGTTGGTTTTAAATCTAACCATCAGTTTTGTAAATCATGATGTTTCAGTCCGTGATTAAAATACAATCTTTAAACATGTGCAGAGATGAGTTTTCATTGTTTTGTTCAACAAAAAGTAACGCTTGATCATGTTGTGCTGGGAGATTTTGAACTTAAACCGCCTTTGTACATATAAGTTACTCATTTAAATCAGTTTTAAAAGTTGCAGCTTTATTTCCTTAAGCTTCATTAATCTTTAAGACACTTTCATCAGCTTGTTCTAATGCAGAAATTTGGCATTCATGATCATGATGTTGTTTCTGTCTTAAGGTTAGTTTTATCCAGAGGTATTAACTGAAGGTCAGAACAACAAAAAAAGTAAATAAATAAGGTCTTCTTCAAACAGGATATTGAACTCACTTGTTTAAGTTCATCTCTCCTATGAAGGTGAGGAAGGGATCAAACATCATAATGGCAACACTGGCTTTGGCAGAGGATGCAGTCGGCCTATTGTCTTGTCAGCAGGCTAAGATTACTTGTCCCCTTTTCTCCTGAACCCATGTAATGTTGCATCCACAGCTTCTTCCATTTTCTTTGACAAGGAGAGTCACTCATGTACTGCTGCATGAGGAATTGCCTCCTTTTGTTTGTTTTGATCCTAGTTCATATTAGATTCTGAACCAGAGTTCATGGTTTGGAAGAGACAGCAATTAATGCCAGCCCACTTTTTCCTTTTTCTGGAGATGTACAATGCATCCTCCCTAAACTGTGTCTTTCCCATTTTTAAGGGTAGCCCCTGCCTAATCATACAACTTACATAGGAGCAAGAGGGTATTTTCCCTTTAGTTGTGTATGTCTTTCCTTAAATTTCCTAATTTTATTTGACTGTCTCAGTGTGTGGAGATGATATTTTTTTATGAAGCTATTTTCAGCAAACACTAGGCTTTCTCCCCTCAGTGGGATAGCAGTCAGTTCAGATGCTATCAGTTTTGAACACACTTCAGTTGTGAACAGTTCAAAGAACTCTACCTATGTCTACCAAAGTGAATCTTTAAGCATGATGTTCACATTCATGGAGTAAAAAACAAAACACACATGGGTCAATACAAAGATAGCCTGAATTTATACAAGCTCAAATTTCTAGAAGAAAAATACCTGGATTTAAGATAGAAATATTTTAATGGCTATGGTGGTACACCATGAGAATAATTTACAGAGAAACTTCCCTGAACAGTTTCAGTCAAGATTATAAGTCTCACAAAAACATCTGGCAGTGTCTGGGGAGACCTTACAGCAGCTTTAGGGTATTTAAAGGGGCCTACAGGAAAGATGGGGAGTTGCTTGGGCAGTGTAGTGATAGAATGAGGGGTAATGGTCCTAAACTGAAGGAGAGAAGATTTAGATTAGACATTAGGAAGAAATACTTCACTGTCAGGGTGCTGAAGCACTGGAACAGGTTGCCCACACTAACTGTGCATGTCCCGTCCCTGGAAGGGTTCAAGGTCAGGCTGGATGGTGCTTTGTCTAGTGGAAGGTGTCCCTGCCCATGGCAGGGGAGTTGGAAACAGATGGTCTTTAAGGTCCATTGTGATGCAAACCATTCTGTGATTCTTTGATCTCGTCTCAATGAGTCTTTCGAAGCATGGAATCTGCATCTAGGGATCCCGAGCTCTTATTGTTAATAGAGTAAGGTCTACCCTACTCCCATCTTGTTGATTTTAGGTGCCATCTAAAAAAAGCCACATAATCCTATAAATGTCCTTGCATTTCCTTTTTTAAGATATACACAGGGAAAGAGACTAATAGATGGACATAAAGCTTATATTCATTTTGAGGAGCTGGAAATCACAGCATGACAGAACCAAGTGCAAACGGAGAGTTGTGCTCTCATTTGCAGCAGACTAGAAACAATACAAACGTGTTCTTCTGCACTGAACCCTGGACCAATACCCCTTTTGGGCTTTTTAGCTCAAACTTGGTACTTCACTCCAGGTGACATTATCTCCAGCCTTTGGTTCAGAGGAAGATCACATCTTAGTGAAAGTAAGCATACTCATATGTCCAGAGACTACAAAGGAGATGCACAGAAAAAAAAAAAAAAGTATGAAAAAAGAAAATCATCTGGGAATAAAAATAATAAAAAAATTGGGGGAGAGGATATCTCCTCTCTGAATTAAGCCATGCATGATCTATTCCTAGCTTCTTAGAGCTAGTATATACAAGGGTTAGCAGCAGGAGATTTATCACTCAGTCACTATAGCACTTTCTCGGTATGACTGGCTGACTTTTTTTTGGTAAGTGAACGTAGTGCTTGTGAAATGTGCCAGACTGACACTCTGGGAATTAAATTCCTCTGTTTATTCACGGATCATGCACAGGATGCAGTAAGCCTGCTAGACAGCCAACATTTTGATGTTGCCATAGCATTCCCATGGAACATCATTGCTGCTAAAAGTGTGTCCAGGATTACTCAAACTAGATGGGATGAGATTAGCATCTGTTTTAACTCTCTCGAAGCTCCACAATATTTGTACAACCAGTTTCAAGTGGCATAGGGATTAGTGAATTAGCAAACAGTAAAGACTGCTAGTCACACTCTCAGTGTAATCTGAACCAATTTATTAACAGTCCCCGTCCAGTGAAATATGTTTTAAACACTGAAAACATGGTTTGTGAGAACCAAGAACACAGATGTGCACAAGTGAGGGAAAAAAATAAATATCCTAAAGCCAGGCATTTCTACAGCGTTGCAGTTCATGAAGATACGGTTGAGCTAGTTGCAAAACTGTTGTCTCAGGAAATAAAAGCAGAAAACTGTGTCAGCTTTGCAATGTCACATAAGCACGTGAGCTTATCTGGAGCAAAACCCAGTATTATTATAAAGTGCTCCCAGTGTGATGAGAACAATCACTTATGATACTGCTGCAAAAATCCAAAATAATTCTTAACATATCTATCTGGGGAAAAAATACATGAAACAGGCAAAAAGATGACCCTGATTTTACTTTTGCAGAGATAAATTGTTAGAGGTGATTTAATTTCACATTTTAAGGTCATGGGATTTCCAGAGATCTGAGAAAGGCTGTATTTCACTTCACTGAATACATGGCTGAGAGGTAGCTTTGTAGGAGGTGCATAGGTATAGAAAAAATACCTGGAAGTTCTTTAACCTTGCACAGAAAGGGTAAACAAGCCCCAATAAAGGTAAATTGAAGGTAAACAAGTTAACCTTGCAACATGAAAACAGATCTTCTCTGAGAGTAATTCCATATCAGAATACATAGATCTGATATCTGAAGACAATTAAAAGATGTCTCTGAAATGACACCTGGCAAAGAGGCCAGGTAGTCTCCTAAGAAAAGTAGGTCAGTCACAGTGAAGTCATGCTTAGATTCTCCCTCACGTCCACAATGACAGCACTTATTTTGATTAGTATGAGAGCACTTATTTTGATTACTGCTCACAACTTCTAAAATTTCCCTGCCAGTACTCCACCAAGTCTAATGCTTAGTTCAGAAATCTAACTGCCCCCACCTTGTCACAAAAAGGCACACAAAATCTATGGTCCAGTTCAAGCCTGAGATAAACAGAAGCATCCACTAAATACCAAGGTGATCTGAGCCCATTGCCTTTGGTAGCAGAGTGAAACCCTGTGCAACCTATTTCTTTTCTCTTAAAAAAGGATTACAAATTTAAAAGTTAAAAAAAAAAAAGGAAAAGAAAGAAGAAACAAATTCTCTAAAAAAGGACCAAAAAAAGATGTATCCTGTTATGAAAGACAGTTCAAATAAATATAGATCTTACAGGAATGATAAGGCAATGTTATTTAAACAATGAACTTGCACAGGAAATAAATAATTTACTGAAAAAAGAGCTCTAAAGTTCTTAGAAAAAAAATTATAATTTCCTCAATAAATAACTACTTTCTTTGTAAACTGTGGGGAAATTATTTAAAAACTGAAAAAGTGAGTGCTGTAATTTGTGTGTGAATACATTGTTGTTTGCACATAATGAAGTAGCTACGTTCTTCCTTCCAGTTCAATACTGATTTTGAGCACTAGATGTGGAGCCACTTGCCACACTTCCACAATGATATTTTGTAAATATTTAGACTTAATAGTTCATAGTGCATAGTTTTTGCACAACTATCAATTACTTTACTACACAGCAAGAATTGATATTGTAGAAACAAAGGACTTTGTTATTCAACATCAGGCTTGCTACCTCCTCTTCCAAATGCACAGTAGTGTTAACTCTAAATATAACAATACATGGCAGATATTTAACAGCTCATCCTAAATAAATTTTCCACATACAGGGTCTTGTTCAGTTCCGGTGTTAGGCTGACCTTGCTTGTTCTGTGACATGGTTTCTGCTTCAGCTGCATCCATGGAAAGACAAAAATCAGATTCCAGTGAAGTTTATATGAAATCTGTCCCAGATAAGATAAAATTCCCATGATTTTAAGAGTGTGAAGGCTGAGGATACTGACCCATCTGCAGTTATGGAGGAAGTCAGTGCAAAATGTATATTGTACAACATCAGGCCAGGCAAGATAGGCAAACCACAAACAATTCTTTGAAGGTAATTTTATTCCTTTTTAAAACAAATCTACTGTGCTTTGGCAATCTACTCTGGCAACATTGAAGGAAGGTAACAGGAAGAAAACAGACCAGTGGCCAAGAGTGCTGTTTCCAAATACCTATAGTTATTGGCTTCCATACTGTACCCATCAACCCTTGTTGGCTTCTCTTCCTTTGGAAATGGACCTTAGCCAAGAATGCCTTTCACACGGGCAATCAAGAAGAGTCAAAATGTAGCACTGACTCATTTATTTAGACAAACTGTCTAGATTGAAACCAATCACTTTAAAGTACAAGACTTCCTAATCTCAGAAAAGAAAAAGGGAAAAAAAAAAAGAGCCAAAAAACAAGCTAGGCACTTTTTGAGTGATATTGAACCTGGTCATCTCTTCACAGACAGAATGCAAGACACATTAAGATGGTAAGCAGCCTTATGTCCTTTCCAAAGAATACAGATCAACAAACATTTCCTTCCCCTCTGTCTTGGCACTGCCTGAACTCTCAAAATTAACTCAACTAACATCACAGTTTGCAAACAAGCAGATCAATTTAATCTATCACTTATCTTCCCTGTTTTGAAAGTAGAAACAAAATTTATTTCAGCTCACCCACATTTATGGAACTGATTATTTAGTCCAAATCGATCTGCATATATTGACGATGTATGCTGTATCTCAGGCTTTTTTAACAATACTGAAGGAAAATAATAAATTCCTTTTAAGATGCACAGGATAGCTAAGGGCCAAATCCTGCATTTTTTTTTCCTCAGGGAAAACTTTCATTGAAGACAATGTCAGTTCTTTACAAGGAAAATAAGACCATGCTCAAGAAAGTTAATGTAAAACATTTGCACAGAACTTTTCTCTTAACTACATTGCACAGCTCTGCTGAAGTTAATGAGACATCCCAGAATCACTGTACAAAGACACGTAACTTAATAGCAGAGGAAGCTATAAAAACCTTGTATCATTTAAATTTGGTAATGCCTCAGAACATTATGTCTGGAGTGAAAGAGACTTCATGCTTCTACTGATATATTAGAATGCTCTCTTTGTCTCAAAGAAACTAGTCTGAAAAAATGTGCAACCTAAAAATTCCACTGATATGGTATATTGAGGAGAGAGAGTAGCATTTATCTCACTTAAAATCATCTGAAAACAGGATAGATGGTCTAAGCCTATGAGTTAAGCTCCATCTGTGGTCAGTGAGTATAATACTCCTAGGGGACAATTCCTCTCACCACTATTTGAGTGGGAAATGAGTCATGATGCCATGTCTCTGGCTGTCCAGAGAGGGAAAACAGAGTAGTAGCCTAAGGTAAATGTCAAGTACCTGTACATTGTTGAATCACAGAATTACAGAATCAGTTAGGTTGGAAAAGACCTTTGAGATCATCAAATCCAACCTGTGACCTAGCATCACCATGTCAATTAGACCATGACACTGTGTGCTATGTCTGGTCTTTTCTTAAACACCTCCAGGGACGGTGACTCCACCCCCTCCCTAGGCAGCCCATTCCAATGTCTAATAACCCTTTCTGTGGAGAATTTCTTCCTGATGTCCAACCTAACCCTCCCCTGGAACAGCTTGGGACTATGTCCTCTTGTCCTGTCTCTGGTTGCCTGGGAGAAGAGGCTGACCCTTACCTGGCTACAGCCTCCTTTCAGGTGGTTGTAGAGAGCAATAAGGTCTCCCCTGAGTCTCTTTTCCTCCAGGTTAAACACCACCAGTTCCCTCAGCCTCTCCTCATAGGACTTGTATGAGCTCTTGTTGACTCAGCCAGCTCTCCATGCACTTAAACTGCCTGAGAACAAAGTTTTTCTTTTCTGGTCTTTTTTTGCTTTTTGTCTTTTTTTCCCCCCACTACAGTTTCTTAGCTCAAAAGGCATCATAGCTAATTTACAGTAAGTTTGATCTTCTGCACAACAAAGATCATCTAACCCTGATTTGAACTGGCTGGATAATCTCTTCTAGATAGTTGTCAGCCCTAGTTTAAAATTTTCCAGTGAAGCAGAGCACCTTAGATACATTCTTTCCAGCCACAAATTGTTTTCAGCTTTAAAAAAATGAGCTTTATTTCATTTTTCAATCAGAGTAGCTTTTTAGCTCCCAGTTATTTGATGTAGTTACATTTTTATCTGCTGGGCTGAAGAACCCATGTTCTGATCCTGGTACAGATGGACAGGCAGGGAAGAAGGCACCTCTTGGTTTATTTTTGATAAACCAGCTTGATCAAACTCTTTGAGTCTTTCATTGGAAGTCATGTTTTACGTCTTGCAACCGTCTCCTTATCTCTTTGTGAATCTCATCTTATTTTTCAACTTTCCTCCTGCTATTGAGATTTTAAGAGCTCATTTTGATATACACAGGTAATAAAGCCTCACTAGTCAGTTTATTTTTTCTGTTCCTATGCCCCAAGGCCATAGGAACCTTCTTCTCTGAAGCATCATAGAGGAACTCACATTTGGAGGTTCTATAAGCCTTTTTTCAGACACACAAAGTCTTATTTTGTAAATACAGCCCACTTGATTTGTTTCAAGATGTATGATCTAATAGAACTCTAAATGCTTCTTTTATTGTGATTTATTTCCACCATTAAAGCCCTAAATCTGCACTAAAGAGTGTTTGAGAAAATTCTGGAGCTGTTGAGTCAGGAGATGCAACAGGGACTGAGAGTCAGAGCACTGACATCATGAAAACCTGCCCCAGTTCAGCAGCTGAAGTCATAGATAAAATAGTGTGCAGTGACTCGCTTTATCTGGAACATAACAAATTTCACCAAATCAGTAATTTCCTTTGTTTTAGAAATTATTTCTGTTATTTATCAATCTGACAGAATCTCCCAGAGGATGTTTCTCTCTCATCCCAAACAGAACTAGCAGGACAAATTCATATTGCTCTGCACCTCTGAAGCGAAGAGATCCCCCCAGCAATTACACAGTACTTCAGCACAGTGCTGGAGCTTCGGCAGCTTGCCTACAAACCTTGGCTCTCACAGTGATTTGGAAAAGCAGATCAGGCTCTCAGAGATTTTTTTTTTTTTTAATTTCATATTAATCTTTTTTTTTTTTTAACCTCTGTTTTCCTCTCATATGTGACTTCTCTTTATGGCCCTCTGTACAGGTGGAGGGCTTCTCCCAAGGCTGATGGAAACAAGTTTTGCTCTACGCACTCACTTGGCAGAGCAGTTGTGATTGCAGTATTGTAACTCCCTCTTTCCCTGCTGGGTCTTATGCCTGGACACTAAATTCAAGCTGCAAATTCACAGCTTCTCTGCTTATTATGAGGAGAAGCATTACCATCTGTTTTATGGAACTCTAAACCACATTTCATACCACATTTACTTGATACACAATAGCTGCTGCATTTATTACCCATCTTCTCGTAGAGCAGAAACGGTTTTACCACCAGCTCATTCCCTGAAATACTAAAAAGTACAGTTCTCATCCTGGGCCTGAACAAAAACCCAAGATGCAGGTATTTCCTGCAGAACACAGGTTCTGAATGATTTCTTTTGGCAAACTGAAACTGTCTAATCCAAAGGTTTAATTTAGATAACATTGAAAATGCAGTGGTATTATTTAAGTCTTAAAATACTCAATCTTCCAAATTTTACTCAAGTTTGAAGTGATCTGGATCAATATGACTGTGTTCCTCATATTTTATTTATATGGTGCAGCATTTTGCAATGAAGTTGTTTTTTAAACAAGCTCGGGGAAGAGACCTTTAGTGAAAGGCACGTCTTTCATTCTGCTCTGAAAGTTAAATTCTGTATCTTTAGCAATTGTACTGTGAAGAGATTTTCCTTTTGACAGTGATGACTTGATGACTGAAACGATAGAAGAGGATTCATTGCACAGAAATTTTCCTTCCACATCACGCTGCTGGGGTCCATGAAGATCCAGAAAGGAAGATACAATACATATGCTTGATTTTTATCTCCTCTCCCTCCACTTATTTCATGTCTGAAGGCTGAATGAAAAGAGGAGAAGGAAATTAGCAGCAATTTGCTTCCATCGGAAAAGAGCAAAAACGAAAGAGCAGTTATCCAAATCTTAGTCAGACTAAGTACTTCATATATTTGATGTGTTCACTGGGATTTCTCTAAGTTGGATATAAGAAAAAAAATTCTTTGTGGGAAGGATTGCCAAACATTGGAGCAGGCTACCTAGGCTGTGTCATCATCCATGGAGAGATTTCAAAGACTTCTAGATGTGGCATACAGGAACATGGTTTAGTGGTGGACTTGGCAGTGTTCGGTTTGTGGCTGGATAAACTCAGAGGTCTTATCCAACCTAAATGATTCTGTGATTCTAAATCTCACTTTTGATTACATTCTTGAAGAGTAGCTCTCAGGGTCACAGGACTTGGGAAATTTGGTCCCATCTGTTAAGGGTATGACTTACCTTCTCTTAAAATGACAGTCTTAGCTTCTGTGCTTTTTCATCTTTGTTTCACCATAGCTCGTAATACGAAGTGGCTGCTGTTTTCAGTGCAGCTGAAAAGGTCAAATGCTCGGTGTTGCTCTTTTTTGAAATATCGGCCTCTTAATTTGGTGACAAATTCATGTGGAATCATTCAATTTTTTTTTCAAAGGCTTTGAGGTCTGGACACAGCACCAAAGTTATCTGAACATCAACTTTTGAACTTGAATATCTGCAAAGTAGCTTTATGAATGTTTTGATCCTACAAATACCTTTCTATCCTGCATACTTCTAGAGCCAACGAAAAGATCTGGGGAATAGGTTAGACTGAATTTGTAATTTTTTCCTTTCCTTGAAGTTCCATAAACCTACATGACCTAATTGCCGTGAGAGTTGACATTTTGGGACACTGCACTGAGTCTACTCTTCATGTCCATTCAATAAAGCACATTAGTACAAAAGCATGTGCTTGAGCATATTCTAATAAGTAAATTCCTTTTAAGCATATGCTCAAATTTCAGCATGTGCTTTACTGACTTGGTGCTACAGTGTGTTGAGCTACAGATGTGGGACAGGTGACAAAAAGGGTTTGAAATCACACCTCAGTAGGTATAGTACACAGTATGAGTTGGAGGGCTAATTTTTCTCTGAAATAAAGACCAAGACAAATGTTCTCCATGTTTGAAAGCTTGTCATAAACACCAATGCTAACACAAAGAAAAGTTTAAACTTTAAGCCTTTTAGTTCAATCCATTTCAATCACAAAATCATGGTCTGCATAATTTCCAGAGAAAAATAACCCAGACATTAAAATACATTTTAAAAATAGAAAACCAAAACTAGTGCTCTATTGCTGAACAAACAGAATATACCTTAAGTTCAAACCATACATCAAAGCTCACTAAAGACAAGAGGCAGGGTTTCTATGTACAGTACTACAAAACAACTCAAATCCCTGCACTTCTTTACAGGGACTTAAACTGGAGTGGTAACTGTGTGCCAGCGTGAAATGGTTTATTTCATGAATGGAAAATAAAGAAATTCAGAACCACTTGGATTTCATATGTTCAAAAGCAGTTGATTTGCTGAATACAGATGAACACTTGTACTTCCTCCCATTTTTCTTGTGTCTTCTTTCATTTTTAATAAGTCCTTTGTTAGTCAGATGCAATAAAAAGCTTTAGATCAAATCTCATGAGGTAAAATCCAAAACTCTGGGGAAAACTAAGAAAGATTGATTTGTTTGGTTTCTAAAAACATAACCACATTGCCAAGAGCCTCCAGCTGGCAGGATAGAAAAAATGTCTCTCCCGATTGCAAATTGCCAATTCTAAAATGGCACAGCAGCAGCTTTCCACCCTGACTACCTGCAGCTGGCCTGCTTTCCACCTTCTCTCTGCCAGGCAAAATAATAGCTGCCTCTTGCTATCTCTTCCAGCCACCTCCCCAAAAATGCTCATCAAGTTACGAAACAGAGTTAAAAAATGTGTATTTGAGATGAGCCTGTACTATAGCTGTTGGGCTCACAAACAGGAGTGAGATGAAATACACATCTTTCTCAGACCAGCTGGTATGGCTGTGGGGAGAAACAGGAAGGCTTGCAGCTCATAAAGCCTTCCATACATCTAAAAAAATACAAGTACTGACCTTGAGACTTATTGTTCTCAGTTTAGCTTCATTATGTTAATCAATTAGGTAGATCAAGAGAAAGCTTTACTGACAGCTATGGGCCTGAGGAAATCTTCTTGGCAAAAGGAAACAAGAGCTTTCAATCCCAGGGAATGGAGATAGTTGTGCAGAGGAAACCAAGGAGCAGGATAAGTTTTTATGGGATTTAAGTGGCCCAGATGTTGCTCAAGATGAAACAAAAACTAAGTAAACTGCTTTGTAGATATTAGAAAAAAATTGGTGAGTCTGGTGGGGTGAGATGTGGGTAATGTAGTGTGCGAGTTCTCTTACTAAAAATGAAAGTAAACACAAGCTTAAAATAAATGTAGGCTGAGATGATGCTCCAGAGAAGAGGAAGCAGCAGGGCTGGCACCTCCCTGCTGCAGGTGAGAGCGTGTTCAGGAGGCTGCAGAGCTTCAGACTTACTGCTTTGCTTTTCTCCCGTATTTGTGTCATTTTGCAGTCTGGCAGAACTTCAGCACTAGCTGTGAAAGAGAAGCCCGCCTGCCCAGAGCAGCTAATCCTTTGCTGTTTGTGCTATGTTCCTGGAAAGAGGGAGATTAATTGGAAGAGGGATGATGGAGGGGGCACTCAATCCCCTAGCACTGAAGAGGTGGTGAACTTGGTAATTTATGCACAAAACTGTCCCAATGCCTGTTATGGGAGTCCAAACCTTACAAAAGAAACTTAGGAGAGCTCAGAATGTAGTTCAGACTGTAGAAGATTTAAGCATGGATCTGCCTAATTCCTGGGTAGAAGAGTTCATACAGGAGCATCAACTCTCAAGATGGAGAAGGTCCTTGTCATGCACATTAGCAGATTTCTCGGTGCCTGAGGGAATCCCAGGTGAGACAGGGAGGCTTCTAATGAGTTGGAGTGCTCCTAAATTTAGTTAAGTCCTGAGCAGGAATATTTGTGGTGGGATATTTTGATATTATGGTGTTCATTCTTTTCTTGTTTGAGAGGTTTTGGTTATTTGGTTGGTTGGCTTGTTTTCACTGGAGCATAGTCGTAGAGCAGCCAGATCTGAGACATTTTGCTTGCTGGTGGGAAAGCCGCACAGGGCAGTGGCTGGTAGAGGGCTGAAAGGTATCTACCTGCCCTGGGCGTCCAAAATCCTCCCTGTTCAGAACATGAAAATGAACTGCAGGAGACACAAGGAGCAATCAAACTCAACAGAAACATCCCTGACAAAAAATACGAAATTAATATAAAATCCAAACTGTTGTAAGGGATGGCCATTACACTCTCTCTGTGTGTGTTCTCCTTCTCTCTTTCCTCCAAGAGAACATGGGTAATTACAAACAGCACCTGTGTCAGGTGAGACCCAGATGGTAGGTGTCTAAACACATCCCAAATGCAGTGGCTACAGGAGTGTCTCTTTGAAACAGCCCAGTGCCGGTTTCTCTGTAGAGAAACGCTAGCTCTCATCCGTAAACACCATGGGGAAAAGGAATATTTAATCTAAAAGACAGGGGTGGTGGCATAAAGAGCAATAATTCAGTGATGGATAAATTGGGCTGAACAGCAATAGAAATATGATCTGGGGTTCTGTCCAAGGAATAGTTTTAACAGGATTAGGGGAATTAAAGAAATTTAAGGTTTTTTAAAATTGGAGTCCCATTAGAGCAGGGGTGGCTACATACACACCTTTGGACCAGAGCTTGATGACACAAGTGGCTTCTTGCAAACCTAAATTCTTTGACATATTTGACATCACGCTTTCTGGAGTGCAGTTTGCATTCTGGTGAATGCTGGTTACTCGTAAAAACTGTCGAAGGATTTTTAGGAATGACAGCCCTGGGCAAGCCTTCCGCTAGGATAGATTGCTTGCACGACTAGAATTGCAACAGAAAGGAGAAATTAACAAGGCTCCTATTAGAAGTGTAATTCAGAAAGCAATAAAGACTCTGGCTTTAAACCACACTAGAGGCTTGTGCTGTAGCTCAGCATCCAAGGATAATGAGGGAACAGAGGAATTCCCTACTTTTACTTTGGAGATTCCTCTCTTTCCAAGGGAACTTGGTCTCTAGCATGTTACAAGTCTGCTCTTGACCAGAGCGTCTAGTCTTTCTCCATGGTGATTTTTCGGTCCTCATACCCGTAAACAACCCATAAACAGTTACGTTGCAAGTGTCTGAAGTAGCCTTCTCAGAGCAGGAGGAGAGGGGGGGAATGGGGGTGGGTAGTAGGGTCTGGTAAGAATTGAGTTTAACAGCTCTTAAATTTGCATCCTGGTTTTGAGTGCTTTAAATCCATGTCAACATAATTCAGGTTTTGACACATTCCGACCATATAATGGGTGATTCTTTTGGGATTAGAAGGTCCTCAGAAGCCCTACGTGATGTTGTGAAAGCCTGGTGCTCTCTATTCCTAGAAATGGGGAAACCTGTGGTTAAACTCCTTCAGCTTTCCTACTGACTTCAGTCATGCAGTTCTGCGAATTTTTTGTTGGCTAATTTTATATAAAAATGCCTCTTCCCCTCTCACACTTCCCAAGTAGATTATTTTCTTGGTATTGTGTTCTCAGATATGACTGATGAGGTGCAGATAGCACTGAGCACGCTGTGCTGCCAGCAAGGACTCTGGAAAGCTGGGGCTGGCAGGGTGCTCCTGGTGTCCCTGCTCACCTTCTGCTGGTTTGTGGGCAAGGATGAGGGTAGGGAGTGATGGCTGTTTGTCAGCATAGGTCGTATGAGTTCAGATAAGATCGTAATTTTTTGGTACAGCCTTTGCCTTTTTAACTTTTACTATGAGTGGAAGTAGGACAAAAAACATGTCTGTAAGCATAAAGGGTAGAGACTAGCAGCTCAAAAATGGACTAACACACAGGAGTTCGGGTCTTTCCTAACACTAGGCAAAATAGATGGCATTCAAGAGAGGGAAAAACAGAGCAACATTTTTACTTAAAACTTCACTTATGTATCTGAGTTATACTTGAGCGGGGAAAGACTGGGAGATGCTCTTACTGCCTCCAAGTTACTTTTCCAATGTGGGAAGTGTAGCAGAGCTCAGACTTTGCTCTCCTGCGGTGTCCTAGTATTGCTGCAGGGCCAGAGATGAAGCTCTGAAACAGAAATGCTTCAAAGAAAGAAGGTATTATGTTCAGACCTGAGGTGTTCAAACCAATCCAGGTTTGAGAGGGGCTTTGGGGTCTGTGCAGGCATAGTCTTAAAAGAGATGTAGGAGCTATTAGAGAAAAAAATCTAGAGAAAGCCAGAGGATACAACTGAAAAAGAGTAGAACGAAGGGATTAAACTTCAAAAAGTGTGTACGACAAGAAATATTAGTTCCCCTCACCCAGCTTACTTCTAAATTCCAGGGTCTTAGTGAAACCAGCCTCTGAACTCCAGTAACTCCATTGCTCACCACAGAGTCAGTGGAGAATGGGAGGAGTCTTTGCAGATTCCCAGAGGAAGATCTTGTCTGGCTGTGTTAGTTAGGTAACAGGAGCTCACCAAGGGTAAATTGCAATAGGAAAGCAGAAAATAAGTACGCTGGCTAAGGAACAAAACAAGAGGTTAAACAGCAATTTCTAAGAAAGGGTGGGATAAAGAAATATGAATGATGCAAACTGTGAAGGAAAAAGGAAATTGTCAGGGATAAGACAGACTGTGGAGAAGGCAGCTGAAGAAGAAAAGAGAACATAATCCCAGCTAAGCACTTTGAAGAAAATGGAGTAAACAAGTAGAAACCTTCTGTTTGTCTTGAAAAGCTGCTTCAGACATTGCTGTCTGGAGAGCAACACCTTTTGCTTACCATTATTTTATTGCAAAAGAGAGAGAAGTCCTAATTATTCTTTGTTTTGGAAGTAAATTCCTCACACGTTCTGTTTGCCTGATGCACTTTTAAATTACTGCCCTGATCTTAGCATAAAATCTGAAAGAGGGAACTGAAGCAAACATTCTCTCTGGATCTGTGCTTCTGAAACTGAAAGAAAAAGTGAAGCTTCATTTGCTAACAGACATTTAACTAAAAATGGTGAAAAAAAGCTACAGCTCAGTGCAGGGTTAGTTGGGTCTTTTTCTCAAGTTTCAATTCTAGTTCAAAATGGTAACCCTGAGATCCTCTCCTCCAATTTGCTGCCACATTACTCCACCAAAATAGCTTAAATGCTCCTCATCTAGCTTTAGTTATGTCTCTGCCCGCATTCTGCTCTCAAGCTAGCTGAAGTGCTTGGTGTTTTCTTCTAATTTGGCTTAGGTTGGAACCCCTGAACCTGGAAAAGGAGCTTTTCTCTGTGAAGTTAAATAGGCTGCAACCTCTATAATAAGAGGAGAAAAGTGGCACACAATTCACTTTTTAAAGCACATATTTCTTTGTTGCAGACTGAAGCCTTCTGAGGTCCAGGTCAGACATCTAGCATTTAGGCTGGATGAATTTCCCTCTGGGTGTTCCTGCCAAGGAGGCAGGCAGGCAGTCTCCGAGCAGGGCCTCAACAGGGCCAAGACGTATGTGGCTTTCTGAGAGGCACCAGACTGCTCAGAGAGGCTTGGAGATACCTTAGCCTGGGATGGACAAAGCCAAGCAAGATTTCCTTCAGCCAGAATTCACTCTTCTTTGAGCAGGAAGTTGGACCAGGTGGCCCATAGAGATCCCTCCCACTTGGGAGGGCTCACTGAGACTACGGAGTCCACATGTCTCTGCAGAGTACCCTGATGGCAAACTTTGCTCTTTTTGAAGAAAAAGAAGGGGAGGGGAGGGACTTCTGCGGGTCAGGAAAAACATGGCTTGGGGTCCACTCATTTTCAATTGGCCATTAAGTCTGGAGCAAGGAGGGGAAAATATATGCTAAAACCAGTCAAAATATAGTCCATGGTTCTTAAACTTTGTGTTAATCGTACAACAGGAGATTTGTCCTGCCTAACCTGCAGTCTAGGTGAGACGCTAGTGTCCATGAGCTAAGGATTCCAGGATTAAAAAAAAAATTAGTCTTGCACTTCATCCACCACAGAACCCTAGCAGTGTGCCTTTTTCATCCTTTTTAAATGAAGAGTAACAGCATTAAACATTTATGAAAGTCTTCTGGGCTACATATCTGTAATAAAGACATCTCAATGCAGAGCTGAAACCTGGAAAATGAGGCTCAAAGTTTCATTAATGCAAACTTTTTGAAAGCTCCTGACTCAAACTAACCGTCCCTTTTAGTTCCCTTTGTAAGGGATCAAATTTTGACCATAACAGAGACTTATTTAGGGGCCTGGGTTCAGCTTTGGAGGACCAAGGGCCTCAAAATTGACCATGAGGCACCATGGTCTTTGATCAGACCAGGGCCTGGGAGCCTGACTTCATGTTTTCCATCCAAAACCAGACCTCTACCTAAGAGATTTCTGTTAATTTTTTTCCTCATGGAAGATGCTTCAGTGCAAATTGCTCCCATCCTGCTCCTTTCTTCCATATGTGACCTTTCCATACTATTGCAATGCAGTCCACAGTGTGTGTGTGTCTGACCATAAGCAACTTCACATTTGAATCTTATGCTGAAGATGGAAAAATTGTAAGAAAAAGGAAAATAAATTAATGACATAGAGTCTTACAAATTTTATGAGCAGAATCAGGTCCTTCCTCCTCTGCAACAAGGGCAAAAACCAATTTCTTCAGAAAGAATCTCTGATGATTAAAAGGTTGTTGGCAATAGAGCCACAGGGCTAATTATGAATTCTCTCTTGCAGTTTTCACTGCTGTCTCGGATAGCTGGCTGGCATCACGGAAAAACTGTTTCATTCTAGATGAGGAAGCAAGGAAAAAAAAGGTTTAAGGCTAAAGTCAGACCTGTCTTATCAATTTATAACAGTAAATCCTATCATGGAAGTAGATGGAAGTGGATGAAGCTATACCAGTTCATAATCTGTCACTGTGATACTATTTGTTTTTATGGTACGTAAAAGATGAAGAATATACATACAAAATAACACAAAACACGTAATCGTTCTTTAGTAGTAAATGTCTGTTATTGCCACACAGGGGCTTCTTAGATATCTGCAGGCTTATCTTTTTTTTCCTTCTCAAAGCCATGAAAAGTGTTTTTATTTGTAAATGACATAAAAATATGCAGTTATCTTCCCTATAGACACACTGATTTTGGAGGAAGATAACTATGGTATGTTCCAGGCGATGTGCTAACTATTTTTTGCCTAAAAGACAATGGTTCCTTCTTTCCCCACAGCGAGCTCAACGCTCAAAAAGGCTTTTTGTTCTAGTACAGCCACGTGTGGCAGTAAGACATTCTATTCTGAAGCTCTTTTAAAAGGTGTATTGCTATATTGCCTCTCAATTATGAACTCATAGCACAGACATGGGGGATGAGGAGACTGGATAAAATACATGCCCACAATGAGAGCATTCTGGCTTAGCAACAAGAAGTTTGTGAAAGAGCTGAGCTGCCTTAAAGGTCTGATCTCATGAGAATAGCAGCCTTCAGTGTTTGAGAAATAGTGGTCTATTCAGGGCCTCTTTTCTCAACTTTTTTCCCTCTTTATGCATGTTCCCAAACACACTGATTTTGCCACTGAAATAAAATGCATGGAGGGCACAGGGGGTTCTTTCCTTGTTGGAAAAAAGGCTGAACACCTATCTCTGTGTGGATGACAAACAAGGACAGCCATGTCTGTATTCCAGTCATGTTTCCTTATTGTTTGTGCTGTCCTGCCCGTTACCAGAGAACGGGAAACTGCTTAGGGGGATGTAATTCTGTTTAAAAGTCTGTCACTATGAATTACCAAGGGGAAAAGGCAAATCACAGGGTAGCATAGCAGTACTTTGGTGCCAAAAAAATCCGAGACCTTTGCAGTGTCAGGAAATAATTTGCAGTGAATACCCAAGTTCCCCTTTATAATTTTCCTGAGGCTAGAAACATGCTAATATCTTCTATTTAGAGAATGCTGCATATTAAAGGCAGATTTGAAAAGAGAAGACGGCACTTCCAATTTCTACCACTGCCAAATTTTAGTCCTTATAACATGCATGTAAATAAGTGCCTCGCATTTGAAATGATCAGGTCTACCTGTTCTGTGTAAGGTTTCCTCCAGTGACACAAGAGCTGTATTTGCACTTTGTTTGCCTCAACCTTTTTTATTCATCCTTGTTCAAAAGTTGCATAACTATGTTGTCTTCAAGAAACAGGATGTTTATAATATAAAAGCAGATGAGCCTGGGGTACTTTGGGATACTGTAGGTCACATTTAAAATAACTTTCATATAAAATTATTCAGCAGAAAGTGGTAGCCTGGAGTGAGTCAGTGGTTCAGATACTCCCTAGTGCAGTTAAGCAACCTAGAAGAATTTGTTATCGGTCTTCTCAGAATTGTCATTAATCCCTGAAATGAAACCAATTCTGCTTGTATTTTCTAAATTTTTATTCAGGAAGGTTGTCCCTATGGAAAAGATCAACAGAAAGTCAACACATCAATGAAACTTTATGCTAATCCTCAGAGGAGGGCAGGAGAGTGGTAGAAGTCAAGAATACAAAGTAAGGAATATACCTTAAGATGGTCTATGCACAACAGCAGATTTCATTTCTACAGAAGCCTTAGAAGGGGAAAAAGACCCAAACAAAAACCTCTCTCTTTCATTAACTGAATAATGATTGGAACTAAAATTTAATTCAATTCAAGCCAGTAGACAGAATGTCCAGAAAATGCCAATGCCAACAGTTTATTCAGACAGGCTTGGCTGAGAACCAGACATTCCTTATGGCCATTAGATTCCTTAAACTTTTGTAAAATAAGATGCAAACTCATTACAGAGAAGTTTGGTTTTGTTGCTTTTTTCTTTTTTAAATAAAGTCAGTAATAGTGACAGAGCCACCACGCATTTGCAAGTGTCACAATATCACTTAAAACCAGAACATCGAATTTCGAGTAAACTGATGCAACATCATGTGAATGAAATTTTAGAAACAGACAGGATGGACAATAATTTACTTCTCGTTTTTAAGTGTAAATGTTTAATATGGAGGAAGTTCTTTGTCTCCACATAGTATAAGTGACTGCTTGCTCCTAATATTCAACAGAACCTAAATTGGATTGATGTTAAATGATTAGATTTGCCAGTGAAAGGATTGCCCTTGAATTGCCTACCAGGAGTCTATCAAAAGACTCGTGATTTGTCCTTCTTATGTCCTTTCTGTCCAATCTGAAAAAACCCAAATTATTTTACCGTCAGATTTACAAATTAAGCAACTTTATCCCAATGAATGCAGTGCCTGACTGAATAGGGCTCTCATTAGCTGGCTGTGCCAGGGCTTACCATTACAGCACAAAGTAATGAAACTAGTTTTAAAAAATCTGCTTCTTATACTATTTGAATAGGAAAAGAGAAAAAAGAAAAAAAAAATGGTCTTACTAAAAATTGTAAAAAAAAAAATTTGAAAGTCTCTGAAATGAACATTTTTAGCTCCCTTAATTTTTTTTAAACCATTTCATTTTTTTTTCCATCCAAAAAGAAATTATTTTTTTCTCCATGCTTAGTTCAGTAAAGAAGGTGGGGATTTATTGTGTGATTGTCTTTTTTTAATAGTTTTTTAAAATTAACCTTCTTGTGATTTTTCCTGCTTTTACATGTTTCAGACTTTGAATTTTGCATTCTTGAAGAATCATAGAATATCCTGAGCTTGAAGGGATCCACAAGGATGATCAAAGTCCAACTCCTATTCTCTTCAAAGAGAGTAAAGAATGATTGAAGAAAGAAGGAAAAACTTGAAGACAAATATGTTTTAAAACTTAAGTTTTTAAAAACAGAAACAAAAAGAAATTACATATTATATATATAAAAAAGGGGATCCTTTTAAAATAAGCTGTGTTTCAAATGCGCTTACAGGAGTGAAATATCCTTTGGCAATCCCTCTGAACTAACATTTGGTATACCTGACATGATCTGGGAATGTTCTTTTGCTGTCCAGGTGTTTACAGCAATCACTTGATTCCATAACTTTGACTTTCCTAAGTAATTTCAGTTTTCCATTTTAGTTGCTCTACTAATTTTATATAAATCAGCAACTTCACAGTTTTCAGTGAAATCAATACTATGCACAACAGCTAAACATCTCTATCAGCTCTTTGGTGGGCACTTCTAATAGTGTTTTATGTTTTAATATGCTTTGGCCAATATCCAAAATGCTTTGCAGGGCTGGTTCAGACTAAGAAGCTTTATAAATTACTTTATAAGAACGTTGCATAAAATTGAAAAGCATTAGACACAAGAAAGGCTGAAAGAGAAAATTATTTTGATTTGTGTCTTGAAAAATAATTTCAGGCCTCTGAAAACAGAAATTATTCAGCATCTCAGAAACAGGCTACAGCACTTGGAGAAAAGCACAAGATTGCAGTCTAATTATAAAGTACTGTTGTACTGTTTTCTGCATTTGTTGCCATCAAAAAGCATTAAAATAAATTAATTTAGCATTAGTCAAGAGAATAAGCCAGAAAATGAAGTAAATTGCTTCCATACCTTATAGAGATGTTGCTATGGCAGTTCATGTGGTTCAGAAGTCTCTGGCTGACTGGTGAGAGACTGAAGTGTTCTGGGCGGTTGGAAACTGCAGAGAGCCCTTTGACTTCTAGAATCTGTTCTGTGGGGCAAGGATGTTTCTGCTCTGTATCGCATCACACAGTCAGGAAAAGTGCCTCTGTCCAGGTGTGCAAGGAAGGTCATCCCTTGTGGATCTGCTGCTGGGCATCCCACTGGGGGCTGGGTTGGTGCTCTCAGTAAAGCGGGGAGGGCACAGCACAGCAGCTGCATTCTGACGGGGAAGGTGCCACCATGCACTCCCCATGAACCACGAAAGCAAGCTGGAATGTCTGCCAGGAACAACGGGGGAAAGCATGCAACAGGGGGTGATGGAAACAGAAGGCAATGGAATATTTCATTTCTGCACCTTTCTCCCATCTCTCAAGGCTGTACAGTAACATGGCTGCCCAAAAATAAAGAAAAGAAGCTGCCTTGGCCCTCTGGAATACCTTCCTCTTTGGGGCTGTGGGAAGCTGGAGGGCAATGTGTCCTGGTCAGATGCTGTCATTGCTAGACTCCTGATTGAGAGGCAACCATTGTCATTGTCCTTGTCCAGCCTTTCACGGAGTCAGCTGGGTATCAACCAGTGCCTTTTCATCTCTTGACCCCCCTCTCCAAAACCGCCAGTATTCAAAGAGACTGATGAGCAGAAGAGGCCACAAACACAAAGTTCCTCAAAGGTGCCCACCTCAGCATGGCAGGGAAGCACCAATGTCCAGGAGAGAAGCCTGTCCCTTCCCTCTGCCTCTGGCGAGCAATTGGAAATCTGCTTCGTCTGACCCTGTTGGAAGCTGTGACATTATCATAGGCAGGCAAGGGCTTCTAGGCCCAGCAGAAGAGGCATTTGTTGCTTGTTTCCCTGCTGGGTACAAAGGCTAAATCACCTTTTCCGTTTACACCATTCCCCTGGTCTGATAATCAGTTGCCTGTGCAATCCTGGGTTGCCTGTGCAATCCCAGGTTCCCTGTTCAAACCTCCCACACTTGTCTACACAACCAGCTACAACTGCAGTAAAGGAAGCAGCCTGGTTGCTCTGGAATTTTTACAAGACTAAATATGTCCACCGAGACAGACTCTTAAACTACAGTCATTTTACATTTAATCATCATGTTTAAATATCTTTAAGCCACCCATGTGCACAGATTTTTTCATTACATTTTCAATGGGCTAATAACCACTCTGAGCCTGTGCCCCACTTGTGCACATTTTGCCAACCTAAAATGCCAGCTGGAACTATTGGGTCATTTTCAACTGCAAAGGCAGATGTCTGCTCTTGTAGGCAACATGGCCAGGAAGGTTTTTTGTTGTTCTTGCCTTTTTTTTTTTTTTCTCCTAGGGTTTGTGTACATAACCATCCTTTCACTGATATAGGAGTATTTTTCTGAAATGAAGTTTGGCTTCCTGGCTGTCATGAGTGAGCTCTCTTTCATAAGAGTGCAAAGGGATTCCTTATTAAAGAAACAAGCCTGTGGAGCTATAGAAGAAAGATACTGGTATTTAATTTTCACTTTTTCATTTGATTTGCCAGAAGGAATTTTTTTGTTCATTTTTCAGTCACCATAGAAGATTGTACTGAGTGCTCTGTGTGTGACTTGACCATTATTGTATTATTTAATTTTATTGATAGATGTAAAACATATTTATTCTTTCTGTCTGAAAGAACAGTTGCTCCAAGAGATCCCTTTCCGTAAAGAGCCTTGGCACATCTGAGCTCAGCATCACCAGTTTGTTGCACTGTCAACATTAGATGGCTCTGGGCTCTTGGGAAGCATGAGGAACGTGGCACCATTCCCCACAACAGCAGGAAGGGGACCATCCTTGGGGAAGTCATGTCTGCTGGCACTGCCCATAGATCTTCCTCCAGCTAAATTGCATGGCAGGGATGAGGCATCCCTGTCCTGTGACAGCAGCTCCTGGGATGCATTCCTGTTCCCACCTACTCCTCTTCCTCCTCCCCATCACCTTTGTGCTTTTTTTCCACTGGCTTTTCATTGCCACTCTTTCGTGGCTTCTCCCCTCTGACTGTGAGTCCTTTGCCCACAAACAGAGGGTGCACTTTCTCACAGCTTTAGTCGGACCATAACTAGGATTTCATACTATGTATACTTCATACAACATACACACAGATGGATGTTCATTTGTCACATTACCTTGACATATGCAAAATAAACCAAAGGGCCCGCAGGGACCTTTTTCTGTAGCCGTTATTCTTCCATTTTATTTATCCCTCTCCCATCCATCATATGCAAACATGAATTATAAACTCTTTGGGACAGAGTGCCTAATTTTATTTGCCTATTGGCAACAATCTTCTGCATGAGGAATGAATAAATAGTAATTACATTTTTTATATAAGAGTAAGCAATGGAGGGGTTTTATTTTTGCTTTTCTTCAGAATACAAATAATCAGGTAAAAAAACCTGTCCTTTGCCTCCTGTAATGGCTCTGGAGAAATCCTTCAGGGCTAATTTCAATTTGTGGGAACCTCTATTAGAGGGTGTTTTTCTTTACCACTTCAAGGTAAAAGATTATTGTCATAAAAGGATCACTCCTCTGCAATTAGAAAAACATATTTTAAAGGATAAACATATGCTTTAAAAAATCCTGTTGTTAGTGAAATTGAAGATAAGTTAATCATCTTGTATTTTCTGTCTTTCCTGCCCTGTTCTAGGAACTTCATCTCCCTCTAGATTAATAACAAGACAAGAGTTAGACATGAGATAATTTACCACATCATTTATTTACACATTTTAATGAAGGAAAGATCATAGGAGCATAACAAGGCTGAAGTTTGTTGTCAGTTGGGTTGGGAAATATATATAAATTCCAGGAACGACTTAGTACTGACACTATTTTAATTTCAAATGGAAATTATGCATCTAACAAGTCGTACCCTGTGTTCTCACTGCTGTTGATCTGCAAAGCAAGAATCCTAGAGGGTATGATGGAGATCTCACAAAAAGTACTTCTCAGAACTCAAATCTGATGCGTTATTCTGCTTTAGTTTTAACTGCACTGTTGCACTAGTGCAAAAAAAAATTAAAACCAGGTATTTTAATATGCCTTTAACAAATAATTTTCTTATTTTGCAATCAAATAGCTTGGATCCATATCTTGATTCATATCAAATCATTGGAAGTGTCATCGATGTCATGATTTAACCCCCAGTGGCAACTGGGGGGGCAACTATGCTGCTCCTCTCTCACACCCACATTCTGCCATGCCCCCATGGTGGGATGGAAAAAAGAATTGGAGAAAAAGGTAAACCCATGGGTTGAGATAAGAACAGTTTAATCATTGAGATAAAACAAAAATTTTACTTCTACAACTAGTAGTGATATAATTGTAACAAAAACAGGCAACAAAAAGACAGAGGAATGAAGCCTGAGAAAAACAAGTGCTCGCTACCTGCTGACTGATGCCCAGCTTGTCCTTGAGCAGTGATTGGCAGCTCCCAGCCAACTGCCCTCAGTTTATGTTCTGAGCATGACATTCTGTGGTGTGGAATATCCCTTTGGCCAGTTTGGGTCAGCTGTTCTGGCCTTTCTCCCTCCCGGCTTTTCGTGTACCTGCTCACTGGCTAACCATGGGAGACTGAGAAGCCCTTGACTTATAATAAACATCTCTTAGAAATAACCAAAACATCATTGTGTTATCAACATTATTTTCATGCTAAATCAAACCCACAGCACTGTACCAGTTACTTGGGAGAAAACTAACTCTATCCCAACGAAAACCAGGACAAATCATTCAAGTATTTTATTATGCACTTGACAACAGCAAAACCAGTTTAGAGTAAAGTCACACTGACCCTGACCTGCCTTTGCAATGTCTGTGGAAAAGGATGGTGTCTTTTAAAATGCTTAGAGATATTTATACTACAAAACCAAAGAGAAAGAAAGATACAGGAGACAGGTGTTAATGAGCAGACAAAAGATGCAGATCTTGGAAATGTTTTGCACAGTCCAGCCATGGAGAGGTAAAATAGAAAATGCAGATATTCTGCCACCTGTTTCAAGCATTACTTCTCTGTTTTGCAATAAACAGTCAGGGAAAAAAAAAAAAAAGGTAAAAGAATCTGTCAGAGGGCTTGGAGTAAAGAGTGAATATCCAGTTCTAGGCTGGGAGCAATACCTTCTTTGTGTTGTTGGAGAAGCCTTGGGGCCTTCTCTATGAAGGATAAAGAAGCCCAGAAGAGCACACAGCCTTTTCATATAGCTGTTCTCCTGGGAGAAGTTTGGTATGGGCTGGAAACCACTCAGGATGGGCATTTGTAGGACCTCTGTTGCACCACAGAACAGATGGGACATGAGCTATCTTCTTTCGCTTTGCACTAAAAGGCACACCTGTAGCTGTACTAGATGCAGACCAGATGTGGGAATGTGTTTTGTGAACATATGGAACCAATCCTTCCAGGATTAGGGATGGAGGAATGCCTCCTTTCTGTATAACAATTAAAGTTAGGTGTGAACATGATGTTGAGATTCCTAGTCCCATCTAAACTGGGCATTTCTGGACTTGTAACGAAGCATAATTCTGAAACACACAAGGTGCCTCCAGGGTTACTTGGTGCTTTTCAAGATCTGAAGTCTGGATGACACGGTGCATCTGTCTTCACATTCCTGTGTTCAGGGGGAGGCTGTGGAGTGAGCCAAGTGCAGACATGCCCTTGTATATCTGGGCAATGAAAAATCTACAGATAGGAGGAGGTGAGAAATCTTCAGAGAGTTTATAGCTGGGTGGTTTGGTGGTTCTGCTCTCCTGTGCATAGTGTTAAAAAAAAATGTGTGTTTAATGAGGGCCATTTTTTAAGTCCCTGGTGCAAAGCAGCTTCTTTTAGGCTTTTGTCCCATCCTTTTGATTCCCCCAAAGAACTTCTTCTGGGACAAGTTACTGCTCATGGTGAGATAAGACATAAATGAAACTTTAGTATTATTCTATATTTACGAATCAGGTGACAGGTAATTCTATTCATTCTGTTTCCTCTATAAGGAGACAAGGATTAATTAATCTTCTTTTTCATTTCCTCAGTTAGAATTTCTGTTTTCTTATTAGCAGCCAAATAAAAATTTCAGCATTTTATAGTTATTCACTGGGAAAGGGAGCTATGAAGATAAGAATAACATGTGTTGTAGTCTAGTTATTTAAGCCAACTTCTATGAAATCAGCAGAAGTACTGAGGCTTGCTGTTTCATTTCTGCAGTGGCAAAGTTCAAGTTTAAAATGAACAAGTGTAGGTCTTCCATGATACTTGTGATTTATCATTTCATATTTGCCCTGGAGTTATCTGTCCGAATCTTCACAGCCTTGCTAATAAATCCTTTCCACTACCTGGGTTTACTTTCCCATATTTATCATCTTCATTTCATGACATTATTTCTTTGTTAAACCTCCTGAAAATTCTCATCATTCCCTTGCCCCATTTATCACAGCAACGTTTGGAGCCCAAATCATGTGGGGTCTGAAATCTTCATTATCCATCGTATCAAATATTTTTCCAAAACTGAGGCCATACTACTCAAAATTACATCTTGGGAAATGTGTCACAGGGGATTTTGTTTTTCATGTTGCACCGTTTGCATGGCAGAAAACTCTGCAAAGTGACTTCATTGTCCATGTGCAATTTTCCCCTTAAAACTTACCTCAATTGCAATGCCAGAAGTCTGACAGTCAGGCAGCTGGTATGTTGTAACTGCTGCTTTTCATTACCTACCAGACTGAATCTTATCATAGAATCATAAAATGGTGTGGGTTGGAAGGGTCCTTAAAGTTCATCTAGTGCCAAGGCCCCTGCCATGGGCAGGGACACCTTTCACTAGCCAGGGTTGCTCAAAACCACATCCAGCCTAGTTTTGGACACTTCCAGGGATGCGGCATCTGCGATTCCTCTGGGCAACATACTGCTGTGGCCTCACCGCCCTCATGGTAAAGAATTTCTTCTTAATATCTCATCTAAACCTACCAAAGGATGTTCTAAATTCTCCCCAAAGCCTTCTCTTACCCAGTCTGTACAACACCAGTGCCCTCAACCTGTCTTCATACAAGAGGTGCTCCAGCCCTCTGATCATCTTTGTGATCTTCCTCTGGACCTGCCCCAACAGGTCCATGTCCTTCTTGTGTTGGGGGCCCCAGAGCTGAATGCAGTACTCCAGGTGGCGTCTCACAAGAGAAGAGTAGAAGGGGACAACCCCCTTCCTTGCCCTGCTGGCCACATTGCTTTTGATGCACCCAGGACAAAATTAGCCCAGCAGTGTTCTATCCTGGTAGAAATATCTGACTTCAAAGCAAACTGCAACAGGATAAGAGAAATGCCTGGAATCCTTAAAACAGGTACGTAGCTTCTCATATGAAGTTATTTACCCATGATCCCCTTTTATGAATATCTGATAAGCTGATTGCCATAGAGCCTAGAAGCCCTCTGTTGAAGCAGGTGATGTTCACCCCTCTATTAAAGCATTGTTCAATATCTAAAATGCTGGTATTAATAAATCTAACACCATCATCTGAAAGATGCTGTACAGTACTAAAATAATGTTTTCATTATTGCAGATACTGTAGTTTCCTTTTAATAATCTACAACTTCCTCATGAGGGGAAGAGGAGGGGCAGGCACTGATCTCCTCTCTGTGGTGACCAGGGACATGACCCAAGGGAACGGCCTGAAGTTGTGCCAGGGGAGGTTTAGACTGGATATTAGGAAAATGTTCTTCACCCAGAGGGTGGCTGGGCACTGGAACAGGCTCCCCAGGGAAGTGGTCACAGCACCAGCCTGACAGAGCTCAAGGAATATTTGGACAATACTCTCAGGCACGTGATGTGACTCTTGGGGGTGGTTCTGTGCAGGGCCAAGAGTTGGACTCAATGATCCTTGTGGGGCTCTTCCAACTCAGCATTCTGTGTTTATTTCTTCTGTGAGCATCAGACATTTCAACAGTGAAGCATCATTTGACATAATTTCCCTTATTGATGTTGCAAGCAGATCATGATTAATGCAGAAGGAAAATTCTATGGTTACAGACATAGGCAATGCACAGGTTTTATGTGGTTTAGTAGATTATTAAGATGTGACAGTTTTAAAGTCTGAGAAATGAATTACGCAGATGGAAGTGCAACCTGAAAGCACAGCTATAGCCAGGGGCCTTCATAAGGGTAGCTATCACAAATATACATGGCTGTGAAAAGCAGCCACCATTAATGGTCAGAAATTATGTTAAAGAATCAATTAGTAATTTTTATTTCAATTATTGTAAGCATAATATTAGATTATTCAGGACAAATCTAATGAACAAGACAAAACACATTCATCTGCTTTCCGTAGAAACTAAACCAGTTTGGGTAAAGAAATAATTGTGGTAGGAGCTGATGAACAAAATAACCTCACCATTTGAAGTAAGTGTTCTGAGCAGAAGCAGAAATTCCTTCATAGCAAGTAAGCGATCCTGTGTATCTTGTTCCCGAACCTCCAGCTG
Source organism: Edolisoma coerulescens (assembly GCA_013397115.1). Lineage (NCBI taxonomy): Eukaryota > Metazoa > Chordata > Aves > Passeriformes > Campephagidae > Edolisoma > Edolisoma coerulescens. Next base: position 1,469,043 of record VWZW01002569.1, read on the forward strand.
TCACTCTCCTCAGCCTTCTCTAAGGCTGGCTTTGAGTTGTTTTCTGGCTCTGTCCTCACAGCTCTTGTCAGGCAGCTCACCTCAAACTGCCAGCTAAAACTCTGCCATTTCAGTAATTTGTCAGAAAAATTTTTGCTACCTTTTTGCCTTAGTTCAACTTTTCTAAAGAAACAACAAATGTGGGTGACATACCCCTGGGCAAAAAAGTACAGTCAGACCCTGGACGCACATCCTGTGTTTCTTTGCTTTTACAAGTGGCCTGCCCTGCCTCTTCCCAATCCCTGACCACACCACAGCCGGCTATCAGCCTTGCTTTGAGTAGGAAGGACTCACAGCAGCTTTGGCCCGAGTATCAGTACCTGCAATCAGTGTTGAGGCAAAGGTTTAATTGCAGATGAGCAATACACTCCTTTAGTTGTCTCTACAGCCCCCTCTGACAGATTTGGCAATTAGAGCTGGGTGATAAAGCTTTGATGACGAGCAAAGGAAATGCTGACTTGTTCAAGCTTCTGATGGGAACATATGGTTGCAATTAAATGTTTTCAGAAGGATTCCTCAGGGCAGAATGGACTTCTGGTAACTGGGACAAACAGGTAGGGCTCTTACTTGAGGTGAAGAAACTGGTGGGTGCATGGTGCTGATGGCACCATATGTAGAGCAGCAGAATCGCTCTCTGTCCAAAACTCCCAGAACTTTTAGGGGTACAGTAATTTGTCAGTGATTTCTCTCTATGCCTTTCTAATGCATGAACTGGTTTCTAGAGCTCTATCTTTCTGTGTCAGTTTGCCAAAGTTTTTTATACTATTAAGAGTTATTTTGTCTTTGATCTTTTCTAATTTCTCTGAAGAGACCCTTTTAAGCATGCCCCTTTAAGCTTCCAACTCTCTAATACATTGTGCAGAGTAGCTTTTATTTCAGCAGCTCAGAAATGTTCTTCTCTGCATAATCACTCCTATGCTAAATAATCCCCACCAAACCAAGAGGCAGAGAATTATGTGGAATAACTAGCTCCTAAGCAGCTTCTTCCCCACTGGAGTGCCAGCCGCTGCATCCAAATTAAAACAAATGCTGCAAATATTCACAGCAAAGGGAAAGGAGACAATAATAGGCAGTGGGAAGAGAGGGGTAGGAAGCACTGTCTGTAGTAAAACAGGCACAATATCCAACTCCAAAATCAGCATCTCTTTACCATGTCAGCGTCAATGAACAGAAATTACTGAGTGACATGCACATGACTCCTTGCCCATCTTGTGACTTTGATCCCTGATGTATGTGCAAACTTGATCATGCTGACCTTAAGCATCACCAAAGGCAAGCTGAGCACAACAAGTAGCACAACAATAGCCTCAAGAAGTGTGCAGCTGCCTTTTTCTGCACTGCAATATCAGTATGCACGTTTGAAAGGTGGTGCCTTATTTCCAAGATGTCCACCCCTAGCAGAGCCAGAGCAGATGATTAATCAGAAACAGAAATGGGAGCTAATTCTGCAAGTTCTAGAAAACATTTCAAGAGGTTATGAATGGATTGATGCTGCTGGGTGTCTGAGCCTTTCATTTACAATCATCACTTCACCACATACTCTTTTTGCCTGTTGAACAAGAACTTTTGGGGTCACAGAGTAACAGAGTCTTACTTTATAACTGTATTTTACTTGTCCCAGTATCAGTGTTTTCATAGTCCTGCTCTGTCACAGTCCTTTGATGTGTAATGCCCCATTGAAGTATATATTCTATAGCTATGCCTTGAGCTATTGTGTTTAATAGGCTTTCTGGTGGCTTTTCAGAAACATTCAACATATATAAGGTTTAAGAAGATTCAAAGGCCAGAAAGACAGTGTGCACATCCATCCCCTACAAGGCTCAGCATGAGAGCACGAGACAACTTCAAAGCTTCCAAACACAAAATTCAAAAGGCTCAAGAAGCTTTTGCCCGAAACCAAATTTGTGATTGAGCACTTTTCCTGAATTTTCCAATGTAGGGTGATATACACAAGTGAGGTTATTGTGATGGATTTACTCTGACATATTTCTCTGGAATTTATTTGGGATTTTTTATCCCTGACTGCATGTACATTAGTGCTTCTTTGCACTTGAAAGCTAAATCACATTTAAGCAAATTATGAATTCAAAGCACAGTTATCGCATCTGAATTATGCCATAGGTGGATGCTGCTGTTCCAGAATGGCTGATTTGCCCCTGCTCAGCTGGAAGCTGGACCAAGTCCAGATTAGTGTAAGTTGCTCTGGAAGATATGAATACTTTCATGGCAGCCACAGGTCCCATTTTTTGCATAGAAATAAACTTGAATGTGTACTGTGAGGCAAAGAGAAGTTTTTTTGTCTTCTATTAGAGAAACCAACAGAACAGTGACAGCTCTTATTTTCTCTTTAAGATGAGCTATGAAAAACCAGCGAATGGGAGAGAATTCTGCCCCATTGTTTAGGTCCCTAACTGAGGTCCCTTATCAATCACAGTCACATAATAAATGAGGCGTGGAAGACACCTTTGCATTTTTCCAGAGACAGCTCAAGTCTGTGTCATTTATTGTTCCTCTACTGCATAGAGAACTCAGTCACCTCCAGAGGTTGTTCTGGTCTATTGGACTTGAGTGATGACCCCAGAGAGTTTCTAAGAACCTGTAGAAAATATTGACTGCATCCCTATACCAGCATTTGCTCTGACATGGTCTGAGACATAGGGGAGAAGTAACAAGAATGAGTGTGTGTGTCTGTGTTGATTTTTCTTGTTTCTTTTCTTCTTTGCTTGTGGAGTTTTTCTTGAAGAATCCATGGGTGTCACAGCACATCTCCTGAGGTGATACTGAACTGTACTGCTGTGACACAGGCATATTGGATGCTTTGCTCCTTCTGAGAGCTGCTAGTAGTCAATCCTTTATGGTCAAATATATGCACCTTCAATTGTATTGGGTCTGGAAGCACAGCCTGTGTCCAGCCTTAACCACTCAGCAAGGATCTTTAGTTTATTTGTTTGTTTTTCCTCAGGGACTCCAAAAATGCTTTGTGAAGGTAAAACTCCATGTTCATGGTGGATTGGCTTCTGCTGGTCTGAACAGTTCATAGCATAAAAAGGGAAATATTAATTGAATTAAACTTTTCTAGCACTTGGCAATCCTGGGAACACTGACTTTTTTAAAGCTCACCCAGGAACAGAGATATGTAAGCTCTACAAAGGCACCATGCAGCTTGACAGGATCCTACTGGAGTTACTGCATGTACAATCAGAAATTAACTGTCAAAAATCAAGAAGTGCAAGGAAGATTAGATTTCATCTACTACATTTCTGTCAAAAATATAATTTCTTTATATCTTCCTAATTTCTTCTGTTATGACAGGTGATACTTGATCAAAAAAGGTATTTTTGTGATTTTCAAGTTTTAGGTGTCATAACTACATCTTATAATAAATTGCGGATATCCCAACTGGGAAGAACACAAACATGGTAGATAGCGGGAAACAGGAGTTTGGATAGAAATCACACAAAAATTGGTTTTGAATTATTTCATCCTTCAAGTATTTTTGTGTAAGTTGATTCCATGGTGATTTTCCATTTGGTTTGTTTTGGGGTTATGTTGTTTAGTTGTTTTTTTGCCAATAAAGGCCAAAAATCTGGGAGACACAAAGTCCAGCTAAACAGTGTTTTCAAATTTATAGGTATGAAAATAATCTGTAGTCAAGAGGAACACATTTGTAACTGGTGGCTGAGCATTTCAATTTACATTTCTGTGCTTTCCTCAAACTATTTCCACTGAGCAGTCAAGACCATCTCAGTGTTACTGATCTCTAACTTAAAAAAAACCCCAACAGCAAAACACAAACCCCAACAGTCACTCTTCTGTTTTTTTTTCTTTTTGTTTCTCTTCCCATCCAAATTCTCATCTACCGTTCTGCATTCTTCTAATGCTGCTGAGTTTAAACACTCAGGTACCTGAGTCTCTTAACAAGACATTTTCTCACAGAAACTCAAGTGTTTATAAAATGGGCTGATGTGTCAAAACAAATGTACTTGTAGAGGCGTGTTGGTTGTGATGTGTTTTGAGTAGAGCAGAGGTACAAGTTGGATGGGCAGGCCTTCCTTCTCAAAACGCAGAGCATTGGAGAGGCCAAGATTTTACTGTGATGCTGGGGAAGCCTTGCCTACCGGTCACAGCCAGTTGGCAGTAGCTGGAACTTGCAAGCTTTCCATCTCTTTTGGGTTTTTTTCTTTCCTCTTTTTGATAAGATAATGGTAAGTCACTTTTTTTTAATCTTTATTCCAAGGCAACACTTAGCCCTAGGAAATATTTTTTCATGACTTTTTGTCTTAATATGATGACCATGTTTTGTTCCCATCCCCCTCCCCCATCTCTTGAATGAACTGTGACTGACAGAATAATGAAATAAATGGGTAAGTAATATCCAAAATAAGGGATTTTTATCAAATTATGACTTTATTAGTTGACTGGATATTTTATGTATTAATAAATAATGCATTGTTCCTGATTCTAGTCCCAGAATTTGTGTTGCCTTGAAAAGTAATAAAATACTTTTTTTTCCAAATTGATTTAGAAAAAAACCCCAAAACAATATTTAGCCTCCAGAACCCTAAGAAATATTGCTGTGGTTAGGAAGAAAATAGTGGCAGTATACAGATTTTTTTTTTTTTCATAATTGTCTGGTCTGAAAAACAAAACAACCTCTGATTTCAAATGTCCACAGGAATCTGGGTTGCACGCTGCTCACCTATTGGGTAGGCCTTCCACATCTTTTAGAATCATAGAATATCCTGAGTTGGAAGGGACCCATAAAGATCATTGAATCCAGCTCCTGCCCCTGCACAGGACAGCCCCAAGAATCACACCACGTGCCCAAGAGCATCAGCCAAATGCTTCTTGAACTCTTGTCAGGCTGGTGCTGTGACCACTGCCCTGGGGAGCTGTTCCAGTGCCCAACCACCCTCTGGGTGAAAAACCTTTTTCTAATATTGAACCTAAACCTCCCCTGGCACAACTTCCATAGAAATGCACCTACCCACCCTAGACACAGCTAAGTCACCACAGGGGTGGAAACCATCCTCAGTTTAGAGAGCACCACACAGATCCCTCCAATGCTTGCAAGCCTGTTCTGAATCCTTTCCAACCACCTGGGGCTTTCCCTGTTTCACTAATAAAAATGGTCTGCAAATCTGTGTGATAAGGGAGACAGAGAGGGGGCAAAGCGTTCCCTCCAATCCCTTCCTTCAGTCAGACATAACCTGTTGATGGCAGAAGCAGAGATGCTCTGATGGGCTGCTCTCTCCTCCACGGGCAGAACTAGGGAGAGAAGTGCCATCAGCCAGTAAAAAATAAAAGCTGCCCACAGAAACAGCCAAGTGTCAGGTTCACTCAGCATCATCTGATAACCCCGTGGAACAGGTGATCAATATTCATCAGCATCACAGTCTTCCTGCTAGTGATAGTTAATGGGCTGATAATGCCATCCTCCTTGTAGCCAAATCCCATCAGGGACCAGACAGTTGGAGCTAAAGCAGAAAAGTTATCAGATCTGGCAGGAGACAGTTTAGGAGGCTAAAATTAACCTTGTAACATTCACAGAAAGAACTAATTGTTTGTGACTGCTAGATTCCTGCCAGTGGCAAAGGTTTATTGCTGCACAGATCTTAACCTGATACTGGTTTTTCTGCAGCATAAAANAAGCAGGGGGAAAAAAATTATATATACCAGGGTTCTTTTTAACCCCTCTCCCACAAAAAATATAAATTACCCTACATATACTAGAAATTAAAGCTAAAGACTTGTGCATTTGTGCTATAATGATTCAAGTTGTTTCAAGACTCCAGAACATAATGTGAATTCATGAACTTGACAAAGATTTTGTCATAAAAAAAAGCCTCTCAGTAAAGAACAAGTCTGCTGAATTACTCTTATTTTATTAAAAACTTTAGTGATGTAATTTCCTCCCCTTTTCCTTCCAGCAGTATACAAGTACACATATTGGTTTTGGCTGTAGAGTTATCAGCTGGAACTCAGTAGAAAGAAGAGAAATAAGTGGCATAACCAAAGGTGGTGACAGACTTCAGGACTCTGAAGATGTCCAAGAGAGGGAAGATGCAATACTTGACAATATGCTTGAGCTGTAGGTCTCTTGAATTTTGGGCATATTTATGTTCAGCAAATGTGCTGCATAGTAGAACTACAGGGCAAACTCCAGAACAAGAAAGAGAATCTGAAAACACAGGAAAAGAGATAACTTAGAGCTGGAGAAGAGGTTTGCTTCACAGAAGAAGAAAAGGAAGTGGTGGGAGCACAAGATACGTTGGAAAATGAAAAGACAGCACATTTAGTGCACAAAAGAAAGAGGAATGGAGAGCCAAGGAGTCCTTGGTAGCCAGTGTAGAGAAAACCAGAACTTGTACCAGGAAAAGGCCCTAATTATGAAAAGTAAAATTAAAATACTGTCACAGCAGCTTACAGATGTAAAGAAACAAGAACTGAAAAGCAGGTTTGGGTTAGGATTCTTGAAAATATCAGGGAGGATCCTATGGAGTGCTCTTGACAAGAACTTACACTGGAGTGGGTCAAGACTTTGTACACTAGGCTAGAATGTGCAAAGTAGAGAAAGTTTAAGTTATATCTCTGGAATTCATCCATTCCTAAGAGAGGAATCTAAGTGCACAGCAACAAGAATTAAAAACAAACAAGGGTTGCTTATGATGAAAAAGATCTGACTCCCAGTAACAAGTATACGATCAGGTAAAAAGAGTTTATCTTGAGGGACTGACACCATGCAGATGTGTAGGATACTGGGCTGTGATGTGGATGACTTAAAAATGAGAAGAGAGGACAAGTGAAGTGACACTTCTGAATGACGTTAGTATTAAAACCTGGCTGAAGAGGGCTCAGATGATTGGGGTTCAGTAGCAGATTAAAAGTTGGAGGGTACGTAGCAAAGTAAGTTAAAAAATTTCTTCTGAGACAATTTGATAAATCACTGGAAAACCCTGAGGGTTAAATATATATATGGATCAAGGATCTCTATAATATGACTTTAGATATGTCTAAATGCTGAAAGTTAAGCCCTCAACGACAGATTTTAATTACTAGGTGATTATCACCTGAAATTGAGAAAGGTGAGAACTGCCAGAAGTCAGCTGAATTACACATTTGAAAGATATTCACAAAAGTAAGTGTAAGTTCTTCACCTGTAAGAAGCAAGGAAGATGAAGGAAATTAGTGTCATTTGTTTCAACCTACCAGAGTGCTTTAAGAGAACAAGGAAACCACTAAGTCTCTTTCCTGCTCTTGACCAGAGAGGCATGTATGATTTCTTTGATGTTTTTACTTAGAAACATCAGTTAGCTGTACAAAGAATAAATTGATGACAAAGTCAGTTGGCAGTATAACTTTCAGTGTTAAGCTAAACCACCTGCAAGAGCAGTGTTATCTCCCCATCAGAAGCAGCTTGGGCAGACATGCAACAAGTCAAGTTTTCTAACAAGTGTCTAAATCTGTATTTGAATGGCAGAGGCTGTGTAAGGCAGGTGGACATCTATTTCATCTGTATCTCTCACATGGAAAGCACACTGAAAATAAGAAGAAAAGCTAAATATCTGGATTCTAGGTCTTGGGATAAGTATGTATTTGAGATTACTCCCTTTAAGTTTCTTTCAGTTGAGATGTTTATGCATGTCAGAGGAACAATTTTTTTTATGTCCCACTCAGCACCAGCAAGATTACCTGATAAAGAAAGGTAACCATGAATTTATTTTCCTTGGCATACATCCAAGAACCAAGCATTTTGGCCCTTTCCTGCACTGTTATTATTTCTTTTCACTACAAGCCAAAATCATACCAGAAAGTGTTGCATTAATAACAATAATTCTCTGTCCAGAAGGAAATATCGCTGTCATTAATTTTATATAATGATGGTAGTACATGTATTAGATAATAGTTAGGGAAACTTAAATATTATGGAAACACTTCAAGCTAACTCTTAAACTCTAGTGTGCAAAGCAAAGAGACAACAAAAGTAAGCTGTGGAGCTAATTAATGTATTGATAACTCAGAAGTGGAGATAGTATAAGTACCACCTTATATTCAGGCTATGGGCATGAAATTTTCCATTTATGGATATTGAGAAATGGTGCTTTTTTTAGTAAAACAGAAGAGAGAGACCAAGCCATACAGAAACACTTTCTTCAGTATTTGCATGCAAATGAGATGCAGAGAATTAAGCTCCAGAATACCACAGAAAAACATTGAGAAGACAGACAGAAAACACAGCAGGAAGGCATGGATGTCAGTCAGACTTTGATGACAAACATGAATAGACACAAAAGCAAATTGAAGGCCCCCTACTAACCCTCTAAGCTAATAGAACCAATATTTTCACCTGAAGAAATTACAATCAATTAACCACTCCTCCCCAAAAACACATCATGAAATTCATGTTCATGTTCACATCATGAAATTCAAAGTTCATTGAAAATATTTTTTGTCTAAAATTGTTTAAATAAAATTATTTCAAATTCATATGATTCTGATGATAAACATTAATTCTGATGAATTAGTCATTTTGAGTTGTTATGAGGAAAAAACCCAAGACAACATGACAAAGTCCAGTGTTAATAAAGCCAACCAAACACACACAGACACACACACANCTACACTTAAAAGCAGTGTAACAATGGAGTGGATCCATTCTAGTGCTGTGCATGCCAGCATGAAACATTTCATTCATGTATAATAATGTATAATATATCCCCTGGTTTTGTTTCCATGCTCAAAAACTTGCAAAAAACCAAAGAAATCAACTTTTCATTGGTTCTGGTAAACAGCAATATATTTAGATGGCAGACACTTGGAGTTAAAAAAACCTGTTTCTTCTAGCAGTTAACTCTGCTTCTTTCTTGGTGGGAGTAAAAAGAATTCCTTCTATGATAAGAACATTTGACACTTACAGCTATGGCTATGACCACGATTACTTTTTGGTTGGTACTCAAAAAGAATTTAAAAATATTTTTTCCCAAATTGAGTTCAAACAATTTTGTTAATAAAGTTATTGAATCAAAACAGTGTGGATAGGCAAAATATTTAATTAAGAACACTTTTAAAAACCAAAGAAACTAGTTTTATAATGCATCCATCATTGAACACCGTCATTGCTGGACTATATAAGATTCTGTGTTAAAACTTTTTCATTCTCTTCTGCTACAGCTTTAAAATTTCTCATTAAACATTTAAAAGTAAAGGAAGCCTTAACTGAAATGCAAACCTCTCACTTCTTGTGCAAGAATTCTAATATTTTAGATGACTTTTCATTTCCTTCTTTGACCAATAAATATTTATTATTTCTTCCTCCATTTTGTCTCCAGGTTTATTGAAATAGCATTGAAATTTTTTTGAGATACTTTTTTCAGAACATATCAGGATGGTTTCTTTCTAAGTTTCTGATACATCATTTTATTTGTTCGAAACTATTTTGAGAATCTGACTAGAATTTTAAAATAACTTGGAATCAATCTAAACAGTATTTTTGTATCAAACTTTAAAATCACTAGGTTCTGCTCATGACAACTCACTTTTGTTAGTTATGTTATTTTCCATACTGCATCCAAAAATATCACAGCTGTTCCTGAAGGGGAACAGCACAAAAATAACCCTGACAAGTTCATTTTGAAGTTCTCCTCCCACAAGTCTATATGCTTAAATAGTCAAAACAGACAATTCAGCTAAATAACATTATCAGGAAAAAAATTCTGCAAAAGCAGTGTAGAACAGACAGTTTTCAACGTAATGCCTTGCATATTGAAACAACTTTCTTCACTTTTATTGCTGATATCTGCTGGCTGCGCTATACCTGTGCTAAATGTCAGAACTAATAACCAGCAACTTCAGATGTTCAAAGGCCAAAGTGCTAAGAACAGGTTGCCTTCATGTTCTTTATCATTCATTATTCAAGTGGCTGCTTGTAATATTTAACCTCAGCCAAGTCATAACATTCACTGCAGAAACTCATTAGTGCTCATTATCTTCTGACCACTAACCTGCCAGGCAGGGCAAGGGCAGGGGCAGTGTACCAAGGAGAATGGGTTAAGTGACAGACAGATAAAAAGAGGAAGCTTTTCACCACTCAGAGAAAATTGCTCCTTTCATCCTGCCAACAGCTTCACAGTTGCCTGTAGGTCTTTTTCTACTTGAATCATCTAAGGTTCCTTCTAGGAAATAAATACTTACATAATTTTAGAATTTCCCCTGTTTTTAGAATCCTGAGCTGAAAAAAATTAGGTTTTGGCCAGCAGCAGCAGTGTCCAGATTCGTGTTCATATTGATACTGCAGGTCTCAGAGATGTTCATTTTGTGATATTAGTTCACATTTTAACTCCAGTTCTTCTTAAATTGTGGAATACAAATAGACAACATTTCAGAAATACCTAAACAGAATATCTCAGTGGCACTTGTTTTTCTTTCACTGCTCATTCACTCGCATTTCTCCTGTGAGTGACCATAAAGCTGCCGAGCATTATTGGCAATTGGGACCTACACTACACCAGCCAAACACTTTGTGATATTTTGGTCACTAAACAACCTTCTCCTTTTCTTGCTCCAGGTCCCCCAGCTTTTTGAGAAAGCACAGACTGACAGCTGGAAGCCATGGCTGGGCACAGGGCTCATCACAGCCAACACATGCCACCTGACTCCTCATCTTTAGCCTCTGATTGCAGTTTGGCACCTGAACTTGCAAATATTAGTTGGTGAAACATTTTATGATAATCGTGTTCAAATGTTTAGGTGATCACTCCTTAATGGTATTACTGGAAATATTCTGTCACTCATTTGGCCCCCCTTTATCTTGGCACTTAGAGGCTTCACCTTCATAAGGAGGCCACACTCCACAGAGGATTTCACACCTAGGCTGACAGATGCCAGCCATTTACACAAATGTCTGCTCTTCTGCAGAGAGCTCATTTTGTTCCAGCAAACAGAATGATTTAAGAATGTAGGAAGATAACTATATGCTTAAACACATATATACATATAACTAGGCTCATAACTGGGCATAAACAATGGAAAGAGGATTATGAATACAAAGAGGAGGGAATAACAACTTTTCTATTTTTTTTTTATCACTAAGGATAACTATTCAAAAGCGTTCATCATACTGAAAACATTAACATTCCTCAGTACCATTACCACTGTTACCTCTACAGTAGTCTCATGCACACTGGTTTGAAATTCTTCTGGGATTTTTGGAATCCCACAACAACTTACTGCAGAATTAACAGTATTTATTTGAGATTTATACTCTGATAACAGCAAGGGAACACAATGAGAAAGGTTCTATTGTGCTGGGAGCCCTAGCAACAGCATCCTGTTCTCAAAAAGGTTAATCCCCTGTTTCATCACATCCTGATGCTTTGCTGATAGTCCCCACTGAAACTGTTCATGTATAGCCTTCTGCAAATTCCTAAAGACAGAATGTGTCCGGTTTCACAGACAGGGAACGTTTCCTTATTTCAAATGACAAAAAATGAAATTAAAATTTTTTCAGTAAAAAGTCAAAAGAATTCTTCAGGGAAAATCCCCTTTTCTTATGTGTGTGAAATAGGTTTCACTAGAACAATACACAGAGCCATACAGCAAGCTGCTGGAGACAACTGGAATTAAAGAAAGCTTTGAAGCTGTTCGCATGAAACGACCTAAGCAAAGGCTATTGAATAGTGTATTTGAATGATATAGTAAAGAAGTAGATAAGCTCTGAGACAGACGCTTTATTTCTGAATTTTTATAATATTTCTTCATTTTCTCTGGTTTATATCATATTACCAATAAAAATGAGTGGGCTGTTTTTTAATTGCACATAAGCTGCAGAGCATCAGGAAAATATGCCTTGTGTTCCACGTGACTCAAACATGATATATGATTTTTCTTTGCAGTTTTGCTTTAGTGCTAAGCACTTAGAGAACATTTCTTGAATGTTAAGGTCCAGGGTCACAGATGGAAAATGGCTGTGAAGACTGAATGGATCTTCACTGAACAGGGATGGAAGCCATGTAGACCTTTCTGCTTGATATTTTTATAGCTAGAAAGCATACTTAGCTCCTTATTGTAGGCATTTAAACTACCCTCCCTTAGGTACAGAGAGCAGCTGTATGGAGATTCAGGCCTTTCAGCTATAACGGCTGAGGGAAGGTTTTGAAGAAGCCTCTTTTTCTCGCTGTTTAGAGAGGGAAACACATCCCAACATTGGATGTTTGCAGTATGATGTGTAAGCTGTTGACATTGTATACTTCATCAAATCAGCCCAGATTCTAGTGATTCTGCATGCAGAGTCTCAAGGACTATATCTAAGGGGTACATTTTCATATAGTTGATGTTGCATACTACCAAGATTACAGAGAAATTCAGGAGAGGAGTCAGTGACCCACATCCAGTTTCCTAGGATGTGAGCCGCAAAACCTTGTCCTGAGAGTCCTGCTCTGCTGCTGGGAGTTTTGCCAACGAAGCCTGGCAACCCATCCTTTTTGTGTCCTTACACTTAGACAGTTCACTGCTGAATGACAAAACAGGCAGCTCAGAAAAGTCACCAAGCACAGGCACATGCACACACGTTTGCTTGGCGCAGTGGAAAGCAGAGGATTTTTTCTGTGGGCTCTGCCGGTACAATCAGCAAACAACAGGCTCTGACAGCTGCTGCTCCCCCTATGCTGTCTAGGATGGCCTTGGAGGAGAAGAAAGGCAAAGAATGGCAGGGTAGGCTGGAGGTTCTTACCTGCTCTAATTTACTCCCTTAAGTTTCACTACAATTTCAGCATCATTGACACAGAAAGCTGTACAAACTTCTCACTAAGGTATGCTTTGAGTGGCCTTTCAGCTTTACAAATCCTAAACAGCCCTCATAAAGTTATCTGTGGACAGCAAACATTTAGCATAGTACACATACAAATTGCTACTTGCATGTCCAAAGAAACTGTGTGTCAACATTTAGATGACTGTTCAGATTCTGTTCTGTACAGCACAGAGAAAAGGAGTCTGATTTGTAGAGCACGACCGTAATGGAGTTTTTTTTTGTCAGAGTTTGTGCCAACAGTATCCTTTGAATTCTCAGTGAATTAGACCTGTTTGTTTTTTTTCAAGCAAATCTGCTGTCGTAAGAAAAACAAAGTTCTGCGAAACTTGCAGTATATAGAACTATTTAGTCCATTGTCTATAAATCAAAATATGTTTTAAAATTTAGATGTGAGGCATGCCAGAATTGAAGACATTGCTGTTAGTTCCAAATAGAGCTGACAAGAAACAAAACAGATTTGAAAGATACTTTCATTAGAACACCTCTTGCAACAAGAAATGCAAAAAAAGTCTTCATAAGCTGCAGAAGAAAAAAAAAAGAACATGAGAGAACAAGAGGTTCTTTATTTATTATAATTTTATTTTCCATATAATGGTGAAATTTCAGTGGTTTTGTTTCAAGCATCCAAAGTCCAGTTCTTCCCCGGAAACCTCTGAGAACCTGTATACTGCCTGGCCCAAGATCCCTGCTAGCCAAGATTCAGGTCAGTGAAACAAATTTTTTTTATGTCACTGATGTACTGTGGTGGGCCTGGGAAAAGCAGTGTCTTGGATGAGATTTTTTATGCTGCAGACTAATGTTAATGTGGATGTGACACACAGTGAAGACATCTGGCCTATTGCACGTAGTCCAAATTAACAGGTGGACTCCCTGTTAATTCTGTTGGATGTATCTGGAGGTATGTACCAGCTCTGGGGATGCCTGCCATGTCCACTGATAACAGAAGGAGCCTGATCTACTCTTCTGGAGCAGATGTCCAACTGTTTCAGCAACATAGGCTGGTGGAAATTAAAATGACCCTCGGACAACTGACATGGAAGCACGAAGTCAGTGAATTGAGATGTGAATAGAAAGGGAGAAGCTCAAAAGTTTCAGTGTGTTGGTCATGTCCAATCAATAAGATACCATTCAATTTCTTTTTACAAGACATGGCTTTTTTTTTGTGCATAGGAGAAAGAAATATGCACTCATTTGCATGAATAACTTTTCTTCAGCTGTAGAATGGTACATCTATGTGATACAACAAGTAGAATGATACATCTGGATGTGGATGTGTGCAGGTGTTATGGCAGTCACTCCCTGGTGGTTTGGAAGGCAGGACAAATCCACACACCAGTATGAAGTATGCGACTCCACATGCTGTACACTCATGATAGCAGAAGCTTCTGGCAACTGTTTCTACCCCTGAACCATGGGGAGTTATACTTCCTTCTTCTATCTCCTGAAAGAAACTTCAAGATAATGAGCGGAAGTATCAACATGAGGATCTGATGGTAGCTGTTTAGCTTTGGTGTTAGCCCGCTTTTGAAGGCAGGACCCAAATCCTGGTTCTGGTCTCCTGTCTCAGCATCTGCCTAGTGCCTAGTGCCTAGCTGTATTTCTCCATCAGCTACAACAGGTTCCAACAGTTACTGGAGGCCTGAACATCCAGTTTGACATTTTGGTGCCTGCAAAGCCTGAAGTTCCCTTCCTCCAAAGCTCAGCTGTTCTGTTTTGATACAGAACTGTGAGAAACATAACCAAGTGAAATATAGCATGTTTTATATTGATAGCACACCTTGCCCCAAAACAAGCCTTTACCAGAAAAGGTGTCCTTAGTAGCCAAATTTGCATTAGCAGTAGAATTTATGGGTAATGGTAATTACCCATATGGTAATAGTAATGGGTACCCCTTAGAACAAAATATGCAATGAGCATGTGGGTTTCTTGTGCCACTGATGGCTCTTCTAGTATATATGCTCTGGGTTAAAAGTCTTTTAGTGAACTCAATAGAATGAAATTGTTTTCATTGTAAAAAGCTAATGCAGTGCCTGTTCTGTTTGGGAAAATTCTCAGAAACAATTACTGAAAAACCTGGAAAGTTAATTGGGTTCTCTGGACCTTTGGTATTGGATGTCACAACAGGCTCTATTGTAAGCACATTCTTTTATAGGTAAAACCACACATTTATATATCCTACCATTCCTGTTCTGCTTGGTTTCAAGATTTTGGAGACATCCATTGAGTACAACATCTTGAAAGTGTCTTCTTAGATCCTCTATGCTCCTGGATCTTTCCTAGATAAACCTCCAAACACCTTGATTATCTATATAACTCAGATAAGATTTTTTCCAGTCGTATAGAACTTACTTCTGTTACATCTGCCCACCATTTCAGCCTCCCACGCAGAAGAGCTATGACAGGGCATCAACCAGAATGGCTTTTTTTATTCTCTACTGTACAAAAAAACTGCTACACTTAAGTATTTTGAGTTGTAAAGATACCTGAGTTAGTTTGCTGCAGACTGCATAAATATTTACTTTGGGATCTTGATACGTCCTGTAGTCTGTCCTTAGCCTCTTGGTATCTTGGCTTCACTGTTGTCAAGACCCAAGCTGGCAAGTTTAAGAGTCTCTGTGAGGTATAATTTATCTTATAAGTTCTGTCATATACATAACCTTAAAAATAAGAGGGCTGTCTGTCCTCTTTACAGAGGAGGCTCACTTTCTAGCTGCTGCAGCTGTGACCTGTGTGATGTGCCTGACAATGGGAATGGGAGAAAGAACAAGAAAATTAATCTTCTGTTGTTAGTAAAACATACAACACCATGTGGTGAAAAAGAAAGTCAAGTGTCGGTAAATAACAAGTAGTATAGGAGCTTAACTGGTCAATACAACTGGAGGTGATCAAACACACGAATCCCATTTTCACTCTACACTGCAATCTGACTTTGTACTTGTTTTGAATGCTTTAGCACATGAAAGGGAAACAGTGGCTGAAAACCTAAAGAAATATAGGTGTGACTTAGGTATTAACTTAGATAAGTGGCTGGGATGGAGCTAACTTTCTTCTTGGTGGCTCATGTAGTGCTCTTCTGAATTTGGGACCAAGACAGTGTTGATAACACAGGGATGTTTTAGCTGTTTCTGATCAATGCTTGCTCACTGTCAAGGCTTTCTCTGTTTCTCACTCTGTCCTGCCAGCGAGCTGGCTGGGCTTTGGCAAGAACCTGGAGTGGGGCACAGCCAGGACACATGACCCAAATTGACCAAAGGGGCGTTCCAGACTACGTGGGATGTGTAAAAGCTGGGTTAAACTCAGTAAAAACTGGGGATGGGGACTAGATTTTCTAAGGGAGCTGCTGCTCAGAGCCTGACTGAGCTTCGGCCTGGTATTGGGAAACAGCGAGTGATGGTCTTTGCACCACCTGGTTTTTGTTTTTCCTCTGTTTGCATCACTTCAAATGTCTTTATCTCAGGCTTCAAGGGTTTTTTGCTTTTGCTTTTCTAGTTGTGTCCCCAATCCCACTAGGGGAGAGTGAGTGAGTTGCTGATCAGTGCTTAGTTGTTGGCCAGGGTTAACATCAGCCCTCTACAGCCTGTCAGTTCCTTTGTTTTAAAGAAGTATAAAATAGGACACAACAGCCTAATTATAAATCCAATCTTTTCTCATGGTTGTTGTGGAATTATGCCACTCTAATTGCTGTAAATGTCAAATATATTTAGAAATAAAGGGTTTTCAGCTTTCTCCCAAACCAAAATGGTAGAACTGTATAACTATAGTGGCAACCAGTATTATCTATATAAAAAAAAGGTCATTTTATGAGAGGATTAGGTATGTGAAGACCATGTGTGTGCATAAAATTTATTCACAGTTTCAGTTTATATTCCATATAGTATATTGCCAAAATAATGAACCCTGTGCACTCAATTTAACACCTTTGACACCTTCTACTTCCTTGGCATTTTTCAAATTGGAAATCTTTTTATAGAGAGCCCTTCCCTTAAACTGCAGAAAGTTGACAATCCCATGTCAATGAAACCAAGACTTTCTGCCAAAGGCAGAGACCAAGGGCAGCAGCAAACGCTATTTCAGAGTACACCTCTTCCCATTATTTCAGGGATTGGAAAAAATTATCAAGGGAGTGAAAAAACCATATTAAATACATGAATGTGTCTTCAAAATTCTTTCTGTTTTCAGATTTCCGTCTCTTAACTTCAGCTTCTTCTCTTCCCACAGCTTTCACAATACAAAGGGCAACCTGCAGAATAATCTGATAAATACTTACATATTTGTAGATGCATTCTTACCCAGGTGAGGACTCCACACCACATGAAGGTCTAAAAATACACTTCCCACAGAATTATACAACCTGAAGAAAATACACAAAACTAAAAAAATCAATCTAAATCAAAGACTCTTTATCCTGAAATTTCTGAACTAGGCAATCTGAAATATAATGAAATTTTTGGCATATTTTTATTTTATCCAAACAGTTGGGCATCCCTAATTTATATGACAGAGGCTGAGGCTGATGGGGAAAGGACAGCTGGGTTGATTACTTTGCTTCATTCATAATGCAGTTCTCTTCTCCTCCCGACATGTGAAACATCTCAGTGATTTTATGCTCTCCCTCCCTTTCTCAAAAAGTACCAATGAAAATATCTTCCCCCTGACTGAGCAGATAGTTAATTTTAAATTAAACAGCTGTGTCCAGGCACAATGAGCATATATTTCTGCTGCATAGCAAATGACTTGTAACTGGAATTACCAAGGTTTTAGGGTTTGACCTCCAAACAGTTAATTAACATTTATTTTAGGTGAGTAGTATGAGACTGATCCTATTGATAGTAATGCAAAAAGGTTTTGCAGTTTGAATCCACTTCTCAGTGGGCAAGAATGGCAATACTGGTGGCTGTGAAAAGGAGCTGAGAACCTACTGGAGGTTACAGCAGAGAGATGTTGGGAAGTATGGAGTGGTTGAGTACTTTATTTTGACACTGGATAAAAATACTTTTGGGAGGCGAGAGTCATTGCTTTCCTGGATGAGTAATTGCAGACAAACTTTCAAAAAATGAAAGTTAAAAAGCTATTTCATAAGACAGAACAGGACTCTGAATATGGGATCCACTCCATGGTGGTAAAACATCAATAAAATATTATGTTGCTTAGGCATATAGCAGGGACAGAAATTTTGAGCTCAGATGGAAGGAACCCCCTGAAATGCTTCAGTTGCTTTGGCACAAGAGAGAAATAAGCATCTCTGAAGGTCTCACCTCCTCAGAAGAGGCACCTATGTCAGCCCACTTATCCCTCTGGAAGCCTCCAGCTGCCTCCTCGCATGCAAATAAGAAAGGGCTGGAAGAGAACGCAATACCAGACTGGAAAATGCTAGGTGCAAGCTAGATACCTCAAGTGGGCAGGTTGGTTCCTTGGCCATTTTTTATACTGCTAGCCTGCTGTGTTTATTTGTGTCATTATTTTCTGTAAATTGCTCAAGAAGTCAGTTGATCAAGTATATCATCAACATTTCTTCGTGCCATGTGTGAGTTAAGTTTACCTTTAATTCACCTGTACAATATAGTTTCACAATGACTTGCCACAAAACAGGATTTAATTCAGCTGTGCAGAGCTGCAAATCACAAAACAATGAATCATTGTTTATGTAAACCAGAAAATCTAGCTCTGTGCTAAGAATAATTCAATCAGTCTATAAAAAGGACTGTCCACAAGTAGCTTCTACCCTCTAAAATGCTTCACATTTGTTGCAGTTTTCCAAGGACTGGCTCTTTCCTTTCATCTTCTGAAAGTTCAGTTATGAGAGAAAGGTCAAAATTGCTAATAGCAGATCAATTGAGAAAAGCTTATGACTCCCCTCACCCCTCCATTTGTATATGTTCTCTTTTTCAAACAATTCTCACAAAATATATACTTCTCTGAAAGGAATCATAGGAACATGCTGAAGCATTTGGTTAGTCTATGATCTCATTCCTATGTTTCAAAGTCTAATTTTAGGGCTAATTTAAATCAAAATTAAATGCAGACAAGCACTTGAAACCAAGTAGTTCGTTCTTCTGTGGAAGAGTGTGTGGCATGTCTCTGGGCTACTTCCTTTAATACCATTGTGGCTCTTCATTCTACTCACTCCAGTATGTCCATATCTCCCCTCTACTGCTGCACTGGGCAGCCCAGAACTGAACCTTCCAGGTGTGTCTCTCCTGTGATAAGACCTGTTGGCAACACTCCTCTTAATGCAGACCAGAAAGCTGTTGGCCTTTTTTGGCCTGAGGGGGAATTACTGCCACAGGCTGATTTGCTGTCCACCAGAATCCTCAGGTCCTTTCCTGCAAAGCTTCTTTCCAGCTTCTGGGTCCCCAGCCCGTGCTGGTACGTGAGGTTATTCCTCTCTGTTTGAAGGGCTTTGCTTTTCACTTTGTTGAACATCATGAGATTCTGGTTGACCCACTTCTCCCCCTTCTCAAGGTCACTATCAACTTGAACCCAGGTCTATAATTTGCTTTTCTTATAATGTACAGTGAAGCCAGCTTATGAACTCAGATCAAAAATCCCATCCACATCCATTATGAGGACCAAAACTTAATTTTTGTTTGAACTAGAGCTGATCTTTTAGGGAAGTCTTCAAATGTAATTACTGGAAAATTGCCATTTTCCAGTAATAAGTGAAAACTAACAAAACTGTTTGTCTCCCCCCAGACTATAACCCTTGACACCTGTGTAAAAAATCCCATTTCATTTTTTGCTATGAATGCATCTATCTTTGAGTTGCAGTTAGCAGAATTTCGTCTTTTAGGTTGGAAACCTGTGTATTCCCAGGCTTAATTTTCCCATATTAATTTTCTCATAGAAACTCCAGTCTGTGGTCAACTGTATTTTTTTTAAGCCTCAAAATATTTGCTGAGTTTCCTGTAGCCACCATGATAAGACGTTGAAAGTAGAGCACAATACCTTGTCCTGGTAGTAGTTACACTGATACTAAAATTTAGTAGTAACAGAGGCAGGGTTTCTTTGCCTAACTGTAGGTATCTAGTGAAAATTTAGATGGTCTCTTGCTTAACTTCTATTTGCCAGCCCAGATGGGTATTCATCTCTGGTAGGTCCTTTACCATATGTTTGCACCCTGGCCTTGTGTTTTAGGTACTGAACAGTCCTTCATCCAGCACTAGACACCTGTTCAGGCAGCTGAGTCCTGCTCACAGTGCTCCTTAACAGTTCATCAGTTCATGCATACATTCACTTTATCGTGTTAATCTCTTGATCATAAAATTCCATGAGAAATTATGTTCTCTGGGGTTTTTTTCAGAGCAATTTTTTTTCCCCAAGCTAGCAGCTGTTATTTTGCTTGTCCTACAGTCTTATTCGTTTTCTTGGCTTTGGTAGTACACTTCAGTTGGTGCTGAAATTTCCACTTTGCTGAGCAAATCAGAATACCCCCCAACCATGTCCTCTTTATGGTTCCAATTTTCTCAGTATTTGAATATCAGAAAGTTGTACAATAATATAAGAAAAATATTTTAAAGTTGTATTCCAAAGACTAGAAGGATCTAATTTTTTTAAATGTCACTTTAAAGTGATTTACTCCTTGTGATTATAGGTAGAGACATACCAATCATCCTTTGAATGAAAGGCATACTTCTTTTATATCATTCAATCTCCTAAATTTAGTGCAGTCCAATATTTTAGGTGCCTTACAGAAATCTAAATATGTCAACACCTTGTGTAATCTCAGTCTGTTTCATTTTCTTTTCTGCAGTTAGAAGAATTATAGAGTTCCCTGCTTACTGGACATTTTGTCCTTTGGTTTCAATTTGGTAGGTACTTAATGGAAGGTACATCAGCATTAAGACTGTCAGACTGATGCAGTCATACAGATGCAAGAGATTTATTTAAATGAAAAGAAAAGTGTATTTTATTCTTGCTGATGCTAATGGGCCAGTACATCTTCATGAATCATAAAAGAACAAAGTGCCCTCGTCTATACAAATATTTAGCTAAAGTCTCAAAGGATGGCACCCCAAGGGTACCTTGAGGACAAGGAGAAAATAGAAGCTGAGGAAGAAAGACTAGCAAAATGCAATTTGAGCTGCATCATCCCACTGCTTATAGGTAGGAACTTGAAGAGGATTCCAAAATCATATGAACCTCCTGAAAATATATCTGTGTTCGAGATCAATGTCATAGATTCCTGCTAGGAGGAGGCAGGGGAGAACTATCTCTTTCTGCTTAGTGGGACTGACTTTTGGATCCTGTGGGCTCAGCAGAAGATGCAGAGTAGTTCTGAGCTGAGGGAATATTTATCCATCTGTCCCTTGTGTGCTCTTTGTGTTTCACTGGGAACATGTCAGTGAAGGAAATTTGGGAATATTGTCAAGCAGGACTTGACATGTTCCCCTCATGGGAGATGACTCATTACTGTTTGATTCACCCATCTCCCAAATATTTCTTTTCTAGCAAAAGTTAAATGTTAAATTCCTAAATTTGTTTTAGTATTGCTATGTCATCACTGATATTCCTCAAAGGTGTTGTTTCCCTGTTAATGAAATTTTTGACCTGTAAGAAAAACCAAAACCAACCAACCAGAAAAAAACCGAAACATCAAAACCAACCAACCAACCAAACAACAAAAACCGAATCAAATGAAACCACAAAACAACAACAAAAAAACCCAACAAAAAACCCACCAGAAGCAAACTCCAAAACCAATACAAGCATAAACAATATGTGTTGTATGTAAAATATTTACTGTAGACTTCATTTTTAAAAGCGTTGTCATGTTTGGTTATCTTTGCATAACTAAAGAGCCCATCTAGATGCCCCATAGCAGGCACTTAAAGCTGAAGAGAAACAGAAATATTTCCATTAGAGCTATAAGCATTTAAGTGACAACTAATTCTATTTTAAATTTTATAGTGAAAATTTGATGGTAAAATAAAATGTGAAGGTAATTCCTCATAAAAAAAATGTTCATTTTTTTACACATATCCATTCAAATCAATCTATTTCTATGTACTTAAGACAGAACATTTTACTACATTTCTCCCATTCTTTTAACTTTCACAGAAATGGAAAAATAGTGCTATTTTACCCTACTATCTAGGTACAAATATCTGGAGGGAGTGTGGACAAGATGGAGATAACTTAAGCTACAGTACTGTTGGATGGTGGAAGCACGAACAGGACAGATGCACAGCCCCTCCAACAGCACCCGGCTGTTCTTTTCCTCTCAGTGCTAAAATTGTGGTAGTCCTTGTAGCCAGTTTACTACTTTTAAAATGTTTCCAGAATATCTTATTCAGCTAAGTAGGTGTTTTTCTTTAGTCCTACTGTACAATCAAGCTGCATGAGTAACTGTCTAAGAATGTTTACAGGACATTTAATCAGCAGGAGACACTTATATTTATGAAGGTATTAGGAAATCCCCTGTGGATTTGTATCTAATTTAGTCATCTTTAAAGCTCAGTGTATTTACTGTTGCAGCTGAGGATTAGTACTGTCAAAAGAGTCTCAGCAGAGAAAGAAAATTAAGCACCTCATCTGTCTAATGCGAAATTTCCCAGGTTTCAGGAAGGTCTAACTCATCTGCTAGATCAGGGAATTATAGTCATTGTGCCCCGAAAAATTTGAAGACGATTTTTCTTTATGGATAAGAATAATGAAAGGGTTGTTCTTTAATACTTGATATTGAAAATGGAACTTTCTCAGCACAGAGAGAAAGAAATTGCCCCAAAATTTAAGAAACAAGCATCAACACTGTAAAGACTGAAAAGGCCTCCTTGCTATATCCTTCAGATCATACCAGATCTGAGCTGGCATGGCTAGCTGCCAACCATTAGTACCACATACTATGTTTAGTCCCTGAATCTTTTATCTCTCATGCTCAAATCCCACTTATTTCACCCTTACAGAGATGAGAAACATGTATCTGAAAACATTAACAAATTGAAAAAAAAGCTCTCTGAGATTAGCCAGAATATTTTGCCTACTCATTTTTTCCAGTTCATTTTGGAAAATGGGAGCTAAAATGTTGTTCTAACCTTTTGACTAAAATGTGAAATATCATATGAGGATTTGTGCTGAATTAAGTTAGATGCCGTAGCATTACATAATACAACAGGAACTGATACAATGTTCTAAAGCACAATCTGAACTGTACTGTTCCTGAAATGTAAGAAGATCTTGTCTTATTGTTCTTTATATTTTTGCAATACTAAGCCCAGATGCTTTGGACTGAACCTCTCCCTTGATGCTCTGGGGGAGCACTGTAGCTTTCATTGCTATTTTTGCTTGCAGGCAGATTCCATCTCTGGTATTACACCACATTTTGTTTGACAGAATGAGGAATAGACCAGATTGCTTCATAAAACTAAGAAATGGAGAAAATTTGGCTCGTAGTACCTATTTTACCAATTTTTAAACAATCAGCTAGGTACTTAAGCACATGCTCAAGGACTATTGGTGTCATTAGTACTTCTGAGAAACGAAATTGCAGACACTTAATTCTCTGTTAAGTGAAACCTCCTGTATCATCAGTAGTAGCAAAAGGGGGGAAAGGGAGGCAATAACAGTGCAGCTGTTCACAACCTAAAGCACAAATTGCAGAATCATCTGGGGGAGTGGAGAATGGTCATATAGTATTTTTTGTATTAAAAACCAGACTGCATCCCTGAAAGCAGATATGGCTGTACAGTTCTCTTGCCTTCATTTTATATCTTAGAAAAGAAATATTTGTGACCAAGACTGATCTTCATTAAATACCAATATATAGCTCAGTTCCTGAATGTAGTTGAACTAAATTTCAGTTCATCACACAAAAAAACCCCAACAAATGGGAAGTAGAAACTTTGAAAAAGTCAGCCAAAGCAGAAACTTATCGGAAAACCAGCTCTGACATATGATGCCTCCATTTCCAAAAACAACGAGAAAGTTATCCAGTACAAATTATCTCTCTCACAGATGTCTCAGAGGGAAAAGATATAATGATCATGATGCTTAAAAATAATTTTTTTTTCAAGCTCCTGGCTTCTGGATGTCAGGCTCTCTTCCCATTCCCTGGCCCTCAGGCTGGCTTCAAAACAAGTTCTGGCCAAAATTCAGAGCATCTTAATAGGTGGTTTAAAAGATGCCAGTGCAGAGGGCAGGACTGTTTGACATAACTTTACATCTACAGAGTAGATAACTTTCCTGTAAGTTAGTTCAGCGCTGTGCCCTGAGATCCAAATGGCTTATCCACCCCTAGCGAGCTGCTGCGTTGTACGTGCCTGGTGTTTTTCATGAACACTTGCACTTTGCAGTCATCATCCCAGACTGCAGACATGTATTTCACAAAAGCTGCTGCAAGCGAGCACTAGCTGGTGTTCTCCTCCTTGTGACTGGTCCCTGCACGACATTGTCAGGACCACACTGTCCTGGTCATTCTTCTCCAGCTGCAGGGCTTCCTAATGTAGCATCCACTTGATCAGGAGATGCTCAAGTCTGCTGGCAAAGCACCCTGTGCATTCTCTCCCTGACTAAAAAGGCTGCCTAAGCTGAGCCATGGTACAAACTGCAGCACAGAGCCGAGGATATTCCTCACTTTCACAGGGGAAGCAATAAAGGCTGAGATTGTTACTTCTCCTTTAAACAGCTGAACAGCCTTCCTTATAAAGCATATACAGTCCTGTTACCTGCAATGCACAGAAAGAGTGGAGCAGAGTACAGACAGGGAACTCTAAAAGTCACCCTACAGCCAGCTTTTCATTACGCAATGCTGCAGTGCCTGTGCTGTAAGGGTGACTGAGCAATCTCCTAGATGAAAATCAGCTGTGAAGAATAAAATGCCAGCACAATTTTCTGATGGTTGGTTTTCACTGCTTCCTCTGTTCTTATTTTTGCCTTTATAAATATTTTATGCTTAATTGGTTTATTACTGGGCTTATTGTTGGAGGTGAACGTGAGGCCAGAGAGGCAGGGAAGAAGTTAACTGCTGACCTGCTACTGGGCTTGGTTGCAGGTTTCCTAGCCAAGGGTTTTCTTGCATTGATTTAACTGATGTGATAAGACACACCTGTCAAACCTTTGAAAGGTGACTGGTGACTTTAGGTACTGCCTTAAAAAGGCAGCAATTAAGAGTGATGAGGACTGAGAAACAAAATTCTTTCAAGGCCTCCAACTGTGCATGCAAAAAGACCCATTTGAATTTCTTTGAAAATAAATGTACATAACATTAGAGCTATGATTTCTATGATATGGCTGATTTCTAGGCACTGCACAGATTTGCTTACCTCTGAACCACTGTTTTTCTCTTTTCAGGATGTGCCTCTGTGTAATAAAGGTTGTCCGACTTCCTTTTCCTTGGTCTGTACTATATTATCCTGCCTGAATGCACTGAGAACCAGAATGTGCAAACTCTTGGGGTAAAAAAAAAAACAGCATCAGAGCCAAGATCCCAGAGCAAGTATCCTACCAAGAGTTGCTGTAACTATGGCTGAAACCAAGTGGATTCCTCTTACCTGGAATTATGAAGTTTGGTCTGGATAAGTGACTTTTTCTAGGGTTTATATTAGGATGGAGAAAGACAAGACCAAGGCAGGTTCTCGATGGGATCCTACGGCCATAATCCTCTGAACTGCTTGGCAGTGTCACTGGGGGGGAGTGGATGCATACAGCTGGATGCCTGCTCATATTAAAGTTTCTTCAGTCAAATGTTTTCAAGGTGATTTCCTGGAAAAGACCTAGTCTAGATGTTTGGAGTCAAAAAGACTTTGGATTTTCTTCCCTTATAATATCAAAAATAGAATTACATTTCAATTTCAATGTCCCTGCATTTGTCAGAATAGTCAGTGGGCAAGAGCCCAGCAGTTTTTAGAGGATCTGTGATCCAGCAATCCTTTCTTGGTGCTGTGGAACCACATAGTCCTTCCCTGCCTCCCTCTTACCTGTTGTGCATCCAAATGTGCCATGGGTATAGCCACAGTTCTCCCTGAAAATTTTTCAGGAGCAGAATGTGGCCCTTCCCATCTTCCAGCACGAGGTAGCAAGGGAGGGTCTATTCTGAGATTTTCGGAGGCTGTGGTTTATTTGGTGCTTTAGTGGGGCTTTGGTTCTGTTGTGGCCATTGGTTTCGGTTTTGTTTTGGTTTTTTTTAAGACTAAATTATAAAAACCTTGTGTGCTTTGATGAAAAATCAACTCTGGTAAAAGATTAAAGAATCACCTTTTAAAAGTATTTTTCTTTTTTGTCTGTCTTAAAATATCACCATTTTAAAACATAAACCCCTGTAAAGAATGGAGCAGTGCAGGCAGTGTGTTTGCCTCACGTTAATGTCTGCTTGGCATTAGATGTGATTCCTGTCTTTTCTGGGCCAGGAGAGTGAAAGTTCCGTGCTGACCCGAGTGCACTCCTACCTGTCTAGATATGCCTGCCTGGAAATAGACAGGACATGGTGGTCTCCTGGAGATAACATTGACAGTCCATAGCTGGGCATTGACTCCTTAGTGGCTGCCAGCCAAAGGGAACAGAGTGCAAACGCTGTGACTAGAGTTTCAAACCAAACACTGAGGTCTCTGGATGCTTTACTAGGAGGGTGATAGCGGGTGCAGGGAGTGAGTGAATCCTGGGGGTGGTGAGAGAGAGAAGTGAGAAACTATGACAGCTTGAATGTGTGTACACATTTTGTTTTCTGCATTTAAAGTGGAGAAGACTCTTAATTGTTGCTAAACAACAAAAAATTTGACTCTTGCTCTGAGCTACAATAGAGGCTGCAAACGCTTAAAGCTGCTTTCAGTCCTGCTTGCTTGCTTGCTTGCCTGCTCGCTTGCTGTCTCAGTAGTCCTTTCTTAGTAATCCCCATCTTCCGTGGTCTTCTCCTCTCTCTTATGAGCTACCTCCCCAAGGGGCAGCCGGTCTCTGGTCTTTAGCAGAAACACCTGGTTCAGAACAGCTGCAACTCATCAAGGTCAAGACTGCCTACAGCCCATTCTTGTTCTCCTACATTTCTCCCTTTTTACTTTAGATCGATACAATACATACTAATTTTTTTCTCTTTTTCCACACATGCTAATAACTAAAGATGGTTTGGCTGGGGCACACTAAAAGGTTCAAATACATTACAACACTTAATCACTAATGCTTTATTTTTAAAGGTGGTTGTCAACTAGACCAGTGTCCCGGTTGCACAAGACATCAGGCTGCACTGCAGCTGATGAAGGAACTGCTCTGAGACCCACAGGAGTCTGCAGTAGGAGTCTTATTTAGGAGAGGAGTCAGGGTTGAGCAACAAAGAGACACATCCTGGAAAAAGCCAGAGGTGATTTTGCTCCCTAGACCTGGTAAGAAACTGAAACATTTCATTTTCACTTCTCAAAACGACGTGTTGCTTATCAGCTCACAAATAATTGTAGAATTTATAGGGAATTTCTGGAAGCTTTTTTTTTTTCATTCTGGAGTGGAAGAAATTTTAAAATAATGGGAAAGAACCAGTTCCACCCCATCCTTCAGCAAGTTTCATTCTGCATAGGCACCTTGGGTGACCATCTTTCACGTTCTGAAAGAGCAGCTCATAATAACGGCCTTGAGGAGGCTTGCAGACTAGAGAAGATACGATCTGTTAATCACTGTTGCCTGGTTCCATTCTTGTGCCATGTTAGATCCAAACAGTGAAATGTCAGGAGGTTAAGAATCAATTTTAAGCAGTAAAATACATCAAACTGTGCAGTCTGCTAAAATGTTCTGATACAGATGAATGCCTTTTTATTTAAGCAGCTATCAAGTGCACAGCATGAAGGACAAATCTTCTTGTTTTCTGTGTGTTTTGATGAACATATCTGCAAGACTAAAATCTGCTATTACATTTTTGTACTTGTATGATATTTTGCAGACAGGACACAGGAATATTTTTGAACAAAAAATCATAATTCAAAATGCACAATAATAGAGAAAAATTAGGTACACATTAAATTAAAAAAAAATTTCGTTTCCTTATTTTACTTTTGTTTGTTTGTCTATTTTCAAAAGCAAAAAGGGAGAAGATATCTTGTGTTTATATTACAAACTTCTTTACCTTACTCCTAAGACCAAGCATGTAGGCCTCGAGGAGCTTCATGTACCTTTTCATTTTTTCTTGTTAAGAATATCTTAACTAAGCAGAATCATTTAGGAGTTGGCTGGAAGATAATGGTCATGCAATAGCAGTAAAAATAAATGTGAAGGTGGATGTTTTCTGAGTACAACTACTACAGACCCATGAAGGAAGAAAAAATGCACGAAGTCATAGGTGCTCTCTTCCGAGCGTGCGTCCAGCTCTGACTGCTTGCAGTGGTTCATGGCTGTAAGCACAGCCAGAGGGATTGCTCTTCCACCTTACTAAGCCTGTCAGTCATCAAGTCAAAGTTAGTTTCTAGGCTCCCTCTACAGTCGATGGAGAAAAATAAGTTACCTCTGGAGGGCAGGTTCCCCTGTTTCCTCTGGACATGTCATATGCAGACTTCAAGGTGGCTTGGCACAGAATGAAGTGAATTGTCTGAAAACCTGAGCACCTTACAAGTAAAGGCTGGAGCATGGAAATGGCCATCTCAGCTTATACCTTTTAATTCATCACTTAATTATTATACATATTCATTGAATAGAAAAATACTTCAGTATTTTTCAGTATCTTTGAAGATGCCTTCTATCCTCTTTGATCTGTTTCAGCAATGTATGATTTTTATATAGGTAACATTTCTTCTTTTACATTGATTCTAAGGTTTAAGAAAAACTCATATATAGCTTTTGAATTATTTCATTTAAAGTCATTAAGTGAAGCTAAGTTCCTTCTCATCCACAGCCTCAACAGGAGATCTGTCATCTGAGGATTTGTTATTATTAGCTGCCTTTAACATGGGACAGCCTACATCCTTTATGGTGCTATTCTCTACACTGCACTAGCCATCATATTTGGAAAATACACCAGGATTCCATGAGTTTTATTCATCATAATCGTCTTCAGATTTAGCAAGTCTGGTTCAGTGTCTTTCTTAAGCTATTCCTGGCTGTGACCTCATCTCTGTTGAATGATAAGGAATTTTTTTGTTTTTCTTTTTTTTTTTCTTTCTTTCTTTTTTTTCTTTTTTTTGGTGTAATTATTTTTTTTAAAAGGAACACTACTGAAATCATTATTTTCTCTTCTTAAGGACTATGTTGTAGAAGGAGATCTTCAAGGAGATCTGAGTGTTATATTCATACAATAGACAAGAACAAGTTGTTCCACTGACAAATACAAAAGATGAATGTTAGGATAACCTTTGTGATAAAGACTCTGTGTGAATTTAAATAAGAACTAAAATAAAAGCGGGGTCAGACAAAAGGCAATGAGATACATTTTCTCATGTCAAAACATGCAAAATTGATTCTCATTTGGAGATCTAAATTAGTACAGATCTTGCAAATGTGGTAGCCAACTGCAAAAAGAGGGAAGGAGAAAAAGGCTGTTTCTGCCCTCTAAAAGGGACACCGTTACAGTCAAGGTGAAAACAGCTGTAAGGAGCTCCTGAGTTAGTATGCACTGCTCCTAACTCCAAGTACTAAGCTCTGCCAGCAAACACTGATAGACAGTGACAGAAAATGGACCTTATTAACACTTACAGACAGCCTCAAAATCGAAGCTAGTTACAGTACTCCAGAATTTTTTTTTTTTGTAAATAACAGAGAACAACTGCTCTTGCAACATACTTGTTCTCAGCACTATACTGAACAAAAGTCAATAAGTAGTTGTGAAACAGAGCTTTACTTTCACAGGTTGCATGATTAATTCTCCGTTGCAATGTCCTACCACAGACACTATGGTTTATGTAAAAAATGTCATGCTACAGTGATATTGAAAACATACAGATTTAAGCCACTCTGGTTTGTTCCACACCTTTTCCTTAAATTAAACAAACAATAAAACCCCTCCATTATGAGGCTGGAATGACTGCCATATTTCTGAACTTGGCTTTGAAAAGGCAATTTTTCTTCACATTGTGTACACTACCCCAGTTTCATGGTTGGTGCCAAATGTTCTAACAGAGCAAAGGCAGGAGCGGATCTCATACATCAAGAGCACTGCAGTTCCCTGGTAAGATCCCCAAACTGTGACACATACAAGAACGCAGTAATTGCTTTTTTTTCCCTTCTCATTTAAGTTTTGTTCTTACCTTGTAGAAGATATAAATGCAGAAAGCCAAAATTCTTCAAATATGGTAGAGAGTAAAGATTAAAGACAGAATTTTTTTTGAAATGCCTCATAATAAAGGAATAACTATCTCAGGAATAATTTGGGGATAACAATGAAGTTTTTACAGAAAATGCGTTGTATGCATAAATAAAGATAGACTATCAAGCGGTACAGTACCATTAAAAAAAATCGTAGGAGCACTTGGGATGGTGGAAACCAAGCTGAGACTTCAAGTACCTGTGTGAAAACTCTATGATGTGTAGTAGAAAGGAGCTTGAATTTTACTCAAGACCACCAGCAGCCATGCTCAGATTTCACACTACTATGCTGGCATGTCCTAAAAGTGTAAGAAAATGTGCTGAGTTCTCCAGCTGCCTTACACATCCAGAGATGAAGGCTTGCTCTTCTCCTTCTCTCCCACATCCCTGCAGTCAGTACAAAATCCTGCTGGGGGAGACCTGAAATGAGGCCAAAACAGTCCTCAAATCCAACCCTAGCCAGTCTCCACAGTCCTCTGGCATAACCTGGGAACCCCAAGCTGCTTTAATAACTAAGCACATTATTTTCTGGGAAGGTGACTGGTGTCAGTGCTGTTTACATCGTAGCTTTATCAGGGGTACATGCAGGTGTAACACATCACAGACAATCTGTCTGTAATGTTGCAAAAGTAGTAAGCTCTTTACACTTACAACAGAAATGTACAAAAACATCAACAGATATATAGATAATATATTATTAATCTCCTCTTCCCCAAAGCTACCAGGGGTGCTTTGGATACTTTGCTCTGCTACTGAATAATTTTCCACACTCTTTATATTTCTAAGGTGAAAAAGCTTTTTATCTGCAAAATGGCCCTCTCCACTCAGGCAGTTGAATAAATAGTGATATCCCCTGCCTGGCTGATGAACAGCACAGCACTGCAGACAGAGTTCAAACTGTATATTTATTGAGGGCTCCCATAACAGTTCAGATTTCTAATAAATTAGGTGTGCATACACTTCACTTATGTAGATTCCCTTGGATCCCTTTGCCTTCACTCTGCGTCTTTGACACACTGGAGAAAAGTCTAGTACAGGCTGAATGCAAATCTATATGTACTAACACTCCAAATTCCATTCCTACTTACACAAGAATAGTTTTAGCTTTATAAAAATGTGATTAATTTAGATTGTCTGTCTGCTTTTAACATTATTATTTTCAGTATAAATCTTTGGTAACGTCAGCAGGTGCCCCAGATTTATATGTGCCCCATTTTCATAATGAGAGTCATGGGGAAAGTAAGGTGCTCTGGTTTTTAAAACTGTTGGAAAGTCTTTTGCTACCTTGGGCAGATAATTATTAAGCCTTTATGAAACAGGGAAACGATTGTCACAGGAAAAAGAGGCATTTTATGGTAACAGCAAAATAAAATAGTAATTTTGGTTTCTTGTTGAAAGTGCATCAAACTCTCCCTGATCATTTACTGTTATGTTTTCCTGCCATGCCAGGTTGCTCCTATTCATACGCATTTCAACCAAAATTCAGATTTAAATGAACAGTAATTTTATTCACTGTCAAGATAGATCGTTACAGCTGTCAAGAAAGCTATCAGATTTTATTCCACCTGAATTTTTCCCCAAAGCTACTGTAGAAACTGAAACCAGAACACTGATCCAAAGCATCTTTTGATTTGCAGTGAAAATACTTTTGCTATTTTTTTTTTTTCCAAATTAGTACTTAATTTATGTCACACTTACATGCTGAGCTAAATTCTTGCTAGTTCTTCCCTGGTTTCATCTAAAAGGTGAGTGAATCTGAAGCAGAGATTGAATGGTGCCAAGTGGTGGATGGTGTCAGCCCTATTTTTCATAGCGAGTGTTGGGTCTGACTGCTGAAAGTCCCACCTCCAGGTGTGGACTTTCAGTATCTTCCTGCCCATGGTCAAATTCATAAAAATTAAAGCCAAAGGCATGTAAAGAAGAAAAAAAGAGTTAGGAATATAAAAGCCTGAAAAAGGCTATCTGTTTTGGAAACAGCAACAAGCTTTGCTTCGTCATAGCTGGATTTACATACCTTTTTATAACACTGCCATGCTTCTGTCTTCATCATTAGATGTCTTCATCAGAGCTCTGAAGCAAAGCATCTAAGCTAAGCAAAGACCCTAACATCTGGTATTCAAAAAATTAAAGTATTCTTGAAACTGTGTACAACAGCAAACCTCATTCTTCTCTTTGCCCTTTTTTTTTTTTTTAATTTTGTATTTGTTTAACCCTTTCCCTGACAGTCAAGGACAATAATTATTACTTTTGTGGATTCCTCATTAAATCCCTTAAGTCAGTTCTTTCAAATTGGTATGCTCTCCATAACTACAATTATATCAAGGTAATAAAGCAAAATTCAGTCCCCTTCTGCCAAACCCATGCTCTCACATCACTCTTGATCAAGTCAAAGCCCAATGGCAAAAGTAAAATGGACCAAAATCTGCCCTTTTTAAAAATTTTTTAATTAGAGAACACACCAATGATAATGTGTTAAATAGCAATGATGATGTTTAAATGCATAATAAATTATAATGCCATGATTACATGAAACAACATGGCTCCAGCAGGTTTTATTTGTGCACCTTATTTCTTAATTCCAGCTCTCAACTGGTCCTGCATGTCTGCTCTTCAGAGCTTTAAATGCTTTCTAAAGGGAATTTGATTAGATCCTCACATTGCAAGACAGCTACTTGTGCATGTCCAGGAGTCCTGCAAGCAGATTATAAGCTCTATAAACGTGTTTCCTCAACGGAAAAAGAAAAAGCCCAAACAACCAGATTGTCTCATAGCTCTTGCCATGAAAGGGAGCAGCAGCATGCTGCTAGCTGCCAGTGCTATCTGCACAGGCTACTTCATTAAAACCTTTCACCCTCCTAAAGGGGGTGGGGAAACTGAACCTAAGAGATAAAAAGCCCACAAGAACTGCACACAGTTTAGTTCCCTAATAGGGTTTAATATGATTAAAATAATAAGCATCACACTGTGCTCACAGCACTTCAACGAGTATAACTAGGGTACAGAATACTAAACGTGTCTCCAATGCAAAACATTTACATTCAAAACTGCAACAGCAAGTCTGGGACAGCATTGCTGTGTGGGTTAGACTGCTGTCAGTCTAAATGTGCTAGTAGGGATGGGGACAGTTTACTGACATGGCCAAAGTCTGTCCAAAAATACAGTCCATGCCTTCCTCCGGAGAAAACCATATGATGGAAAGGTTGGTCACACCACTGAACATGAGTCTTCAACCAAGTTCTAAATCCCGAGTTTTTCATGATGCCACTCCCTAGATCCTTGCCCAAGTACCAACATGGCCATAGCCTCTGGCTCCTCTAAGGCAGCAGCTGTCCCCCAGGCCAGAAGTCCGGGGCTGCTGGGAGAGTCTCACAACACCAGGTCAGCAGGGAGCAGTTTTCAGAAGGTACACCAAGTATTGGGAAGTACTATGAAAGGAGAAGCAGCAAAACAGCAGCAGTCCCATGGCTCAGTACAACTCTTTAGGGTGTTTGCATCTTGAACACTTAATAGAGATCTTAGGTCTTCATCCAGTAAAGTAGAAGTGGGAAAGATCCACTGAAGGCAATGACAATGGCCAGAGGAGAGAAATGGTATTATAAATGAAGAGTGACCAGATGTTAGAGCTCACCAGGCAGGAAATTGAGAGGAACACAGCCCAGGTAATATGCTGGCTGACATCATTGTCAACAGAGAATGGATTTTCCCTATCTTTTTCAGTGCAAGGGGGATCTAGTGAAAGTAGTAAAGTGCATATTTAAAACAAACAAAAAATGAGACTATTTTTCACATCTTGCACAATGAATATTACAACTGGATGTGGTGGAGTTAAAAGTTTGCATGATGTCAAGAACCAGCTGGACAAATCAAGGGGGTAAAAACTGCATTAGTGACTCCCAAAGGCAAGACTCTATCCCTGCCCAGGAGGTCTCCAAGCCACAGCCTGCAGATACTGGAAGAGCATTATGAGGAAGTATTTCTGAGAATGTTAATATTGTTAAATAAATATTATTGATAATTTTTTTATACTGTTAATATGTTTCTAGCCCTTCCAGGCACTGCTAGAGAACACAGGGCTGGATAGACTTGATGACTGGCCTAACCCTTCTTCATATTTTATTTTGAGTACATTAGAAATGGAAATGGAAAAATGTAAAAGGGAAACTCACAGTTTAAAATATGGGGAAGATACAAGGGGAGATTTTTTTTGTTGTTGTTGTTTAAAGTACAGCCCACCGTGGCTCTTGTGAAACTGATTTTCCATGGTTTCAATCATCTTGGGGGCAGCAAAAATATACAACTCTTTTGAAGCCAGTAAGTGCTGAACATAATTTTCCCTGGATGACTGGCTCTCTGGAACATCCACAATTGCTTTTGACAATTCACTGGTCTCTTTGGGAACAGAAACAATTTCTGACATACTAAGCTGTGTCTAATAAAAGAGCTCCCATGATTTTCTATCATATGTCAATTCTGACTTCTCTGGCAAACAGACAATCTGTTGATTAACAGCAAAATCATCCAGAATACATGGAATGCACTGTGGTGCATACCATGAAATACTTGTTCTATAAAGTCACCATGAATAATACTATTTCATCAGATGACTTTGGTCTCTCTGATTACAGAAAAATAATACATGTCGTGTTAAAAAAGCAAATGTGCCCACTGTTGTCAGGATATCATTGTGTTATAAAGACTGTAGGGTTTGCAGCCCACACATCAGCCCTGTACTGACAATTAAATTCCAACTATCTCCTGTTTGTCATTTTGAGAATGGAGGCACACATTTTAAATGTCTGAGTTTTACTTGAGCTTAGGCAGAAATCTATTTTCTGTACCAGAATTTATTCCTCTGATTTATGGCATTGATTCAGGACTCCGAACCTTTCAAAACACCGGAATGTACTCTATGTTGCACTTCAAATTATATAACTACATTGCCTGTAGCTGCATAAGATTGGGGTTCATTTTTATACATTTTCTTGCTTTCTATAGTAGGAATGGGAAGGTTAATGGCATCTGAAACAGTTCAAGTTGCTGCATTTCTGAGCTGAAATAATCTATACCTGGCCAGAACATGGTCTTTACCCAGTCAATAACTTTTATGACAGCAGCTGTCTGTTGAATCTGGAAGAAAGGAGCAGAGTATACTCATCTGTAATTATCATTAAGCACTACATTAAATAAAATGGGATGATTTTTCTAGTTCCTATTGTTCCACTCTTATTCAGGAACATCTGAGTCTCCATTTTTATGTGAAACCGTTGCTGGAGGAATGATATGCACCAAACACTGTGCCCTTGATGTGATGTGAATTGATTTTCTTCCATTCAAAAAAAATTGAAGTCTAATATAGAAAAGGGAACTAAACCAGTTTCATCCATTGATGAACATTTTAGGGTGTTTTTTCCTTGGAAAAAAAATGCCCATTTCTACAGAAGGCAAGAGGTATGCAGAAAGCAACTGGCAGTCCAAAAAATAAAGCATATTATTTTTTCAGAGACTAGTTCTGTATATTTGTTGGTGGTTTTTTTTTTACTACTCTTATAAGCAAAACTTTCTGGAGAAGAAGCAATAGCTAACTTATTTGTGCCCAGGTTAAAGAAAACACTAGTGTGAAAAAATAAATAGAACTTACAGTTTCTCCTTGAGTTGCAAAGTGCATTTTGCTTTTGCTGATCATACTTCAGGAAGACACATTTTCACTTGGCTGTAGCAAACTCCCTTATTTCTAAAGGTGTGAGTTCAGTACTTTTTGTTTTAATCATTAACTGTACGGTTATCAGAAATAAAGTAGAGAAGAAGAGGAAGGGATATTATGATATTACTCTTACCGTAATATTTCAGATTTGAGGTGAAGGCTGCTGACTTCTGAAACATTGTAAGCACTTTCAAAAAAATTTTTTTTCACTCTGTAAAAATATACTTGAGAACAACTATCTAGAATAAAGATTGCCTTAACTTCTGCTGAAGCATAAACAAAATAGCCGTCTTCAAAAATTAAATCAACTTTTGCTTCGGTGAATTGGAATTCATTGTTAATCTCAGTGGGATCTGGACTGCAAACATAACCTTTGTGAATCTGATACTGTACTTCTTGAAGACAGGGATGTTTGGCACACTTGGTAATTTTTCTGACATGCACCTATTTGTCTGTTTTTGTATATCTTGCTCTTGATATCTGTTCCCATTCTTCTTGCTCGTGATTCTTCAGTATGTGGTGTGACCTGTACTTGACAACGCCTAGAAAATTGTAATGTCTCACATTTTAATGAAGTACAACATTTACAGACAGAGATGGACAGAGCCACAAGGAAGAAGGAAGCTGTCTGGAGAGCAGACTGGCTGGTGTGACTGTCATAAGCCAGTCAAGGCACACTGGAGCAGACAATCTCTGGAGCCCAGATGATGAGTGGCATTGTGCTGGATGCAGACCTGGGCAGCAAGTGGACAAGCAATGACATTCAGCAATTCATTGGTCACCAGACAGCAGAGACAGAGGCTGTGTGGCAAGTCTGTATCATCCACCCTCCTCCATTGCTAAGAAATAAGGGTGTTTCATGGTCTTGTTTTAGACTGTCATCAAAACATGATGTTTTCCCCATGGTACACCTCTGAAAAGTTGAGATGTCTGTCCTGGCCTCCACAGCAGCTGTTTGCTTCTTCAAACAGAATCCTTGGAAGTGTCTCACTTCTGCAGCAGAATCACAACATTCATACTGCAGTGGTGGTCAGCAGAAGATTTTCACACCAAGACCATGCCTTAAGACCCCAGAGAGAAGCACTGTTTGGGGTCTGAGTACAAAACGCTTAAAATTCACGACCCAATGGAGTGAGCCTCAGAGTGAGGGAAGAGCTATTTTAGTGCTTCAAAAACACCATATATATTTTAAAGCCATTTAATACCTCCACAAATGTTAGCATTTTCTGAGGAAAGATCCATGTTTCCTCCTTGAAGTTGGGCTGGAGGAAACTGCCCTTCTAACAACTTTCAGCACATGCTGTCTCAATGTTATTTGGCACAGCTTCAGATGGATTGCATACGCAGGCACCAGGGCAGGTCTACCAGGAAAGATCTTGAGTCCAAAGTGAATGACCCTGTAAGAGATCCCCAGAATTTCAACACCCTGTAAGAAAAGGGTAACCTGAATTTTAACCTTAAAGTTGGATTTTATATGTGTAAACTTGGAATTAAAACATGCTAGACAATACAACTCTTCCTGGGATTCATTATTTGAAGAAGATTACACTAAATTAAACAGAGATATGAAGAAATAAATATTAAAATAAATTCCCAATTAAATGTACATTTACCTAGAGGGAGAAAGAAAGATCGCATTCACATATGCGCATAACAAACCCGTATAATCTTTACCTGGGAATATGCATATGTGGAGAAACATACAGATACATGTGTGTGTCTATATATCTGAAACAATTTATTTCTAGTTCTTTTCAAGCAGCAGGTTTAACTTAAGAACATTTTCCTAGTATCAGCTAAGGCAAGTTGACAGCAGCTTCCACTTTGCTGGAAGTTGAGAGATGCCTGATGAACCTTTGTGGCCTCTGATGGGACAAGGCATTAGCAGCTCTTTGTGCTGCCAGCTTTCCTCTCATGGCTGAAAGTGGTTCTAGTTCTTATTAAGCAAGTTCTGTGCAGCAGCGTGACAGGGATGTAGTGAGGAAGTTT
The DNA here is from genome assembly GCA_013397115.1 of Edolisoma coerulescens. NCBI lineage: Eukaryota > Metazoa > Chordata > Aves > Passeriformes > Campephagidae > Edolisoma > Edolisoma coerulescens. Next base: position 1,506,779 of record VWZW01002569.1, read on the forward strand.
TGTTTATCATTGCACAGACACCTGAAGACAGAGGGCTCAACTCCTTCCATAAAGGAGCTCATCCTCATCATCTGGCCATCTCAGTGGCAAAGACACATGGATTACTGAGGAATACTACAGGTATACAATATTTAAAGTTTGTCTTACCATTAAATGGAGTTTTGGTGCATGATTTGGGTTACAACCCACTGCAGTGAGACTTTTTAGACATGCTATTTGTTTTGGTTTGAAGTATGTAAATTGCCTAGGTAGCTGTTGGAATTCAGACATAACAGATTGTTTTCTGCCTTCTTTGATGTTGATATCCTGTATAGACCTCTAACTAGCTATCAAACATTTGCCTATTTGCCCAGTGGATTCTGCAAAAAACTCCAAATGCTTCTTAATTATGCACTTGTCTACCTGTTTGTCTTATTTCTAAAGCCTGTGTCATTCTCATGAGGTACGGTTTTCAACATTAGGATTGAAGAACAAGAGAAGTGAAAATAAATGGGTGGCAAGGCTGTCTTCCTGATATGCTACACTGCCAGCAAGAATGCACTGTCTTAGGGAAAATAGTATTAGAATGCTACAGTCAATAGAAATACCTGGAAAGCAATAGCATATCAGTGCCTATTCATTTTAGACACATTTCATCACAGACATTGCTAGTTATTGCTTTCAGCAGCCAAGCCACAGACATTTTGTAATAGAGCATATTTTTAACACTCCATGTTGCAGATAAACCTATAAAGCCTGAAATCTGCTAAAGGAGTTTATATCCTGATTTTCCTTGATGTTGTGGCTCATTGAGAACAGAACTTGTTGCTATTCTTTTACTCTTAATTTTTTTTTCTGCAAAACAAATGCAACAGCTGGAAGAATAACTATATCTGAAATAAAATAGTGCATTTAATAAAGGCAAAGAGGTGAAATTAGTTTCTGGAGAAGACATATTTAAATCTTGGCAATATCAGGAACTGAGGGATTTTCCATCTCTGTCTTGCTGGCAATTTCAGATATGAATCAGGTGGTGAACTGAGATACTGACCTGTAAACCACTGTCCCACTGAATGGAGCAAAGCAAAATGTTTAGGATCCAACTACACTAGACACCTCCTGAGGCCCCTTCCAGCCTGAATTATCCCACAGGGAGAGGAAGGCCATGTCGCTGCCTTGCCAGCACACAAACAAACATGGGTGATATGCATGTGCAGAAAGGACAGGGAAGACTCATGGGGCACAGCTCTGTACTGCAGTGTGACTAGGAACTACTTTGACTTAAGAAGAAAAAAAAAATCAAAGATTTATTAAGTAGCTCTTACCTTTATTTTAAAATCATATTACAATGTCACTCAGTATTGTAATTATGATTCCTTTGACATTCTCTAGACCCAAATCCCAGTATTTTAAAATGAAAACAGCTTCCCAAATAATGCTTGCAAATATCATTCCTACAGGAGTTTTGGAAGTGTCTGTTATTTGGTTTCTGAATGAGAAAAAAATCAGAAAAATAGAAATTCTAAGAGTCTATCTTCAGGGTCTTGGCAATGTTCCTTAAAATACCTCTACACCCTCTATGTAAATGGAAATGGCACTCTCGGCATTAAAGCTGCTTCCTTATCTCAGAGTAGTGTAGGGAAAGAGAGACCAATAAGCCTTGAAAAGAGTTTTGCAATTGTTTGTAACAAATGCAGGAAGTGTGAGGGGAATGGAAGTTGTTCTGCTATGTGCCTCAATAGCAAAGACCTCTTTATCCATAACCTTTTCCATGCAGCTAGTAATTAGCAGTTTATTATTCTGAGAACGAATTTCTTCTTTCTGACTTTTAACCAGCCTAATTAAACCCAGTCATTAATGTAAAGACTCTGTATGAAAGAGACACTTCATACCTGATCAAACAATTATTTTGGAAGGTGCTGATCCTCTTATAACTACTCAGTATATTTTTTGGTTGATTGGAGATGTGGCAATGGCACAGCATATTAACAAAATAATGGAGGTGAATGGCTATGAAGTTTAAAATGATATTTCTGCTCTGTTGCTTCAATGAAAACTATGTAAAAACTGTCTTGCAATGATGACAGGAAAAATTTGTAAATTTAGCACGCAACTTTCATTGCTTGCAATGGAGGTGTTAAGTTTTTAATGGAAAAAAAAACCTCTTTTGAAATTTCACAGTACTTCAGTAAACATTGCAATGTATATTATCACTGTATATGCTATATAGCTCATGATTGCACAACTGCAGCCATTATGCTCATTTTTCTGAAAAGATTAAAACTAATAGATCCTTTTGTTTTCTGCATGTCCCTGTGGACAGATTTAACTAGATTGTTCATTGCCGTATTTCCTGCGCATCCAAACTGGTTTGCTGCCAGGAGAGAGGACTGGGCAGTGAGGAGATTCTCCATGTCAGTTACCATGTCAGAGATGGGACCCCGGGATGGCTACAGCAGGCTGAAAGTGGGGAAGAATTAACACTGAGTTTTGTCTGGAGCTTGACCTTGGTCAGGTCACATAACTGAGACTGACTGAAATGGAAAGTCTTAACCTCTGATGAAATTAGATCAAAATATAATTGTCCAAAGAGGGTGACACTGGCCATGGTCTGTGTATAGGAAAGGATTACCGCTCCTTTCAGAGCTTCTGCACAAACAACAGGGGTGGCCGCAAGCCTGACCCTCCATACAACCACTGGGACTTCTCCAGGCATCTCCTTGGGTGCACACTACCCAGAAAGGGAGGAAAATGGGAGAAAAAAGCAGGATCTGTATATTCAGAGAGAAATTTCCCATGAACACCTAGTCTGAAATACCTTTTAGGTATTATACTTAGTATACCCCTGCAGCAGATTGTCATGTTTTATGGCTCCCAGCTTCCAGATGTGAAAGGTTGTGCCAGATGCATACATCCTGCCTTTAGAATAAGATTCTGGTTGTTAAAGTATTGCCATACTCTTTTATAAGCAGGTTTTTTGATCTTTCAAACTAATGAAAAAACTCACACAGGCAAAGAGAATGATACATAGATTGAGATGCTGTGTGTATCTTTGATAGGGAAAAAAGCTGAATGCTCAAGCATATTGAAAACCAAACAAAAACCTCAAGAAGGATGTTATCTTTATGTTTCAGGCATTAACAAATACCACTCAGTAGGAACTGGGAAAGTATTTTTCCTCTGAGCAAATAAAATATCCATTTTGTGGACTTTATTATTAGACTGTCACATGAAACATCTGTTACTGAACACTGTCACACCTGATGGTACTAGATGCAAAGGCTGTGGGGTTAGATCCTGAATGGTTACACCTGCTTTCATACTTTCTGTTAAAAGAAAAACAACAGCATTGCATGAAAAAATGTAAGAAAAAAAATCCCTTGACTTTATTTTTGACAAATGATTGGTTATTTCTATTCAGTAAATTAACAGGGAGCAAAGTTGTGAGGAGATTTTTAGGCTTTCTGCCTATTGTCTGCTCATATCAAGGGCAACACAAGTCCCAACCAGCAACACGTTGTCAGCTGTGCATGTGTGTTATTTCCAGGTTCTGAATCCAGTCTAGAATAATCCTTTGTAGTGTGGGAAAGAATTATAGTAAGTACTGCATAGGGAGGGCAAATGAAACACACAAAAGGCGAGCATTTACCAAAAGTAAAGATGACAAATCTGTGTTTTGTTTGAAGCATCCCGAGCACCACTGAAAGTGAGAAAAGGGTGACTGGAAGAGCATAAAAGAGTAGGCTGTAACCTGCTCGGCATTCCTGAAAACACAGGACCTTAGGACATCCACTTCTTATATGAGGAGTCCAGATTTTCATGTGCCCCATCCCACCACACTGGTTTCACATTCATGCCAACTCGGGGACCATTTCCTACTTTGTGGTTAGATCTCTGCCTCTGCAAAAGTTTCTGTTCTGCCCATGAAAAATATGAAACTTTCTTTTTTTTTTTTTTTTTTTTTTTGGTAGGGGAGTGTGAAGACAACACGATATTTAAAAATAAAATCAGAAAAATTCATAAAATCATAGAATTGTTAAGGTTGGAAAAGACCTCTAAGATCATTGCTTTGACCCTTAACCCAGTACCACTGTGTTCTCCACTAACCTGTGTCCCCAAATGCCACATCCACACATTTTTTGTACACTTCCAAGGATGGTGACTCCATGACTTCCCTGGGAAGCCTTTTCCAGTGCCTGACCACTGTTTCAGTGAAGAAATTTTTGCTATATCCAATCTAAATCTCCCCTGGCACAATTTAAGGCCATTTCTTCTCACCCTGTCACTTATTACCTGGGAGAAAAGACCTCCCCCACCTTGTTTCAACCTCCTTTCAGGTATTTGTAGAGAGCAATATGATCCCCCATGAACATTCTTTTCTTCAGGCTAACCAGCTGCAGCTCCCAATCCCTTCTCATAAGATTTGTTCTCTAATTTTATTCTATTCTACTATATTCTTCACAAATATTTTAGTTTTGATAGCATTTTGATAGAATTTATTTTGACAGAATGAATGATCTGTTAGAAAATTCTGTATATGAATGGGTAGTTATGCCACAAATCATGAAAATTTGAGTGGAAAAGTAGATGAAGTCCTGTTGAAGATTCATGCTGAAACAATTAAGGAGTGGCCAAGGATATCAGTTTCCAGCCAAGGAATGGCTTGTAGCAGCGTTGCCATGTACTACATTGTTTACAGATCAAACATTGCTGGAAAAGAGCACCTAATCTTGGGTTCATACAAGTAAATGTTAAGTTCCTGCTCATTTAAATAGTAAATGTTCCCAAAGAAACATCTTAAAAAGCATTTTGCCTTCACATTGCCCCAGTCCATTCTACTTACAATCCAATCACAGTTGATAGCTCCCACCAAGGTTATGATCTGAAACAAGCAGTGAAAAATGAGATTTTGAATGACAATGAGCAGTTCTGCAGTCGTATCTCCATGAGCTACACCCTACCTGGGTTTCTACACCTTAAGATAGGAATGCACCTTCTTTGTAGAATGGGTACCTTCACCCTCCCTGAGGTTCATGTGAATAAAGGGTAGTATTTAAACAAGTTGTAATGCTATTCCCATTGTTCAGGCTCTCGAGTGCCTTACTTTATAACTTTCTCATAATCTTCTCTGCCTCTTGTATTGTGCTTTCCATTATCTGTGGATGAGATCAGGTTCCCTGCTGGTAGCTTGCTGGCTTTCATCATTAGCAGATTACATCTTTCAGGACTCGTGGGTGTGCACTACTGGAAGTTATCCACTGGTCACACCTTCACTTCGGTTTCTAAAACTGCTGAATGTGAACTAGTCACTGCAGCCTTTGTCTAGAAAGCTCATCATCTTCTTCTCGTATAGGTGTCTGCAGCAGCGGGGAGGAGCTGCCCTCTAGAGCTGTTACTCCTCCATACCGACCAGTGCAACTAAAGAGAGCCATTTTGATCTGATTACATTCCTGCATTTTCAGTGCTCACAGACAAGTGAGATGAACTTTGCCCCAAAGACTATTTGGTTTGAAATATGCTGTTTGGCTCCATTGATCATGTCATATATTTATGTTCATAACTAAATACACCTCACAGACTTGGATTTCTAGAGTGAATAGCCTTAGCTAAAATATGATAGTAAATTTCTTCCATGTTTTACTATTTATTTTCAATCTGCTTGTTTTGTTGGTTTTTTTTTTTTCTCCCGAACATTTCTACCATCTTGGGTTTTGGATATTCATACACAAAACATGAAAGTAGAGTAAGACTGTCAAAGCTAATTAATTTGAAAATTAAGAGCAGAATTGCCTGGATCACCCATAAAATATTATTTTCTCACTTCTAGTCACATTTCCTCTTTGATAATACTGCCTAGGGACAGTCAAGTGCATAGGTATTATGAGGAAACAGCTGCACGAGGTACTTCTAGCAGTGCAGATCCTGTTCAAAGTCCACTACTTATGTCATAACGCTGAAGTAGAAACTAAGAATGTGTCCCAGAAGACATCCTCAGCAAAACAAAACCAGGGAAAAGTAATTAGAAAGTGAAGCTTCTTATGAGCTCAATTAAATGACTACTTCAAATTTGCAAACTTTATCTCCCTGGCCACAACAGCTGATGGAGAGAAACAGCTTCAGCCAGAGGGCAATTCAGAGCATGAAAATCTAGATTCTCACTCAGCAGAGATTTCTCAGGCTAAAAGACAGCCAATAATTTTTAGTAACAAAAATCATCTGGAACACCTCTTCTCATGAGGAAAAAAAAAAGGTTTCAGCACTTGTTCCTGCTGTACCTCCTAAACTGAGTGGGACTTGTTTCAAAGAGTAAGATCTCAGGAGTGTGCAGTGTCACAGTGGTTAAAAGATGCAGAGTTGAATACATTCACATCCCTCATGACTCTTAATCCCTTTTTCATTTCCAGCTCTGCTGAGTAACGCAGCATGTTTCCAACTTCGTGCTCCTGCTGGAGCTTTCCAGTCTCCAGCAGATCAGCTAAGATTGTTTGGATTCTGCCATTTATAAAACTAATTGGAGGGAGATACTTGCATGATTTATGTGATTTTAAATGTTGTTTCAGGTTTACATTGTGGAATATCAGACTGCTGATGCAGATAGCATGTTTTATACCTGTTTGTCATGAGAGAAATGCCACCAACAACTTAGTGTTTAAATATACTGAAAACCTAGTAGGCATTTTCATCTGCTCATATAACAATACATTTATAGATGACAACAACATTTCTTTACATGGGATAATTACAGCAACATTGATGTGTCCCTTCTGGAAGGCTTCTTGGCCTCCATTATTAAAGGAAAGATTGCCTTCAAAGACCATGCTTTCTAATTTGCCGAAGGGCTGTTAGATGAAGATTTTACCACGGGGAGATTAAGAAACAGTTGTTTTGCAGGGTGAGCCAAATGATAGGACACGATGCATCTTTGCATCTGCATGCTCGATTGAACACCCCAAATCCTGTTTCTTCTCCTACTCATGATCTGAAAATTTGCGTGGCTTCAGTCCAGGCATGATTTTTTTTTTTTCCTGTTCTAATAATTCAATCCCTACTAAATTGGTTGCCTATAAATAATCCATAAAGAGAGTGAAAAAACAGTGTTGGTAGGTGCATATGATCCTGGCAGAAACAGATTACACACCCAACCATTATGCCAGAAAAAAAAAAAAAAATTAGATGCGGATCACTTATTTTTATTGACAATTTTAAAATAAACTGTGAATTTATGTGAGATGGAGGTATAAATAAGCATGCCATAATGCAGTATTTTTCAGCATTCCCAAACCAATTTGATCAATATCGCAAAATATTAGAACAAAATTAATCAATGGTGTAAAAGCAGTGCATTGAAATTCATTGTACATGTACATTCCTTATTAAGGAACAACACAGTTTTATGATGTATGTTTCTGAGTAAATTTTACTGAGATATAGTACACCACTAGCAGACATTTCTCAAAGGCATGTTCCAAAGTTTTCAACTTGGCTGCATATAATGCATTTGAAAATGTGTACTGATTTGGAGAAGAAAGTATGCAAAATGTGCATTCTAGTTAAAATTCAACACTTCTTATTTCATTGCCACAACATCCTTGGGTTTTACTGTCACTTTTCAGACAAATGCAGGGAGACATTTCCCTGCTCAAAGCACTGGTAAAAGCCTATGGCCATGATCCTGCCACTGATAGCACGCAGGAGGAAAGTTGCCTCTAAGTGGAGTGTCCTTGAAGACAAAGGGTAGTTTGAGGATGAATCAATCAGTTCACGAGCTATCATTTGAAGTGCTGTGAGCCTTAGACCTTAGCTTTGCTCCTGCTGATCTCTCACTGTTGCCTTCAAAGGCTGCAGGATGAACCTAAATTCATACAGAGTACAGATAAAGAAACAGAGGTGAGATACAGATAAAACACAGAGGAAGGATTCACCACACTCTGTAAGCTCTCACCAGAGCCAGCCATAATAAAGCATTATTGGTAGGGAAGCAAAGAGCGAAGAATTATGGCCTAGAGATGGACTGAGAAGGGAATTTTCTTCTCATGGGAAATCTGTTCTGAGCTGCATTTCCTTTCTAAATTTAAGCAAAAGTTGAAATTCTAAATTTTTCATGGACCCACAGGAAATTCCATAGGATCTCAGTTCAAAAAATTGAAATTTCCTTCTCTCAAAAGGATAAAAATCATTATTAGAACAATAAACTACATGTAAATGCCTTTTAATGAAGATTAATATGCATTAATATAATCTAAATAATATCAACTGAGCTTAATTAATGCAATTTTTATTTTCAGTTTTATTAAGGAAACATTGTAAACCAGGATATTGATCCTGGTTCAATGAAAAGCTGTTTCTTCTCATCAGAAGAGTTTCAATAGTCTTAAGTCCTGTTTCAGTCACTGGAAATCTTCTGAGTGCATAAGGAGAAGAAAGTATGACATCTACACCTCCTTCGCCGGTTCCATATGTGAACATAAGAACTGAATCCTTACAAAGAGGCCAAAAGTGGGCTTGGCTATGCTGGGGACCAGCCCAGCCTGGAAGTCTCTGGGACACAGTGCAGGAAGGTGCCTCCCGTGAGCCCAAGAGAAACCGGGATGTGCCGTGCTCTTTCATGCAGCACCTGGCTTTGAAAAAAAATCCTTTCTTAGCAACTATGACAATATAACCAAAATCAATCCAGCAAAACAGCCAAATACTGATTTATTTTTGACTCTACTGTTACTCTTGTATGTCTCAATGGCAGTTCCATGCTCTCTCTGCAGTCACTGCTCCTACAGAGGAGGTGCCGCAGCTGGTACAGCCAGAATTAGTGCTCAAGAGCACTTCTAACTTCCAGTTTACTCGATTTATTGTAGAAGGAGTTTGGGGAGACCTGCTGTTAGCTTCAGTGTATAGTGCTCACTGGGTGCACCTGCATCAGTGTTTCCATTCAGGCCGGAATTGAGGTTTGGGAGCCAGTCATAATTTCCCTGCCTGTTGCACCTTGGTTCTTGTCCAGAAACTATTCACAGTACTTAGGCTCTGATTCTCAGGTGAAACTAAAACAAAATAGGAACCCCAAGCCCACTTCAGTCGGTATTCAGACACCAGGACCAAACTGGTCCTAATTAGACCTAATCCAAAGAAAAGAGCTCTTGAAATGCATGTAGTTTGGATGTCAGGCTTCCAGCAGCACCTAATGCCCTGGAAATTGGTTCCCATTATACCATAATACTTTCTGCTGGATGCAAGGCTCTCCTAGCCCATCTAGCCTGGCAGGGGATAAGACCTACTCACACTACAGATCTACCACAAGGTTTGTGATGGAAATACGCACCAAATAATTCCTGTAATTGTTAAGATCTGATTAGTGAAAGATGCCTATGTCCAAATTAAGGTTCAAGCGAGACAATATGCCAAAGTTAATAAAACGGATTTTATTTAACAATGAATGTGAGGTAGAGACATAGAAATAGACAAGAGAAAGAATTAGAGAAGAGAGAGGGAACAAGAAGATAGTCACCACACATGGATCCAGAGGCATCCCCTTGCTCCTTCTTTATGCTGGGCTTCTCAGTCGTGGGGGGGTTGCATTGTTGTTCAAAACTTTTCACTATTTATACATCTTAGCAAACAAAGGAATTAAGGCTCATTGGATACACAGTTCTCTTATTCTATTGGTTAAATGATTCCTTCACTTCTAATGCTCATTAGCCCGTACGTTCAGTCTTTCTCTTCTTTTGAGTCTGTGGGTTTCTTGGGTTGATGGGCTGTGAGTCAGTCATCACGACCTCCCCCTGCCAGAATTACCTTTTACCCATTGGAGCTGATTTCAGCACAGTTGCAGCTTTCCTTGTGGCCCATAAATTCTGCACTCTTTGTGTCCATTATCAGTGATAGATTCTTCTCCCCAAGCTTTTTTAACCTCCCCCAAGGTCTGAGACAACACTTGGACAGCAGTACCACCTATTCTTATCTCAGATTCCCACAGTAGTGGCTTCTCTTACAGGCCAAGTTCCAGGTATCCACAGAGACACATTCAGGGCGGCTTTGGTGGTCATTGGTGGTCACAGATGCCATCTGTCCCACAACTTGGGGTGATCTTTGTTTGACCAGTGATATGCATATAAGCAATTGCTTCTTTACACAGTTTGCCACAGTGGGAATTTTTGTCCAGTGCATTAACCAGGATGAGATAACCAGCTCTCGCATCCATCAAACCTTCAGTTAGCACCATCCTGTCACTCCATTCTGTGCTTATCTCATGGCAAAGTCCTTCTGTGGCCTTAAAAGTGTTTGAGACAGGCAACTGTGCTCTTTAAATCCTTACAATAATAGGAATTGTTGTGCCAGTTTGCTAGCAGTGATTCTCCTCAGCAGTGTTCTCTGCATATTAATTCTAAAACCAGGACACTTGGGAAACAGGGCACAAGAACAGACTCCATGACAACAATGTGGCTCTTTAGAATGACAATTACAAACTTATTATGAGAAAATTGCAAAAGTATTACATTGTTTCTTTGTTCTCAATGTCTGGCACTTTTTTCCTAGTGGATAAAAGCTTTTCCAAATGGCTTTTTTGTGCTAAAATTAGGTATTAAGTTAATATCTTTGGCATTGACTTTATCCTAATTGTAAGATTTATGCCATTTCCTGGTACTAATAGAGTGTTCAACGCATGCCTGGGAGGTTCAGTAATAAGTACGTCCTTGACAGATCTCAAGTCAGTATAGTTCTTTTGTAAGAAATCTGGGGAAAAAAAATCCTATTTCTATATTTCTTACAGAAAAAAAAGAAGTCTACTTAATGTTAAATATATATGGAAATAACTTCTAAATATTTGTGTTTAAAAGTAGAATCATAAGCAAAACTGTAAGCCTTGGACATGATATTTTCTCCCTCTCTAGGTTTTACCTTGTTCTTCTGAATTGATATGCCCTATTCTGACTAATGTGCTTGTCATCTCACGCATACTCTGTAAATTAAAACAGATCTTATTATACCTGAGTAACTGTTATCTTGCCACTGTTTTTAAGGATTCCATTTGTAATCCCATTTGCTGCCTAAGAACTTTCAGAGGTGCCAGTGCATGAACTGGAAAAAAACACAGCAGAGCTGTTGAAATCTGAGATGAGTTAGAGGAGAGAGATGATAAAATCCTTGTTTATTTGTGCAGAATATCCCACAGAAAGTGGGATATGGAACTTGGTAACACCTTGAACGTGGAAAGCCACTATCTCGTTTAACAGAGCCCAATTTTACGGTAGAAATGTAATTACATTGCTGCAATTGTGGAAGCAAATGCGTCCTTGATAATGATTCCAGTGTAATTGCCAAGATATATAATCCCAGATAATTTTATCTGAACAACCTTGAAATTACAAGGCACAGCCATAGAGATGTGAGGTGAGGTTCCTGAGACACTCACCTAGAGTCACTGTATTCAAGGTAGGAATGGAGGCACTTACAGAAGAGGATATGCCGGTAGATATGTGCAACAGATGGGTAAATTGCTCTCTAGAAACACTTAGGGATAACAAAATAGCTCATATGTGTGTGCATAGGCTGAGAATGAGACAAGTGCCATCTCTAAAACCACAACCCTAACTTGTGTTGCATTGCCCAAGCAATCCTGCTTGTGTGAGAAGAGGCTGTTTAACTTTTGATCTTAACACACTGTTAGGGAAGTGTGTTTTGTAGGCCTATGTTAAGTTTACTTAAAACAAAGGTGGTTTCTTCAGGTTGGTTTGGTTGTTTGTTTGTTTGTTTTTTAAAGGACCTTTTATCAATTTGTGATTATAAGTTTCATATGTAACTCAAACATTCCATTTGAAATAAACCACTATTGGTCCTGGGGAAAAAAAAGGAAAAAAAAAAAAAAAAGCGTGATGTATGAAGAAGCTCCAGAACAGGCAAAACACGCTGTTTACACTAAATGACTTTTGCTCTGGTTCTGAGACAGGTTTGTGTCCTGACAGAAACCAACTTTTCCAGGGTATCTAGTATAGGCATGAAATGAGAAACTAAGGAAGCAAGTACTCCTCTCTCCCAAAAAATAAGGTGTATTTGAAAGAAAAGAAGCCCTTTTCCAGGTGCAATGGAACTGATTAATTAATTGCTTCATCTGACAAAGCAAATGGGCAATAGGTGGGACAAAGCGCAAAACACTTCTAAGCTATAGATAAATACTGAGAAACCTCAGAGCAAGAGGATCAGAAAAATGAGTGATCAAACTCCAAAGAATATTTAGGTATGAATAAGAAGAGTCCAAGTTCAATCTACAGATGATGATGATGACCATGATGATCATTATTATTGATTTGTCTGTTCCCTGTTTGCACAACACATTTTGTATTAAAAATCTCTCTCTAGTGCTTACATCAATTTGTATCCACTGTTGTGTCTCCCAGAACAAGCATCCTCCAAACCAGCCCAGCCTGAGGAGAGAGACACAGGGAGGAGTATTGCTAAGCCACTGGTCTATTTGAGAGGTGTGGGTGTATGACTTTGGGAGAAGCCCAAGAAAAACACAGCCTTGACAGAAGACTTTGTAAACACAGCAAGCCAAAGTTAAAGTTTTGGTGTATGCATCATCTGTCGGGAGCTTAAAGACCCATATGGAGCTTAAAAGGCCCATAGGGCTACAAGAAGAGTTTGTTCAGCTTTGTGATGCCCAGAGAGATTTCAACAACAAATAAAGAAATGTGGGTGCCAGAGACAGAAAACACACCTGACAAATATCACCTTACATAACAACTGCCTGAAGGTTTTCACAGGTATAGAAAGTAATGAACACACACAGAATGCAATAAAATATATGTTGACAGTTGATGGTTCACTTTAACAGAGACCTGCATAGAGTCATCAAAAATTACTATATATAATGACAAATCATACTCTGAAGAACATTTATTACTCCAGAAAATGACTGTAACCTGCTGCAAGAATTTTTTACTTTGTCATGCTCTGTACTGGTCTCTGCAGAAAATGAAGGCACCAGAGGAATGAGGGCTGCGGTGGAGTCCTTTACTGATGCAGAAAAATAGCTCCCTGTTGGCCATCCTTCCAGTTTCAGACTGAAAAGTGCACAGCAGAGCAAGAAAGGAAGAAGCAGTAAACAAAGAAACAAAACCCCAACAACCTTCTCTTTTCCATACAAACCCCCGCTAGGTACTTTCTCAAAACATGTATACACTGCTTTATTTAGTACTATGTTACTCATGCAAAAGCTCAATTTCTTCATTGGGTCAATACCCAACTGTTTTGTGCCTGGCAAGGCAAGCCATTTATTAATTAGAGCTGCCCTGCAGTCTGTCACTCCTGTTCCAGTACACTTTGTTTGTGCCATTCCCCAGCTGGTACGGCCATGATGTCACTTACTTTCAAAGATGATTTTAAAATGTGAGGAGAAAATGTGGAAAATAACAGAGTTAATAATGTTTTAAGCAAACTCCTGAAGCATTTCCCCGTGTTACAACTTCTGCAAGAAAGGCACAGCTCTGTACATGTCTCTTGGGAGGGTTTTTTTCTGTTTAAAAGCTGTGAACACTCTAAATTTCATTGTTTGAAATGTTGCAATACATTTGTTTGACAAATAGTATTGCTAACAATACTATGCTTCACATTTGGCTTTAATCTGCTGGTCCAAAAACATTTTGCGAAAGAAGTCTGCACCACTACCCCCATTTATATATATCTGTTTCCCCTCAATCACTTTTTCATAAGATGCTCAGTAGAAGATGTGCAGGTAGGAGCGGCAGTGTTGTACAATTCCCTGCCTTAGTGATTGTTTCAGTCCTTGTATTTGATCACCCAAGGGAAGCAACCTAGCGCCTACAGCACACCACACAGGCCCATCTGCCTTCACTGGCGGGGAATCAGATGTGTGAGGCCGTCCTGTGGCACCATCATCTTTCAGCAGAGCTGCTCTGTACAGTCTGCTTTCTGAAGAGTTTTCATTTCACTATCTCCCAAGCCACTGATAGCATCTTGTGACCGAAATCTGTCATTTTTATGTGCATGTTCTATCTCACTGAAGCCTCTTCTTACCAGACCTCTGATACAGTCTATAATACATGTGAAAGGAGCATTTTCAAGACAACCCAAAACTGAGATCACAATGAGAAGGCTAAGGCCACTGATGGGCCTGTACTGTATTTTTTAACTAAAAGGAAGTTAAAAGGATATATTTTTGCTTTTTATCCATTTCTGTTGTTGTCACTCCCTGTGACAGCAGGTACCTGTGGTGCTCTCCAGAAGACAAAAACCTTAATGACATGACAGAAAATGGTGAGGAGAGTAGAGGCCCTTCCCTGTGTTCCTGTCAAATTTTACCAAACCCTGAATTCTTAGACACACACAGAAAAAAAAAAAAAAAAGGTCAGCCTTTGTCCTGTGTATAGAGACACAGGTTTTCAAATTAAATTTGTCTTCCTCTTTCATAGCTTTCTCTTGGACAGGAATGCGCATATGAGTACACAGGGAATGGTGATCTAGGTTACTACTTAGGGTTAAAAGTGTCAGACAGTTTTCTGATACTTGGACCCGCATTGCACCCCACAGATCAGAGTCAGTGTCTCTGCAACATGGGCCAGGCCGGTGGTGGCCAGCCAGCAGGAAACACAGTAGACCTGCTCATAGTGATAAGGTTGAAAGGCTCCAATGTCTCTGTTTGTCAAAACAGGATCCAGAAGAAATCTTTCCCAAATCTATTTCTCTCTATTTGGCAAATCAATGGGCTGACAGCCTGTATTGGGCTTGTGTGGCCAGGTTTCGGTAGTGGGAGGGGCTACAGGGGTGGCTTCTGTGAGAAGCTGCCAGAAGCTCCCCCCATGTCCAACAGAGGCAAGGCCAGCTGGCTCCAGGATGGACCTGCCCCTGCCCAAGGCCGATCCCATCAGGAATGAGAGTAATGCCTCTGTGATAACATATTTAAGAATGAAAAAAAAGTTATTGATAAGATGTAATTGCTCTCAGAGAAGAGAGAAGTGAGAATGTGTGAGAGGAACAGCTCTGCAGACACCAAGATCAGTGGAGAAGGTGGGGGACATGGTCCAAGCATCAGAGCAGAGGTTCCCCTGCAGCCTCTGGTGCAGCCCATGGTGAAGCAGCTGTGCCCCTGCAGCCAATGGAGGACCACAGGGATGCAGAGATCCAGCTGCAGGTCATGGAGGAGACCCACACCAGAGCAGGTGGATTTCTCAAAGAGGGCTGTGAGCCCATGGAAACTTGTGCTGGAGAAGACTCCTGGCCGTGACCTGTGGCCTTGTGGAGAGAGGAGCCCATGCTGGAGCAGGTTTCCTGGTAGGACTTGTGACCCTGTGAAGTACCCACTCTGGAGCAGGCTGTTCCTGAAGGACTGCACCCCCTGAAGAAGTGACCCATGTTGCAGCAGTTCATGAAGGACTGCTGCCCATGGGATGGATTCACATTGAAGAAGTCCATGGAAGCCTGTCTTCCATGGGGGGTACCCCATGGTGGAGCAGAGGAAGGACTCCTCTCTTTCAGTGTCTGGAAATATCCCCTGCACTATTTAAACCACTCGTTCATGCTTTCTCTGTGTGTCCTCTCTGTCACACTGGTTTTTTACCTGCTTATTGTATTGCATAATAATTCATAGCATTTGTTTGAAAACCTAATTTTTCTGAAGAGGAACACTCTTTCCCACCTCTGTGAAAGGGACTGGCATTGCTGTGAACTTGCAAAATTACTCTTTTCTAAAAGCTAACCTATATGGCATTAAAATTATAGCACCCAGACAGCAGACTGTGTACCATCAGATTTAAAGTAGATGAAGTGAGAAGAAAAACCAAGGTGGAAATTTGAGGTGGTCAGTTGTCACAGCTAGAGCCTAGCTGCATATAGCTCCAGTCTGATTTTTGTAAATGGTTCTGCAAATAGAGAGTGGATGACAAAGACCAGGACAAGCAGTGTCCTTACGTCATGTCAAGATTTTGAGAGAATAACGGGAGCTGCAGTGGCAAGAAGCAGCTCTATTCTTACTTAGTGCTCCTGTCAAGATAATCATTGCACCTAATAAATGTGGCTTCTTTTTTTGTTTTGTTTTTCCTTTTTTTTCTTTTTTTCTCTTTTTTTTGGTATGAAATAAGATAGGATCAGAATTATTTTCAAGGATTACTTCCCAGGGAACGGTACATGGAAGGAAAATGTGACATTATTCCTTAAGAAATTAAGAGGAAAAAAATATAACCAACTTTCCTCAGTGTTCTTCCTGAAGAAGCAATTTTTTAGTGGAGGTAACATTCCTCTCTGGACACTTACAAGCATACACTGTGCCAGGTGCAGGTATTTTTTGAGAGAGCAAAACAGAAGCTGTGCTTAAAAAAAAATTTAGAGTGCTTTCTCTTTAAGTTTGCTGAACAAAGATTTAATTTCAGAGAGCTGTGCCATTGGTTATTACAGTGTAAAATCAGATGAGAGGTCATTCCCTGGCACTAACAGCTCTCGGCACACTTGCTCAATGACCTCTGTTTTCCTGATGGGTAAATTCATTATGTGATTGTCTCTGCTTCAAATTAACAGAGTTCTACCATTCTCCACGTGAAGAGATCAAACAGTCCCATGTGACTTGCAAATTAGTCCTCTAGATGAAGGTCCCCACATAAACAATTAGGTTGCTTTAGTGTGAGATAGTAATATTACCAATTTACAATACAAATGTCTGGAAAGTTGTCTTCCGTTCCTCTTTTTTAAACTGAGCTTTCATTGAGCTTAATGCCACAAAGTATTTCTGACACTACAGGCTTATCAAAACAGCTTAATAAAGAAGTAGAAGGCATAGTTTCAGTGTCAATTATAAATCGCAAAAATCCAGTGGTTTGAATGTTGAACGTTGTTTGTGAATCTCAAATACATGTAAAGAACTCACATACCCTGAGTGTGTATGCAGGTGTCTGTGTGGGTGCCATCCCCAGCCTGGAGTGACCGGCAGGGCCAGAGCCTCTGCCTTGACGACCCCAGGAGCAACTTGTGCTTTACCACGGCTAATCCTGCCTGGCTCATTGTGGGAATACCCTGCATTTGCAGGGAAGAAGTCAGGTGGAACCAGTGGAGCGTTCCTTTAGCTTGTCCCTCTGAAAGGGAGAAAGGAATCCACCAAGGGATGAGGCTAATGGGAAACGCAAAGTTCAAGCAGAAAGGACAGCCCAAGGCAGAGGCAGTCTGAAGCCTGGTTATATAAAACACAAATAAATGGATAGAAAACAATCAAAACATTAACATTAAATTATAACCTCTGTTGTTGTTACATCTTTTTCAGTCGTTTAGCTTGTTTGTTTATCTAGTTCCCATTCTGTGAATTTAATTAGTAGCATGAAGTGACATCTTGTGTGATAACTGTGTTTTTTACTAGACGTACATTACTGGTCTCAGCTGTAAAGACTGACCCAGATAAGTGATCATTCCTTAGCTCTCATGGGTTACATTTTGGTGAAGAAATGTTATTTAAACCTTAACTGAGTAGGTGATAGTAAAATAATAATTGGTTCAATTGACGAGATTGTTCCATCCCACAAGATTGTGAGAAATGGAAAAAAAAGTCTTAGATTGTCTGCAGATTCATGCTTTCTCTCAGTTATAGTCTTCAACCCATAGAGCCATGTGAATCCCAGCATGCCTCAAAAGGCTGTGGCACTCTCTGCAACCTCACTTGTCTCTGGCTACCTGACCACACCACTGCCACACTTTTCCCTTCCTTTTACTTCTATAAAAGAGACTTCAAAAAAGGCAAAAGCAGAAACCGAAAGGGAGAAGTAGGCCAAAGAGGCAAAGAAGGCCTATTCCTTCAGATTTCAACCTCAATTATCAGGTATTAGGAGAAAACTCAGATGATCACTCTCTGCTGTTAGAATAATGAAGCAGAATCTTTTCAGGTCAAAATTATCATAAACCCATTGAAACCTTTGTGATTATGACAGCAAACAAAACTGAACTTCTGTTTCAGTTAATGTAAATGGTTTAGTCATTGTTCCCTTGCACAAAATCCAATGCATTCACATTTCTTCTATTTTCTGAATGACAGGTACAGTACTCACTTTAACAGTACCTATTTTGTTCTAAATAGCAGAGTCCAGAACATTTTGTAAATAAGGAAGTCTAGTGAACACTAATGCTCCTAATGATATTCTGCAAATCAATACATTTTTCTATTTAATAACTACATTACAGGGAATCACATTTTTTCGCTGAGTTCTTGTAACCGGTAATTATCTCCGGATTTTGCCTTTCAGACCTTGAAATGTCAAACAGTAACTGAATATTTAGCCACTTGATGTTAATTTACTTGCAGGAACTCACATGCCTGTGTAGATCTGAAGATGAAATATAGCAGAGAATGTTGGATTTCCTGCACACACAAAAAAATCTAGTATTAAACATCTAAAGAGCACAAACTCTAGGCCTTTACAATAATGAAACTCACTGAAATGGTGCAAATACCCTTTTAGCAATAAATATGAGTGCAATAAAATTTTGGCTTTTATAAAAATCAGTCAGTGCTGAAGCCTGTTAAGCAGCATGAAAGAAACATAAAGAATTTTCCACCTATTCTTTTGGATTTAGTAAGGAAATGGAAGTGTCTGCTTAGAGAATAAATGCAGACATACATTGCTTCACCCCTAAGTAAAGTACATTTCCACTTTATAACTGTGTAGATCCATGGAGTGAGATTCTCTCCAAAAGTGGAAGATAACCTATCATAGTTATCATGAAGAAAATCTTGCACAAGTTTCAAAGCCTTAGCATAACTTATCTCTAAGCTGGCAAGGCATCCTGACCCTGTGAGCAGTTGTGGCTGGGTTTTGTCCCAGGAATGCTGCTGGCACTGCTGCCAAGAGAGGAAAGATGAGAAGGCAGGGAAAAGTGTGCTGTTATTGTTTCCTGGGTCCAAAATGAGATTTTTACATGCGCACAAAGTGCTGAAGCCACTGGCAGCCAATCTGAAAAACAGCAGGAAGCCCTAAGGTTGTGCTGTACTCCTTTTTGGGACTGTCTGAAAAGAGTAGTGCACCCAGCTGAGCCAAACGGACTCAGTACCAGGCAGAAGTCCCTATATGTTTATAAACACAAATCCGAGTAAGATTTTCAACCACCTCTGGCTCATTCTAAACCTGTGAAACTTGTGAAAGTGTCCGTGGGGAATCAGTGTGCTATCACACAATGGACCCTTTTTCTTCATAGCTGATTTAACCTAAAGAACTGCAACAAGGGTGTTCTTAAATAATCCATATCTTGTGCAGGCAAGACCTGACAGTCAAATTAAGGAAGTAGCAGAGTTGAGTGCCATTGAGTGCCTCTGTCATGGCATTGCTCCGCAACATGCTGCTCTGACCCAGGCGAGAGGCTGCACAGAGGGCAGCTACATGGACATCTCCAAGAGCTCCTGCTCTGAGGTTGAAGAGACAACTTTAATCTCAACATCTTCTACCTCCTGCATATTCCCTTGGCTTGCTTTACTATGGGCACTACTTTCTTCAGTCAAATACAGCTGTGACACTGTATTTAAGAGTACTGAAGGACATTGTGGTGAACTTACCTGCTCAGGAAATGCAGCAGGAGAAAAAGATTTGTCTCGTGCCTATGCAGCTGCACTGAGTTACAAGAGTGAGGTATTCTGTTCATGGGCTGTGCAAGAGACCAGGCTCATTTTTAAAAAGGAAGATTGTTTTTATACTACTGTCCCTGAGAAAAAAATTTTTTCTCCCCACAGTGGACACAGGTATGTTGGTTTCGCTGCCTATAACAATGAAAACAAACTTAACTAAAACAGGTGGAAACAATGGAAAATGGAGAGGACAATAGAAAATGGAGAGGAATATCACCAATCCAGGGTAACTGCCAAAACAAAACTGCAAATATGTCACTACTTCAGTATATTAGCAGTTAGAGAGACTGTCTCCATGTCTCAACGCTGGTAATTATTGCTTACCTTCCAAAGCTGATACTGAATGTATGTTGAAGCCTTCATTAGGACACTGAACACTCAGAGCTCAGCTGGGTTCTATGCTGTGCTGAGAGGAGTTTAGAGGCAATGCCTGCTGAGTAGGGAGGGTGCATTTGCACAGAACAGGTTTGGCTCTGCCTGGCCAAATGCCAGTGAGAGCCTAAGCACAGCACCATTCTTTTATGGCTGGACTGGAGGTGCCCTGTTTTTCATCAGCTTGGGCCACAGTAGAGGGAAAGTTGTTTCAGTCATCCAGGTAGACACACCAATGGTGTATCTACACTGGTGAACTTTGTTGGGCCTGATCCATGATGGCTTTCGTACTGAGAGCAGCATTACAACTGTGCGTGCCCAGGTGTGTTCTCTGCGCATGGCAGTAGGGCATCTCCTGGGCTCCCCTCCTGCCTGTTGTTTCTTTCCAGTGATTTTTGTGTTATCCTAAGGTATGAACTAATCTTTACTATTAGATCAGGCAGATGATTTCTTATCTCAGCTCTGCGGTGGTTTTTCTAGTTCTGTGTTGGTCCTTCACAACATCTGGGGGTGCACAAGTGGCTTGAAATCCCCTTGCAGCCTTTGAAACACCATAACCACATAAGGGCTGGTGGCAACGGCTGCAATCAGAACAATCAGTTTGCTATAAAGAGGTTTTAATGTTAATGACAAGTGGGTCCTTATATGTTGCACAACCGTGAGGGTAAACAACACACTGACTCTCAGTCCAGAGCTACAAAGAAGGCTGCTATCGCCTAAAGCTGCTTCAGTCCTGCTTGCTTTCTTAGTAGGGCTCCTCTGGAGCCTTCTCCTCTGTCTTATGAGTTACCTGCCAGAGGGGCAGCCGGTCTCTGGTCTTTAGTAGAAACACCTGGTTCAGAACAGCTGTAACTCATCAAGGTCAAAACTGCCTACGGCCCGTTCTTGCTCTCCTACAAATTCCCCTTTTTTGCTTTTCAGCTACAAATACAGCACATATCATCAAAATCTTAAATCCATACAGCACATACCAGAATCTTAAATCTATACAGCACATATCATCAAAATCTTTTTTCACAACCATGCCCATGGACTAATAACAAAAAAATAGCTGCCTCTCTTCTGTAATATTCACAACAGAACATTCAAAACAGATTTGTTCTTTGCTGATATTTGAGTCCCCATATCTATGTTCCCAGTAGCTCACCTTGTGTCAGGTGTCTCTTAGGGTCTCACTCTCTGCCTGTATTGCTTGACTGGGCTCCGCTGCCAGCTGCTCTCAGGTCCGCAGTCACGATCCCATCACATCGAGGTCACCATTTGACCATGGACAAAAGACTGACACTGAAGACAGTGGCAAGCATCAGCACTTTGTTATCCCACGGCACAACTTTTGGAGGGGACAACAATCAGCAGCTCCTTAGTGCTTCTGAGGACATCACCCAGCTTCCCCAGCCAATGCTATGGCTGAAAACCAAGGGATAAGGCACCTCACCCCCAGGAAAGGACACGAGACCTTCCCTCTCACCCTCTTTATCAGCCCCTGCTTTATCACCCCCATCAGAAGTCCTCTGCCTGCCTCACCTGCCCCTCGTCTGGCTTGTTCAAGGACACAGCTGTTAACTCATCAGGGTCGAGACTGCCTGCAGCCCATTCTCGTTCTCCTACAGAACTGGCCTGACTGAGGAAGACAAATTAAACAGAAATGGCATTCTCTCATTTTTGCACTGAAATATACTCTACTTCTGTAGATAATTTATTCTTGAAGGTTTTAGGAAGAATAAGCTTGTCATGTCGTCTTATAGCAACAAGAAAAGCTGCAGGAGCAGCAAAGGCAGTAGATCTAAGCAATGTTTTGGCTGGCCAAGGCATAGCCATAATGATGACTGCTGAGAAGGCAGTTTTCCTCAGATGTGTACATCTTATCTCCTGTCTCCCAGGCAACTTCCTAACATCTTTTTGAAATTACTAAAGAGCAGCTAATGTATTCTAATACTGTGACAAGCCTTATCAAGCCAGTACAATGCCACGTCATTTTCTATTTTGAGTCATATACAATAAACCAAACCCAGTAACTAAATTCTGATAGCTATAGGTATTCATTCCCATATCACAGTGTAAATAAAGCTACATTGTTTTCACATTTGGCATGAACAATAGGTTGAATCTGTACATTGAACTTCTAGACAAGCCATATATGTAATTCTATTGTGTACAGTATGAAATTCCTTGGAAATTATTTTCTCAATGTTCCTTATGCTTTAGAAAATATATTTGTATTAAACTGACAAACTTTCATTTCTCAGTACCAAAAATCTACCTTTCTATTTTGAAACATTCAAAATAATCAATATTTCAAAACCTATAATCAGTAGCATCAAAACTACAGAAATATTTTTTTCTCCATCTTAAAATACTTGAAAAATAAATAAATAAATAAATAAAATAATACATGCAGTAAGTCTTGACGCAGTTGCTCGTGGATATCATAAGACATAAAGGCTGAGTTGGGATGTAGACTGTCAGCTCCTATGGCATAACTTGACGCAGTAGAGTGCACTTTTCAAACATTATTAAAGATTGAAAATGGTCTTATTGTCTTCTTACTGTTGATGCAGAGATAAAGAATAAGATAGCTTATGATTTTTGATTCTGGAAAATATTTCTCTAACCTATACTCCTAGGCATAAATAAAACCATTCTGTATCTACAGGGGAAAATATTAAAAAAGAAAATTACCAAGCAAGGTATAGTTAAAAACTCAGCAGATTGGGGGAAGAAATCTCTGGTTTGAGAAATATTACTGCTTCAAATAATAAACTACAGAGAAAAACTAGTATTAAAAATAACAGAAGTAATACCCCTTTTTAAAGAACAGTGGTCTTTCTCACTAAGCAGTCAGAAGACAGGAATTTCCATTTTTAAGACTGATATTTCCTGTGTACATGATAATGACTGCATCAGAGATAAACTCAGTATTAAGAGAGAAAGAATTCAATCCATTTTCAATCCTATTCCTGACTGCTGAAACAAGAGTATATCTCTTTTCTGCAATCTCTTTATCAAATTTGCTGTGCGTACTTTGCAGTGAATAGAGAATACTTCTGGATCAATGGTTTCTTTTAGTTTTACTAAAACCTGCATCTTACAAAGAAGTCACAAACAGGATTTGTTGAAACAGAATTGTAGAAGTTCTGTATTTTTGAATAAGCATGCTAATACTTAGTTTAAAATATTGCAACACACTTTACTACATGCAAAAAGTTAGAAAGGAAAATGAACATCAGGGTTAAATCTTAAGGCTATTCAATCCATAAATGCCATATGAGCTGAGAGAAGGGTTTGTTACAGAAACAAATTTTAGTGACATATCAGGCTTTGAAGGTGTTGCCATTTAATTTTTAAACAGCTTGAATTTGTAATGGAATGGCAATAACCATCAGTTACTGGAGGAGCAGAACAAATGCAGAACATAGATGAGGGTGGAGGACCAGCAAAGGCTCATTCTCAAAGACTGAAGTTTTCATTTGAACAAAACAGAATGAAGTATTAGGTGTGAGCTGCCTGATCTTTTTCATGTTGCTATATTTCTGCCTACAATAAAACCTTTGCTGATGCAGTCAAAGACAAGGGGATAGAGTGCACCCTCAGTTCACAGATTACAGTAAATTGTGGGGGAGTGCTGGTCTGCTGAAGGTTAGGAAGGCTGTGTAGAGGGATTGGACAGGCTGGATCGATGGGCTGAGGATAATGGTATGAGGTTTATTAAGGCAAAGAGATCCTGTGCTTGGGTCACAACAACCCCATGCAGCACTACAGGCTGGGGGCAACATGGCTGGAAAACTGCCTGGTGGAAAAAGACCTATGGGTGATGGTTGACAGTGGCTGAACATGAGCCAGTGTGTGCCCAGGTGGCCAAGAAGGCCAATGCCATCCTGGCCTGCATCAGCAATGGTGTGGCCAGCAGGGCCAGGGCAGTGACTGTGCCCCTGTACTTAGCACTTGTGAGGCTGCATGTCAAGTCCTGTGATCAGTTCTGGGCCCCTCAGTTCAAGAAACACACTGAGATGCTGGAGCAAGTCCAGAGGAGGGCAATGGAGCTGGTGAAGGGTCTGGAGCACAAGTCCTGTGGGGCAACTGGGGTTCTTTAGCCTGGAATAGAAGAAACTCAGTGGCTCTGTACAACTACATGAAAAGAGATCATAGCAGAGGGGTGTCAGCTTCTTCTCCCTCACAACCAGGGACAGGATGAGAAGAAATGGCCTCAAGCTGCACCAGAGGAGGTTTAGTTCGGACATTAGGAAGAATTTTTTCACTGAAAAACTGGTTAGGCATTGGAATGAACTGCCTAGAAAGGACGTGGAGTCACTGTTCCTGGAAATGTTCAAGAAACAACTGGACATGGCACTTAGTGCTATGGTTTTGTTGATGTGGTGTTGGATGGACCCAATGATCTTGAAGGTCTTTTCCAACCTTAATGTTTCTAAGGTTCTACATCCAGAGTGTGGTTAAATGCACACTGCTAACCAGTACAGTTTGCTTTATTGGTAACAGCTTTTATTGTGCACAGCTAACCTTGGGAAACTTGGGTTTCCCTGCTAGAAATGCTCACATGCTTGCTACCAGGTACCAGGCACCAGAAATAATTACAAAGAAACTTACAGATCTTCATAGTTCCTACCAAAACCAATATGACAAACAGACTACTTCTAAGGACCTAAAAGAAAACATAGAGGGTAGTAATAGTCAGAATGAATTTTATAAAAACACATCATATCGAATCAAATCAGTTTCTTTATACGCAGGGTAGCAGAGAGAAGAAGCAATACATGCCACATACCTTGGCTTATATAAGACTTTAACACTATGTTGCATAGAAGTCCAGTAACCAAGCCAAGGAATATTTAGATGGGGAAAAAAATTAATTCTAAAGTCATGGGAAAATTCTTCTTGTGAATTCATTATCAGTGGCTCAGGTACACCCTGAAAATGACTGAGTAAAGTTCTACAAGGATCAGTCCCAAGGGAGTGGTATTATCAGATATTTTTTTCAATGATCCAGATGATCAAATAGAAAATGTTTTGATTACATTTGAGGACATCAATAAGCTGATAGTGTAATTGCAAAATGGGAGCAGAGTTTAATGGAATCTTGATACATGGGAAATGATATTAAAAAAAAAAAAAGATGCTGTTTAACATGGGCAAATCTCAGACCGTGAACTTGGGTAAGAACAATTAACTGCACAAAAATAGGGAAGGGAAAAAAGGGCTGAGTTAGAGCTCTGTAGAAGTATATTTAGAATTGTTGTGAATCATAGCTTCAAGGATTGTGTAAATGCAAAGCCCATGTGATTAATCACACACAATGATTAATAAACTGTCATAGCTAACAGGACATTTCAAATAACCCTTCTCCTTTCAGCACTGACCTCTACTGAAGTGCAGCAACACTGGGTGTTGAGCAATGAAATCCGAGAAAGACGGGAGGTACCTGGATGGCTTTCAGGGAGAAAAATTTCTCGGAAGAGTAGCGAGAAGGAAGAGAGGTTTGAGAAACAGGAGAAGAAGAAAGTCTAGGTGAGATGGAGTTCTATTGCTTGCTGCCTTATTACTTTCAGGGTGACAATTAAGGCTTCAAGTTTCAAACTTTGAATGTTGAATCCTCTCACAGGAAAATGAAATTACTCATATTCCCCACCAAGTCCTGTCATGGAATTTAATGGCTATTTTCGCACTTCCCAGAAACACTGCAAGTGACAATGAAATACCTTACAATGTGACCAGGTTGCTTATCCCAGTTTTTCTCAATTTTCAACTAATTCCCTTTTTCATCCTCTGCCAAAAATATCAGCAACATTCTTTTACTTCACTTTCTAGCTTTAGAGTTTAGGAAACTCTTGTTTCACATCTTCAAGCCTTGCACATCAACCACGTCACCTAGAAGTGTCTTTTGTATGTTCTTTTGAATCCAGCACTTTTTGTCTCTGGGTCTTAGAAAATATGACAGACACTGGAAATGTTGCCAGCCATGATGGTCCTTGGCTTCTGACCCAGAACTTATTGAATGAGATGTTCACTACTCAAAGTGCTTTTTTCAGTCTACACCTGAGCTCAAGCACTGTGTCTGGATTGCATTCATTTCACACAACAGCCAATGCTGATTTCTTTGTCTTAAAGGAAGAAAGCATGAGAGGCAGAGAACAATTAAAAACTTCAGCTTCAGTTCCTTCTTCATTCTAGCTGCTTTCATTTTGTCGACTCTATTCAATGTCCTGTGAAATCCCCAGAAATGTGAGATCACTTTTTCAATCTGCAGAGCATATGTAGCATAAATCCCACTTGCCTGGCAGGAAAGACAGGGGATGCATCCTGGTCCCTTGCTTGCAGTGCTACACTTTCTAGCTAAATGTGTGCTCCTCAGAAGAGGCTGTCACAGCAGGGATGCTTTCGATTGCATGGTCACTGTGCTTACACCTGGCAAGGATGGTATTCATTTCCGGGCATGCAGAAGTGGTGTTAGTAAACTGTGAAGTTTTCAATGCCTAGTGTTACCCAAACTACACCTGTTTGGTGCCTTGATCTTGTGGGAGGTGTTCATGGCCCAGGTTTTCTTCCTCAATATAAGTAACTGAGGCGTGGGTTGAGAAGGGATGGGACTTGCTTGATCTTGCCCTGTCATAGCCTTGGCATCTGGCTTGTGCTTGCAGGGGCTGGGAGTGCTCCCAACATCCACCCCCTAGAAACAACTCCTGAGACCTGAGTTTACCTAGAAATAAATCATTAGCCTGACAAGAAAATCTCATTATGTAAACATCACTCTGAGCATGCAAGTTTCAGACACCGCTGAAATGCATGAAATTTCTGTTCAGCTGCTACGGAAAGTCTTAAGTGCCTCAACAACTAAATGCCAATTAATACCGTCTTTCACTGCTACCCTTCTATTTCTTGAGATGGATAAGGACCGATATCCCAGGGGCAGGGAAGGGGAAGAGAGAATAAAAGGTGGGAAGTTTCCCACAGATCATCACAGTGTGACACTCTCCTGGTTGCTTTCTAGGAGAAAAAGCATAGCCTTGTACGATTCATACATGTAACAGCAATCTCCGCTCCAGATGAATGCCAAGCACCTGTGTCCCCTGATAGCTCGTTCCCATGCCACTTCCAACTTCTCAATAGTGGTAAAATAAGTGTGGCCCATTCCTCTTTTACATAGCTTCTTTGACAGTGCTTCAGCTATCCATCTCTCCATTTTCCAGGGCCGTTTTACCACAGTGACTCTTAACAGCCCCAATTTTCTCCCTTCAAACAGTCATCAGCATGATAATTATTCAGCTAGAATTAGGAAATCCCATCAAATCCTGTCACCAGTGACTAGTCACTATGTCCTAACTTGTGTTTTCCCATGACAACAGTCTTTCTACAGTGCTTGCTTTTCCATGGTGTTCAGAGTAATTCAAGCTGCATTCTAAAGCCTTGGGTTTTCCCATTTCCTGGTAGTTTCTTGGCCCAGGGATTTAAAGAAACTCTGCTTTTGCCATGTGCAGCATATTCTACACTGTGAAAAAAGTGGAACAGATCCAGTACTTGGCATCTATTAAGCATCTGTGTTCCAACTAACAATTAATTAGGATTAAGGGATGTTGAAAATATATCTTATAGAAAAAGAAAATAATTATCAACTATTAATCATGTATTATGATTATGTATTATTCTTTCAGGTACTTAAAAGCTAATTGTGCATTTTCCAGAGGATCTAAGGAGACTTGTGAAATATTTAAATTGCCTTATAACCCAGGATCAATTGAGAAATGTCCAAGTTTCTCACAGCCGAACTAACGCTTCACTGCAGGACTTCTATCTCTCTGCTCATGCTGTTATTTAAACCACAACCTGCACCTTACACCTCCCTAAATCACGGTTTACTGCTGCATAGCAAGGCAAACAAGCTCTATCTATAGGACATTGTAGTAGACTCTAGAATTACATCCCGTGTCAGTGAACAGAAAAAAGTACCACTGTGGCATGCCATTGCTGGGGGAGGACCTCCTGCATCCACTTGTCAGTGGAGGGGGTTGTCAGGTGGGGCTACAGACCTTTCAGTTTCTACTTAATGCCTCATAGATACGTACCTGATGCTGTCGTGGTGAAAAAGGGTGCATCATGAGAGCTCTCCTTCCCCATCATACACATTGAGAGGAACTCTTCTGCACATTGGCCATTTACAGCTTTCAAGTGATCTAGACAGGCAGTGCCCTCTGGTTTTGAATCAAAAGATCAATTGCAATGTTCCTGGGAAATCAGTGATGAAGCTGAGTCTCTCTGGTTAGGCCTCCAGGTCTGGAAAAATTATGTATTTCTAAATTCAGTGTAATGAATCTAAGCATTAAGCGTTTATAACTCTTAGTAATCCGTTCTAAATATGAAGGGTAATTAAACTAAACATAACAAACCTGCCTGCAACTAAAACAGGTTGTATGTCATTTGCATTAAAAAATAGCAAAAGATTATTTGCATATCCATGAAACTTAACACCCACAAAAATATTCAATAATAAAGTAAATCTTAGTTTTTGAGTACTAGATCTCACTCATCAGAATAAAAAGAATGCAAAAAATAATTATGCAAAACTTATTTTAACTCCAGAAGGAGATATATTGAATATCAAATCTGAAATACTAGAAAACTTTAAAAATGCCCCTGGGTACACTGTTTTTATTTTGTATGTTGTTGATATCAGAAGCACATATGGTAGTACCCCTTCTGATTCTTTAGGTACAATGTGTTGTACTCAGAACACTGATTCAACAAGTTTTTATTTTGTATTTTTCATCATGTGTAAAACACTGTCCTTTCCCCACAACAAATGTTTAATATATAGAGATTTATTTTACTAGCCACTTAGAGAGCTGACTGACTTGTAAATGAAGATTAGTCCTCTAAGCGAATGACTATCTATTTCAGCCATTTTTTCTCCATAATGAAATTAGAGTGAAGTGATTTTAACAATGGAATTTTAACAGCCAAGTGATTTCAACTTCTATGACAAAAAAAAGCCTTGAGCCCTAAGCTATTCAGGAAGAAAATACATTATAATTAAGTGATTTTATTTATATTCTTACTATTGATAGGAACAAGCATACTTCAGCCAAGGTCCAATTAGCAGAACAGCATGATAGGTAAATACTGCATGGGACCACTGTGACCACCACAACTGAAAACAGATCTGACCTTACAGAAAATTTACATGTAGAAACATTATGAGGACATGGGGCACCATTCAGGAATACTCTGCATTATTTGACACAAACGACACTATTCTTTAAACAGGCACAGCTGTTTGTGCTTAAGAAATGTTTGTAACACTTATTGACTGCTCATCATGTGCTGCTGTTGGGGAACTCTGACCAGGAGTTAAATATTGATATATAGATTTGAATATTGATCTTGAAAATTAGGTATTGAGAGTCTGGGATAAGGGTCCTCATTCTCCTTTTTAAACACAGGCCTCTAAACCAAAACATTTCCAAGGACTTCATTACTTCAGACAAATGTCATTCTTCTTTTTTAAAAGCTTTGTATCCCACAGAACTGCCTCATCAGAAAAAAAAAGTCGTCCCTGTGTTATCAACACTGTTTTCGTTCATAAATCGAAAATACAGCACATGTTAGGCTGTTCTGAAGGAAATTTACCCCACCCCTTCCAGATCCTGTACAGAGTGATATTCAAACACAAACATGGAGAATAATCAAAACAGATTATGCACTGTTCCTTCAAGCATGCATATATGTTAGATGCATTATACACTAATACATTGAAAGTATGACAGGTATGGATGACAAACATAATTAAACTTGATATCTAGGTCATTAACTAATAAAAAACATAATTAATAAAGAAGGAGTAATCAAATTCAAATTATTCTGTATGAATTATAAACAGTTTAAGTCTGATTTAACTTTTCTGCATTTTCTTTGATCAGAAGGAGATGAGACTTCTGTTAGGTGTTCCAAATTTTTTTTTTGCTAAGAAGTGAAGGCTTGATCTAAATACTGAAATCTCCTTGAGTATAAATGACAAATTGACTTAAATCTAATCTGTATGAAAGTGCCTTTAATCCAGCACTTAAGTAGCTAAACTTTGCTTTATAATCAACATTTGAGAAAAGAATGTTCCAAAGGTCCATGAACACCTCACCAGATTTCAGACTACGGTCTGGGACTAGCACTGCTATCAGTGGGGATGGACAGGACATCTCCAGGGGTTGATGACCCAGACAGGGCCACCTCGGCACTGGCAGCTTGCCTTGGGGCTGATGGGAGAGCAAGAACAGTAAGGAAGGCTGTGGGCAAAGGCAAGGGCAGCTCTACTCTACTCTTAAGGTGCCCAGCAAGGTGGTGATAAAATGATGACTTTTAACCACTGAGGTGACTTACTGAGGCCAACATACTTGTGGCTGTCTGTGCCAGTGGTAGGAACCCCAGCACCCCAAACACTGGCAAAAAGAAAAGTCAGAGTCAACAGTGGCTAGGTTAGAAACTCAAATGATTTATTCTGCTTTCGAATTACAAGCAAGGATGTACTATATGCCCCTGTGGATTGTGATGGAATACCTGATGTCACAGCCCCATCTTACTCTGTCTGCCCTTTTCTGTCAATTAGGGATGATAAAGTTACAAGACTAATACTGTCTCTAATGAGACTGACAAGGAAGTCTGGTTATTGGGCAGGAGGAAGAAGAATTGCTTTGGTAATTAATCCATTGTTGCTCAGAGATTCCAGTAGCATTGCTTACAGTAACTCCTGCAGAGATACTGTATTTGGTTGGTAAAACTAATAACAATTTCATTAAGCTAACAGCTCCTAATGCTAATAATAATTCTGTTAAATCTTAATGAATATACTTGTCCTTGCCTTACTTTTTCATTTACAATTTATTGTAGATACGCTTCACGCTCTCTTGTGTCTCAGATTAGTGTTCTGTACTGCCACAAGATCATTGTCAAGTCTTACTGTGCCTTTTAGACTGTGAAATATCTGTCTCACACTGTCCTCAGGGACTTCAGTAAGAGCAGGAGTAGTCTTTATCTCAGTTTGAAATCTATTAAAATATGTTTATTTAATTTTTTGCTTATGAAGGCATTTATCTTTAGATGTGTTTGAAGAATTTTAAAATAAGTAAAAAATAGGAGCAAAACTATGACAGGAATGTAAAAAAAATGACTTGCCAAGATCTTCCCAAATGAAAACTCTACCTTCCTCATTCATCCTCTGGGGATGACTGCAAAAAGAGAGCTTTTATCCAAAATTCTGTCCCTTTACAGTTTTAATCATCTTTAACACTCTGCAAAACACTGTGAGCTGCAATGCAGCTAGTAACACCCCACTGGGTGCTATAGCAGTGTTTTATGTATGTGGTGTGTGAGATCTGGCAGTTCAGATCTTAGAGGGACATTTATTGGGGGCAACTCACACAAACCAGCCATGAAAAGGGAGAGGGAGGGAGGTAGCCAAAAGTGGCAGCAGCCAGCTGCTGCCCACACTCCTGTGATTCTAAGAGTGCCACATCAGGGAGGGAGGAGAGGCAGAGAGAACTAAACAAGATATGAGACAAAAAATTTTTGTTTTCATCAGAAGAGGTAAATTAATAGCAACAGTATAACTCTGCCTCTTCTCAGGACTAAAATAAACCATGTGCATAAAATTGTTTTCCAGATAGTATGAGAATCCTAACCATCTTCCCCCCGAAATTAATACTGGATAAGTGAAGTCATTAGTGAAAATGCAGACATCGAAATAGTACATCTTGGGTGGATGCTTTTCTAGGGTGAACTGGCAAGGAAAGAGAATTTTAAATTTTTAGGACTCTCAGCCTGTGGGGAAAAGAGGCAGGTCTTCAGTGAACTCTGCATGGCACTAATATATGTAACAAGCAGGTAATGGGTCCCTTAGAATTGTCCTGCTCCTTGTCTCACTGCTTGTACACATATCCAAGTACTGCCTGGCTCAGTAAGGCCTGGAACAAATAGTTTTGCTGTGACGTGTTTGGAAGATTGCACAAAAAAGGTTAATGGGCTCTATCCAACCCCCAGGGAATAGGCAGATGATACCCACATTACTGGAGCACTACAACATTAGGCATCTTCAGGGCTGGTTCACCAAAAAGGCTTAAATGCCAAGATGTCCCTTCATCCCTTCATGTGATTTCCCAGCCACAGGGAACGCAGGCTGTTATCAGGGAAGGATGGACTGCCACAGGAACACTTTGCTAATCTCTGGTTATGGACATGGCTGAATATTTACAAACACCTAATTTACCCTTCCCAAAAAAATTATTATATATCTTTTTTCAAATCTGCATAAAGTTAATTTCTCCCTAATATCACAGTACCACCTGAGAACCTGAATTTTCTCTTAATTTACTTTTCTAGGTGAAGAGGAAACAGACTGGGACAATTACTTTTCAATTTGTTAATAAAAGTGTTAAATTGATCATGCATATTGGTAATGCAAAAAGTATCATCCTCCTTCTTAGGTGGACTCATTTAGATTCTCATCAAAGAGGCTTCAGTGGTTCAGCACTACACAGATTTTAATTAAAAATTTTGGGGGAAAGAAAGTTATTCTGTGTTATTTAATTACGTACTTGTCCGGACATTAGATTTAAAATAATAAGAAGAGGTTTCAAATAATAAATTTCCATTGTATTGGAATGATTCTTTGTTTGAGCAATTTTGCTGCAGATTAGATTTCACGGACACATACAGCATTTCTATTTGCTGGCTTTTCATTAGACTTGGCAAGAACTACTGCTATAAAAAAAAAATTCTCAAGGCAAAACTGTGATTAAAAGATATAAAAGATCCATATCTGAGAAGGATAGTGATAGAACTGCCAATGAGATCTGTAGTGACTCAGTGGAGCCATCCTGTGTAAGCATATTTAAATTATACATATACGAATATATAAATTTAATTTTTTATTTTTCTTGAAGGTACAATGTGCAAAACAAACCTAACAAAGCAGGCCAGGTATGTTTATAATACATTTCTGGAAATAAATCTGGATAGACAAGCAAAAGAAACTCATAGATTTATGGCTATGATTCCACTAAATGACATTATTTTTGTACAAGAAGGCTAAGAGTACTAAGGAAAAGCAGTGGTTTTGTGTGATGTTTAGAGCTGAAAGTGCTGGCAGAAGTGGGACAGAGTTTTGAGGCAAAGTTCAGAAAATAGGCAAAGCCTCTCTTGTTTGGATCACGAAGCAAAGACCTGAGGTAGATCTGGTATAGAAAGATAGACTGGAGCTAAAGCGGAAAGCCCCATTTTATTAACAACACTCCTTTGGTCAAGACATAGCCTAGAAATTAAAAAAAAACCACAAACAAACTCTAAATAATTGCATTGCCGGAAGGAGCAAAAGGCAGATTTTCATATGTATCTACAAAATATAAAAGGTAAATAAAAAACACCGGAACAGAGTGAAAACACACAGATACAAGATAAGGTATATTAATGTCTTCTCAGGAAAAGGATAGTTTCAGATTAAACAGAAGGAGTTGACCAGTATTGTATTTGATGGACTAATGGAATTTTTAGTCAAAGTAAAAAATATATTATAGAAGTCCTAAACCATCAATAATGTTTTTACAAATACAAGGAAACTAATTTGCAGTGTTCCACACTATGCTTTTCCCAAAGGACTTTCACTAGTATGAAATGTAAACAAATGCTGAACATTTCACTAAGTTGAAAAATTTAAATTCTTGAAAACTGGGAGTCTGGAAAGGGTCCTTTTCTATCTACTCAGTTCCAATTAATAATTTAATTTTGGATTGTTTAGCTGGCAATTTATGGAGCACCTTTATAGATAAAACAATCATGTTACTTTGTTGAGCTGGATCAAGAATAAAAAGATATTTCTTTTCAGTTGGATTTTATTTTAATGAACTAAATATCAGTTGTGTGTAAAAGTCCCATAAAAATAAAATACCAAGTAATTAATAAGTCCTATTGCCAAAATGGCTGCATTTTGCACAGTGTTGAGTCTTTGTGGTGAGCAACAGGAGTATTTTCTCTTTGCCTTAGTCTCTGGTTATCATTGCTCCTACTTCAATATTGTTCCAATAAGGTGTTGAAATTCCTGAAAGGATGAATTCACAGCAAGGTGGTTAATACTCTGTGTTCCATGACTAATATTTAGTTGCAAATTAAATTAGTTATGTTCACAGTATCTCCAGTTCTACCACCCCTAGTTCTCTACTGGAAATATGATTTCAGGAACATAATGTCTCGTACATCTCTGGCTGTTTATATTGGTAGATGAACAAAACAACAGAGCTACAGACAAAATAAACCACTTTGAAGATAGTAACTATTTCAATCTGAAAGAATAATTAATCTGATGTACCTTGAT
This sequence comes from Edolisoma coerulescens, assembly GCA_013397115.1. Taxonomy (NCBI): domain Eukaryota; kingdom Metazoa; phylum Chordata; class Aves; order Passeriformes; family Campephagidae; genus Edolisoma; species Edolisoma coerulescens. The sequence continues at coordinate 1,541,083 of VWZW01002569.1, forward strand.
TCCAACCCTCAGGATATGACTGATGTGGTCTTTTCATGATAATGTGTCGGTCAAACACCGCTATCACCTAAATGTTATTCTTGTAGCTGAAATGGCCAGGAGTTTTTATCTCTTTCTGAGGTTGAGATGGTCAAGAAGACCTTGAGAACATACTATTCTGGCAAAAGCATATCAACTACAAAATATAAAACTGGGATTTGTGCTGCCTTTCATCAGAATACACGCTGGTGTCTGCCTTTATTAGGTAAAAAGCTAGAACTGAAGTATCCTGGCATAGAAATGATGAAGATCTGCTTGAGAAAATACCTATGTTTTTACATGTGATGAAAACAATAAAGTTATGAATTTCAGATTTAAAGACTCCTTTAAAAAGTTTTATAATGGGGTGGAAGGCAATATAGACTGAATAGCTTATGCATGAGCACAAAATAAATGCATGACATGAAAATGCATGCAAACTTGGTGTTCACAACTTCAGACTGGATGCCACTTTTCTCAGTGCCTAAATCCCCTAATATTTGGAGTTTACTTTTAACATGCTATAGGTACATTGAATTCATGTTAGTCTGTCACTTAGGGTCTTTCAAGAGAGATTTGCTATTGTCACTTTAAACATCAATTTTTATCAGCACCTATACAAACAAATTCATCTGATGACAGAACAAAACTACTGGTTATATAGAGAAACCCACAGAAATATTCAATCATTTCTAGTTTTAGGCCTCTTCAACAGACTGCTTCAGTACAGCTTGGCTGCTCTACTTTCTCTCTATGCCAAAATGATATTTCAGCCTTGTTGAATATTTAGCGGGCCTATTTACTTACAGTGTACAATATTCATCAACATTTTATTTCAGACCAGCCAGGGTCAGTTCAGATCCCTGTGGTATGTCTTTCTGTTTTTATTAAATTCAGGCTAGCAATACAGACTGTGATCTATTTTGCCATCAACTGGCAGTTAGTATTAATGATACCTGGAAACATCAGTCATCATTACTTTGGATTATTCTAATATGCATGTAGAAAGTGAATAGGGCACCTAGCCAGTTACACTGGAGAAACCTGACAAGAAAAACAGTAGAAATGTAGACAGCAGTTGTTGGCACTCCTATCTTCCAGTGATACAGTGATTATTCTTCCATTACCTAAATTTTGATCAATAGAATTGGTACCAAACTGAACAGCTGCATTTGGAATGCTATTGGTCAATAGAAGAGATTGGCGATTAGCTGACTTTAATTAATGAATAGACAGAAAAACTGATACTGGCAATAGTTCTCTGCTGTTAAAAAGGTTAGCCCAATCTTGGTATTTTGGTAGGTAAACTAACAGTTTTTATTGGAGGGATCATGTTAGAGTCAAGATGTCAGGTAGTTGCCTGCTTTCTGACATTCACAAAGTCTGAATTTTCAGTTTCTTTTAATTTCTAAACAATGTTATTTCAGACCACCTGTGCTAACAAGTGCTCAATAGACCTATCAAATATCACACATGAGGTGATTTTTGCAGCAGCCATTGCAAATAAGAATCTCCCATAGCCTAGGTGTCATCAGAGATGCTTATTAAGAAAGAAAAGAAATGTCATCTGTTTTCAGGTTTAGAATACTGTCAATTCATTGCTCAGGAAAGATTGTGTTCAACTTGAAATGCCATCTGAAAGCCAAACATAGTTTCTGTAGCTGTTATCAAACTGAATGACATTTGTTTTAGGCAGAGAGGTAGGCTGCATAATCTACTGGATCAATGGAAAAATCACTTTGAAACAACTTATACTATGGTGTTTCCTGTGTGAGCAGGAAGCTTCCCCCAGCCAGAAAGAATGTGAGATCGCAGCCTACACCCCTGCCTCCCTCCTCAAAACCTGGTAAGATATCAGAGCTGGTAAGATCACTGCTGGTGACAGGTGAGTTTTTTCAGGTTTCTGCAATGTTCTTGTATTCAGTGGGTACTCCATCTTCCACAAGAACTCAAGAAAGGTTCTGCTTAAAAATGAGGTGCAGGACTTGCACAGCATCTGCAGAAGCCTTATTCTTTGGTCAGCTACAGTGAGTGTCTTGACTTTTGTATCCATGCCTCAGTCAGCAGCATACCTTGAGGCAAAAATGGAAAATTTGGTGTGGATTTACACCAGATGTTTTGTCTTTGACTAAGTTGCATGTTATAGATGTTTTCTGAGGAAATAACTGGGTTTAATGAGACATAATTTTTGTCTGTCTGTTGTTAGGCACTTGATTCAGCACATCATGCAATCTTAGAAGATCTGAGGAAGTGACTCAAAGTCCCAAGGACAAGGTGATGAAAGAACCCCTTAAGGGAATGGAAAGCTCTCTTTGTATGAATGACAGCTGAATGTCATTTTTCCTCAGTTTCCATGGGTGCATGGCACAGCTGAGTCCTGTCTGTCCTGACTGTTCTCAGCTGATGGACACATTGGAAGGAACAGCTGTTTGTGATATTATGTTGTACACAATTTTGCTTAAAGAAGATCTTGGATACACTGAGGGCATTTGCCTTGTGCTCTCAGCCTGGTGAATGTCTGCAGCTGACAGTCAGCCTAGTGAAGCAAAAAGCAATGTGTAGTGGAGGAGAAATTGTGTATCGGAGTGTTGACATTTTCTATTTATAAATTTCCTGTTAGAAGTACATGTTCCATGAACAGAAATCACAGAATAGCAGAATCACAGACTCATAGAATTACAGAATGGGTAGTGTTGGAAGGGACCACAGTAGGTCCCTGGTCTGGTGTCCTTGCTCAGGCAAATGCTACTTGTAAATCCTTTTGCAGTATGTTTGGTGGTCTCATTTCCATATGCAAGTCCCTGGCTGAAGAATGAAGTGTTATCAGAGTGAACTGCTTCTTGTGCAGCTTCTTTTTAACAATGGTGGTCTCATACTTCTCATATTGTCACTCACAAAACCAAAGATGGATAGCAATTTACACCCTGTCTTCCTAAGATTCAAGACTTGTTCTTGAAGATATCTTGGACACAAAAAGGTAATACTATCATCTGGTTTTAAGAACACAGACAAAAATATTAAAGTTGTGATGTTATTCAAGGGTTTTTAACCGCTAATTTATCACAAATTAAAATACAGTGCATCAGTCGTCAAAAATATTCCTGAATTACTCTGATATTTTACATAGCACCAGTTTCAAGCTGGTAATACTCTTGGTTTGACAAAGGAATAGTTCTTTGGGCAGAAATCAAATATCTTGTTGATACGCAATTTAATGTGGTCATTAATTAACATAAGAGCTTGTTTCTTCTCTTTGCAATCAGTAGACAAGTATATGAAATAACAGACTTCCTTAGTTATCTTGAATATTTTATATGACGTACTTCAAAACACTGGTAGTGTCTTGACTTGTAGAAAATAATGGTGCTAAATAATGGTGCAAGCTAATTAAATAGAAAGAAAAAGTTTGTATGTATGTGACAGAAAGGAGGCAAAACATATGACATGGCATATATCCCAATTCCTGTTCAAATTAGCAATTAATTCACTGGTTGTGTTACCCTTCCAAGCAGAGCATGGGAGAAAGAATGAAGAGGCAAAATTTTTGCTTTGCTTTTACCAAAATAAAGGCTGTGTGAAACAAGAAATTGTCACTGTATGGAAGCAATTTTTGTTTTTAGCCAGTGAATGCTGTCCTCCACTTACAGTATTTTAAACAGAGTTCAAAAGGTGTTTGCTGGTGAAACTATGACAGCGAAAGCATGAATTATTTGAATTACTATATTTAATATTATATAATTGCTATTATCTTTTATATACTTTACTTGAAGGAAACAGACCAAAAATGGACAGAAAGTAGCCAAGAAGGATGGATACTCTCTTTAGAGAAAGTAGGATTTTTGAATAGTCAGTGTAAAATTGCAATGAGCTTATCTACAAGTATTATTTCTTGAGCTGTTATCCAATGCAAAGGTTGTGTAAATTTACAGTTACATTGGAGAAACCCACAGATAAAATAGATTTCCATAGAAAAAGCTTTTTTGTTGAGCTGGTGGATTATTCTATTTGCTTTGACTGAGCACTGGTTCTACATCCTTTCCTTCCCTTGCTGACAGGTATAACTGATGGATGTTGGCAATGCTAGCAAGAGCCCACTCCCCAAGGGATATGAAGGAGCTCCTGTGAAACCTTACAGCTGGAACTAAATCTTCTTTAAATTAAGCTATAAACAACTGTTTATCTTCTGAAAGAGTTTTCATGGAAAAACGAATAAAGCCAAGCTAAACTTTAGGCTGTTAGCTGGCCATCAGTATTTCTGAGGGAAAAATGAAACAAACTTGTGGGAAGCTGCATCAAGATTTTCTGATACCTTGCAATGCTTCTAAGCTACAAGGACTGGGGCAGGTGAAGCCTCTTGTAGAATGTGCCAGGACCCGTGAATGTGCAGAGACTTTGTATCCATACAATAAATCCTTGCTGCTGGCATCCTTTGGGCTAATGCAAGAGCAGCAAGGTATTTGCAGCCCTGGTTCTCTCTGTTAGTGCTTGTCAGCTCTCCCCGTGGGTCCTGGTTTGCCTGTAGGGAACTGGCACTTGTTGGCAGCGGCAGCTGAGCCAGCGCAAGGCTGAGCTGGGGCTTTCCCAGAAGGGAGTTAAGGAAAGAGCACATCCATCGACTCAGTTTTGCACATCCTGCCCTTGACATGAAAGTGTCCATGCAAAAGATCCCCTGGGAGTGTATTTAGGGCTTTCTGCATGTGTGCAACACCAAGTGAGGTATCTGTATTGCTGCAGTCAAACAGGCCCTGCACAAGGTGCAGTGAGAGGCATCAGCATCTGCCTCAGGGACATACAGTACTTTCTGCACATTGCTCCTTCCACTATATTAATTGTCCTCTCTTCAAAACAACAAATATAACTTTCTGCTGCAGACAGAAGAATTCCAGCAGAACTGTGGTGTATTCTGTAAAATCAATATTAATCATTTTCAAATTGTTTGCTTGTTGACTTTCTGAGGACAGAAAGAAATCCTTAGGGCAACTTAGGCACAGCACAAACAAAATGTTCAACAACAAGAAAATATTTGGCTTTTTTTTTCCTCTTACATTTCCCATTTGACCTTTAGAATCCTCTTGTCATTTAATCGTATAAAGGGCCATAAAATGTGATGAATAACTAATATCTTACCCCTAGTCATGCTTGTATAGTAGAAATCTGAAACTGCCTATGAATTGCATTAATGCTGGCTTTAACATTTTATTACATTATTTTGTGATTTCTTGACTATAGTTTATTTGCTGTGAACCATACAAATATGAAGATAAAACCCTTCTTCATTTTTGTCCTCAATAGCAAGTCAGTAACAGAAAATAAAGTCCATATATGCAGTTTGGGCTGAATTATTATAATCTTTTCAATAGGTAAGCTGTTTTCATTTTACTGATCATACTCAAAGTGTTCTTATTTTATCACAGTTCCTCTCATGCTGCTTTTACAATGATGGTATGTTTATAACAGTGATTGGATTCTAGGGAGAGAAGTATTTACCCCTGTTCTTCGATGACTCTCCTTTTGGTGACTGTTTCAAAATGAACGCTACTGGAGTACTTAAAGAAAGCATAAGCTTGAGATTTAATCAAATTATATGAACATTAAATTAATGACTGTTAAGAAATATAAAACATGGTAAATATTGCTGTTAAGTCTATCCTTCTGTCTGATGCTAGCATAAAATCTTGTTTGTTGGCTACAATAGTTTTTTGGCAATATGCGACGGTAGCAGGAGCAGCTATTGCATCACTTGGCCATCGGAAAACAGAACTTCACCTACCTCCAATGCATCCCTCTGAAGGCTGATGTGCTCCTCAAGGGCAGTTTGTCTGAACAACAATTCACTGAGCTAAGAAGGTTTACTGGGAGTAAGAAAATTAATAGAGTAAACCTAAGAATGTTTTGTTTAATACGCCTTCATTTATATTTTGTGCAAATGGAATGAGACTAGAAGGTCTGAATTATGTTACAGAAAGAGAATACTAATACATGTAGTTTCCCCAGAGCACCATGTGGCTCTGACCCCAGAATCAGATTTCTAACCTACACATTGTACTCAAATATAAACAGGACCTACCTTTGCCCTTGTTTTAGTCCCCAGATTTTGAAACATTAGGACATCTAGTGCTTTTTGTTCAGTCATGCTCTCTTCTTCCGTGCTGTGATATGTGAACAGACACATGAGCACGCACACATTATGCTCACACATAGGGCTTTGAATTACAGATCATTTTGCACATCTATTTATCAGAAGTCACTAGGATTTTTAATGTCTTTTGATGGTCTATTGAATGACTTGGTAAGCCCAAAGAGCCTATATTTTCAGAGTGTCATTGTATAAAGCATGATAAACCATATCTATTACACATGGATAAGGTATTTTTCTTCCACTGGGCAGTGTTTTTCAAAAGCTGCTTCTCACCAATTCACAGATTTCTTGGATATTATTTCACTGGCAAGCCTGTCCTGTCTGGCACATCTGTGTAGAGGTGTTATCATGGGTAGAGATGAAAACGTTTCAGCAAATTAATTGAAGAATAACATAAATTGCTACTGGGCTCCTGTTTGTAAGGTTTTGGCCACATTCTGTCTTTCTGCTTTTCAGTTATTTCAAAGAGCACCTTTAACATATATTGAAACAGAGAGATATATTCTTTTCAAAGCATGGAATTACAGGCTGCAGTTTTAAAGCTCACAGCAAGCAACCTAGAGGACTTATTAATACTTGATGAATCCCTCTCAATGTCTCAGCGGTGAAGAGAAGACAAACAACCTGCTGGATGATTGATGCTGTGCCTGCCAAGGAGGAACTTTAAAGCATGATTCTCTCTTACAAAATCTGTAGAAAAAATCTGGGCTGATCCAGCGTGATCCTGCAGTAGCAATAGCGTGAGGTGAGTGGAGATGCAATCTCTGCCCTATTGCACAATGGAAAGTGCATTAATAAGTGGTTTAGGTCCTTTAGCAAGGCTTTCAGCTTTCGTCTGCCTCCTCCCTACCCACAAGGCTCGCTAGATCTCCATGGCACACTGCTCTTTTGCAATGTGTGTTTGCATACCTATGTCAGGCTGCACATAAAAACTTACATTATCACTACTCTTATTTGCTCTCTGAACCTATAATTGCAAAGAGTCTCTTAATGCCCCTTTCATTCTTTTTCTTCTCCAAATCATGGACTCTCTGTTTTCTGTGCAGCTCTTTTCCTTTTGTTCTGTTTCTTCTTGCTGCCCTCAGATGTCCTGACATACATAACCTTTCTCAGACGAGACACATGGTTGGACATACTGAGTAATCTCCTGTGTGCCTGCTCAAGCCCTAAAAATCAGGCTTGAGAGATCCTTACCTAAGCATGATGCCATATGGGCAGAGAATCATTCACCTTTCCTGCAGTTTGATGGTTCATAGGAAATTGCAGTATTCTGCAGTCTTTTACTGGAGTAGGGCCATCAAACGGCTGAAGTGAGCAGACCTATACTTTCTTCCAAATGAAATTTTCAGTCACATGGACATCACAAAGAGTCCCTCATACCAAACACAATCCCTAAACTGCACATGAACTCCTCAAACTACAGTAGCCAAATTTCAATTCTGCTGTGTGTCAAATCTGCCTCAAAAGGGATGATAGTAGTATATATTTAAAAGGTACGGCCATTTTAACTTCTACGGGAATATTCATCTTCAAATAGGAGCAGTTTCAATAAAATAGAATTTAATTTCAATTAATACATCTTGGTCCATAAATTTGCCTTTTACTTATTTCATTTTGTTTTCATAATTGCAACATACTGAAGCCAAAGGGAAAAAAAATTCTACTCTAGGTCATAATGAATTATTGATTAAGGCAGCTAGATCAGTGTGAATCCTTATTGGAAGCCAAAAGTAAATCAGTAAATGAGAGGGTTTTAAATATATACTTAGAAAAAGGGATTTTGGCAAATACTGAAATGAATATTGGACAGAAAAATCTCAAACTGTCTGAATCGCTACTGCTAGCTGTCCAGTCAGTCCATGATTTAAATAAATTGCAGTTTAGAGTAAATTATGTGGGAAAATGAATCCAATAAAGAAAACAGCTTGTAGAAGAGCTAACACTGAAAATGTGGCAGCATTTAAATCCTGATCATGTGAAAACATTTGTTATACAGATCAGACAAAGGATTTGTGAAGAATAGAAAGACTGAAATGCTTTTCCTCAATAATAGCATAAAATGAATGTCCACTGAAATCAGTGCTTGTACATGGATAATTCATACCAGAAAAATGAGAGGCTCTCTTTTTTCAGTTCTCAAAGGCAATATATTGGGATAAAGGGAAATTTTTTTGCATGTACCACACTGGCCATGCAGTACCACACTACTGTATATCACAGTGAATTCACAGAAGTACAGAATTGTTAGGGTTGGAAAGGACCCCTGGAGATCATCTGATCCAACCCCACTGCCAAGGCAGGGTCACCCAGAGCGGGTGACACAGGAACATGTCCAGGTGGGTTCTGAATGTCTCCAGGGAAGGGGACTCCATGGCCTCCCTGGACAGCCTATTCCAGTGCTCTGTCACCCTCAGTGTAAAAATGTTCTTCGTCATGTTGATGTGAAACTTCTTGTGGTTTAGTTTATGACCATTGCTCTTCATCCTGTCACTAAGCACCACTGAATAGAGTCTGGCACCACCCTCTTGTCACCCACCTTTGAAACATTTATACGTATTAATGAGATCCTGTCTTGGTCTTCTCCAGACTAAACAGGCCCAGCTCCCACAGCTTCTCATAAGAGAGATGTTCCAGGCCCCTAATCAACATTGTGGCCTCTGCTGGACCCTCTCCAGTAGCTCCCTGTCTACTTCTACTGAGGAGCCCAGGACTGGACATGGGATGTCACAGATGTGACCTCACTAGGGCCAAGTAGAGGGGCAGGATCACCTTACCCGACCTGCTGGCCACACTCTTCCAATGTATCCCGGGGTATCATTGGCCTTCCTGTCCACAAGGATACTGGCACCTCGTGGTCAATTTATCATCTACCAAGACTCCCAGGTCATTCTCTACAGAGCTGCTTTCCAGCAAGTCAGCCCCCAGCCTGTGCTGGCACTTGGGGTTATTCCTCCCCAGGTGCAGAACCATGTACTTGCCCTTGTAGAACAGCATTGGTTTCTCTCCACCCAACTCTGCAGCGTATCAAGGTCCCACTGCATGGCAGTGCAGCCTTCAGGTGGACCAGCCTCTCACAGCAGTTTGTATCATCAACAAACTTGCTCAGGGTGCATTCTACCCCTTCATCCAGGTTGTTCATAAACAAGGTGAGTAAGACTGGACCCAGAATTGATCCTTGGGGAATGCCACTGACTACAGGCCTCCAACTGGATTCTGCTCTGCTGATCACAACCCTCTGACCTCTTGCATTCAGCCAGTTCTCAATCCACCTCACTGTCCGTTCATCTAACCCACATTTCCTGAGCTTGCCTATAAGGATCTTATGGGAGACAGTGTCAAAAGCCTTGCTGAAGTTGAGGTAGACAACATCCACTGCTCTCCCCTCATTGACCCATCCTGCCATGCCAATTCATCCTTAAAAAAGTGCAGTTCCTGTTGCAGTCAATACTGCTGCTCACGAGCATATTATTTCTCTTGAGCCTTTCTTAAAAAAAAAAAAGGGAAAAAAGGAAGTTATTTCATTTCTGAGAGTGCCTAATATATTGAATGTTGTTCCATATTCCTCCAATTACAGTGACCTCTTCTGCTCTCCTGTATCTATTGTTGTTTTCAAAATGTAAAAAAAATAAAAATTGTGTAGGTCATAATACTTGAAGTGATGGTAAATCAGAAAAAAAGAAAAAGAAAAAAAAAAAAAAAAGAAAAAACCTCAAAAATCCCCCAAAGAAACAACCTAATTCATCTGCCTTATGGCCAAACTCCAAGGGAAATTTATCTCAAGATAATGTGAGGGACATAATGAAATTATTTTCTTTTTGCTCCCTTAGAGCAGAAACTGTACAACAAGATTCTTCTGCTTAGAAAAAGTGAAATCTGTAATTCTGTGCAAACAGAAATAGGGAAATACTGATATTCCACCCAGTAATCATATTCAGAAAACATCAATCTGATTTGTTTTTTAGGAAAATATAGAACAAGAAACATATATGAAACCACACAGATTTGTTTAATTTTCTATAAATGGTCATTAAAAAATTAGGCTTAACATAACGGTTTAGAATTCGTGAGGGCTGGGATACTCCTGAGGACTTCAGGTCGAACTCAGCTGTGAGCTCTTATTTCTTAGTATTTTAATGGCATTAGTGTGTGGAGCCTTTCAGAGTAAATGTCTTAGACAGACAGCATCAATGGATGAAACTATTTCTCAATCACAATAGTTAAAAGGCTGTCAAAATCATACAGGGACCATTGAAAATTAATGTCTACTCAAGAGTCTACATGAAGACTACTCAGGCTACTCGGAATGTGTAAGCAAATCATTAGTGTGTCATGACATCTTTTAAGATTAAATGGGTTTCTATTCTGAAAATGGATTCTGTCAAATAGCATTTTAGCATTATGTGCACTCCAGAACTCTACACTTTTCTAGTTCTGGGATTTATATATACATTAGAAGGATATATGTTTCTTCTGACTTCAAGTGAAAATTCTTCAGTGGGATATGGATTTCAATTTAATTTCTTTGATGTTTTGAAAACTACAAGTGAGGAAACCCATGGAGGGTGTTGTAATCATAGGGAAATTGGATGAAAAGTAATCCAAATAAGATGAAGTGCCAAACAGAAAAGAATCATATTGAAATGTTATGCTGGAAAAAAAATGAAGATTTGCCGGACAGAATATTTTATCTTCAAGCCTGGGAGAAAATCCTCTTATTTTAGAAGGTGTTGGACCTGAATCTTGGTCCAAAATATAGTCAGCTGTTTTCTTCAGAACTGGTGGCCCAAAAACTTAGCTTCTCACACCCTTACACATGACCACATGTGAGGCTTTCTTGTGAGCTCCAATCTGCATTTTCCTAATACAACAAAATTAACATGCCATTTCCTCTTTATTCTGCTCAAAGTTTTTGTTTTTCAGAAAAGTGTTCTTTAAACATCGTATTTTTCAGCAATTAGAAACCAACTTATGCATAGAGTTTGTAAGTTTTGGGTTTATCTTCTAAGCTTTAATTAAATAATTATGGCCTTTAGGAAAACACAACATAGTTAAATTTCCTTTGCATAGACCAGAGTGTAACAGGCGTCCCTAGGGGTCTTGAACAAATTAATAAAAGCAAAACAACAACAAACATTGCTCTGTTTGTGAATGAAGTGAATTTCATTTAGCGTAGATGAGCAATGAGCAGAAGGAAATTTAATGATGTAAAGGAACACTTATCTCCAAGAATTTATGCAATTCTAGCAATAAGGAAACAACGTTTTAAAAATAAGTTAAAACATGGTCCTGCCTTACACCATTATATATCAAGTGACAATGGTAATTCACAGCATTAAAGCCAATACTGTGATAGATAAGATACAATACATGTAAGAGGATCACACTATAAAACCTCTCAGGCAAATTAAATTCTGAGAATGAAACCAATAAAAGGCAAGAAGATATTAACATAACCCTGTAAAATTAAGGGAGAAAAAGCTATTCACCTCATACATAAGAGAATGTAAAGAACATTCCTTTAAATCTGTGCTATGAACAGTCAAATACCTGAAACAATCTCCTGTTATTTTTGAGAGTTTCTAGAAGGAGCTATCTGAAATATTTTGCCATTGAAAGAGGTCTAATTAATAGAAATTTTAATTTGAATAACATTTTATATTTTACCCAGGCAGCTTATCATTTTCTCTTTAAAAATGCTGTTTCTGCCTCTTGGTGTGTGGTAAGGATGTTTATCTCCCAAATTCTGAGTTATGTGTTAAGGCCATAAAATGGAAGGATAGCTCTTTTTTAGCACTCTTATGTGCAAAATTGTTGTTTAGCTTACATGTTATTTTCCATACTGCTGGACAATGCTTTCAAAGCTTCTTTTCTCCTTCCCATTCCCTAACTTTAAAGAAGTATCTGCCTGTGTGCCAACCAGCAGCAGCAATCACCACTGGCACTCACCTGACCCCATGGAAGAGCTCTGGTGCCTGTGTTGGGGGCGGCTGTTGAGCTGGGGGTACCACCAGCCTGGGGTACCCCAGCCTCAAGGCAGCCCAGGAGCTGTGGGTGTTCTGGCTGTGTCCCACAGCAGATACTCAGGAGGCAGGCAAGGAGGGATCTGTTCCAGCAAGCTTTGGGTCGTCTGGTTTCCACTCCTCCCCCCACAGAGCTTAAAGGCAGTTCGTTTCTCTAAGGTCATGAAGTGATGGTGACAGAGCAAGGATGTAAGAAATGAAGAGATTCACATGGTAAAAAGTCAGAATTCACAGAGAAAGTCACCATCCTCATAAAATTTCTTCTGCCTCATGGTGTTCCGCTGGTAAATCATGGCACTCCTCTGCAGGGAGAGCTTTACTGATGAGGCAGTTCTTGAAATTTGTGGAGATTTCCAGTAAAAGTTTTTGCACTTACCAGTAGAAATGGATTTTTGGGAGGTTATGTTGTTCAGTCTCTCCATTTATACTTTATATTTTGGGATGTACCAATATTTGCTATTTTTGAGAAGTTCTGCTAGCTAAGTCTTTCTGTCATAGTAGACATAAACCCTGACAACTTTAAGCAATCATCCATATAACGTGTGTGTACGTGGAATTCCCGAGAAGGTGATCTTCTTGGGAATGCACAGAGCACGCAAACACCAGAAGCACCCTCATTTTTTCAGATCGAGGCAGAAGTTCCTACTTGCACCTGCCTGGTCAGACTTCACTAATTAGAGCACTAAAGAAGGAGAGTGGTAGAATTTTATTAACAGTTACCTTCTACTTAATACTGTGGGCAAATGACTGGCAAACTCTGCTTGCCAGAAGCAATCTCTGTGCCCAGCAAGTACAAAGCCATGATACGGGTCTGGGGGACAAAAGACAACCTTTCCAGTATCTTTCTTCCAAATAGTATCCTTAGTCTCCATGTGCAGAATCAAGTAGCCCCTGTAAGGAAGATGTTCATATTTATTTAGGAATTGTCAGTAAAACCAGAGCTCTGCTTTCAATTCTCAATTTTCAATTTTTCTTTTCTGAAGACATTGTTTCTTCAGCTCCAAATCAACAAGTCCCAGAACACGTTTTCAGTCAGAGTTCCATACACTACATGGTTAAGAGTGCCTTTGGAGCTCTGCTTGCATGTTGATCAGGCAGGGTTATCTCATGGGGAACAATACATAATTTATGTCTGCTAGCACTCTCTTAATATCACAAAGGTTCTCTGTCCTTATGAGAAAGTTGTATTCCTGAAGTTATTATATTCCTAGAATTGGAAAGTGTTAGTCTCTCTTCTGTTATCAATGGAAAAATCTCCTTGACAGGTTTCCCAACTGCCTTTGCCTGTGGTCTCTCACTCAGCTGCAGCTAATTGCTGCCAGTTACACAGGCAAGAGTAAAATGATGATTTCCCCTTGTCAAAAATTTCTGAACCACAAACCACAAATATGAGCAGAATGAGCAGCTTCTAGCTCATGATACTGCATCTCCCAGAAGGAAAAAAATTTTTAAATGTGGTTGATGTACAGATTGTTGTTGCTGCTTATCTCTATGCCCAGTGCCTTGAGTGCTCTGCACTGTCACTTCCGTCTCTTCTCCTGACCCCTGATTCCTCCCATTGCAGTGTTGGGTCTGTCACTGGTAATTACCCATCATTTGAGCACTGACACGTAACTACAAGCAGAGGACACCTGATCTGTCATTGTGCTTGCTGATGAAATGTAGTGGTTTTGTACATATCACAAAACTGCCAGATAAAGTCCAGACAGCTTGTTCTGTGCTAGGGACGTTAGCAAGCTGAATGTGAATAAAAGAAGAGGGAAATACATTTTAAAAGGGCACAGTTAATTATTCAGGAATATTTTTAATTTTCTTTTTTTAACTTATGAAAGCATTGTAAAAAGATTTTTTTTTCATAGTTTGGAAGAAATCACAGAAAACACAAATTGAGACATGTTCTTCAGAAGTTTTGGGAAGCTACTTAACCAGATAATGAGTAGGAACCAAAATATATCCCTTCTCTGACCCAGTACATCTAAGGAATATATAAATCACGGTCAGAAAAAAACATACATGTACTTTAGATTGAATAATTAATATTTCTGATGCAATATCTATCTTTTCGTGATTATTCTACCAAAAAAAAAGTTTAATTTGTTGAATATATGAACCCATTAATCATTTATTAGGTTTTAATTATAATTGTAGCCTCCAAAACACCAAGTGAAAATATACATATATATTCATATTGCTGTTCTCTGATTTGTGTTTAAGTTCTCAAATATTTCTCATATTTCTTCCCTTTAGCTGATAACATTATGGAATGACTTATTGATTGTGGCTTGCCATCATTTTCATAAAAGCATAATCCTATTGATGTCATAACTTATTTCTGAGCTTGTTAGACATCATGCCATGGATTAGAAAGGTCTTTAATTTAAGTACCAAGAACACAGACAACCATAAAAATCTCAAAACAGCAAATTTAACTTAATTTGTTGTGACAGAAAGTGAAGATGAAGGAATTAAAACTGCAGTGACTCTAGTTTGAACTGTTGTAAATGTTCAGGCTTATGTGGGTTGAATTTGAATTACATAAAATCAAATTAATTTCTTTCATAGTGTTTTCTGAGAATTGTAACTTCACTCAATATATTTAAGCAGTTTGGTGAAGAGACTGGGGTAATAGCAGTGTATTTGAAAAATCAAACAAGAAGGCAAATATAACTTAAGAGAAATACAAAGTCTTTGTAGATAAGTTATTGGTAAATAAGTCTTGCAGACATTCAGCCACCCATGCCAGGAACACTAAATCTCTCCCTCTGGGACTCTGCAGGGCAGAGATCTCCTGGTTTAGCACCAACGCATTGCACTGGTAGCAGTGATACACACATCTGCCATAACCAACACAGCCTCAGTTTTCTGCAGAGCTTGTCTGTGAAGTAATTTCAGATTAGGTCTTGGAGCACATCAGATGGCTTTTTTGGGTTTTTTTTATGGATTGTTGAAATTGTCTTTATATCTGGTGCAGTGTGGCACACTGAGCAGCAGAAATGAGGAAAACAAGGAAGAAATGGAGTGTCTTTCTCTTAAGTAAAAACATTATAGCTCACTTTTGCATTCCAGGAAAACTCACAGTATGAGCTGATAAATTCTCTGGAGTGTTTATGAATATGTGTATAATTTGCTGCAGGGGGAGAAGGAATTGGCAGGAGTGCTGCAGATGTGATCCCATTTGTTTCTGCTCACTGGCTACTGCCAGCTTTAAAGAGAGCTCTTTCTTTTTTACTCTGGGTATGTGCTCACATGACTCAGGTGAATACAGAGGGCTGAGGATTTGTGTTAGGTTGTTTTGGTGTTTGCTGATTCACATGAGTGGATAACCATGAGCAACAAGGAAGAGCTATCTTTAAAAAGATGGGTGGTAGTGCTGTCTAATAAAAACAAGATCCCTTTTTTTTTCTATTCCAGTACCTTTGCTTTCTACTGCAGTGTAGGCATAAAGATGCAAACTGTCTTACAAAATAAAGCAAATAAACTATAGATGTAAACATTGCAAATAGTGGTAAAAGTTGTTACACAATGAAAAATAGAGAATAGGCAGGAATTGGTAGATCAGGGAAGATTCAGCTGCTGAACCTGTGGATTTTTTGAATCCTGGTCTACAACACAGGTATCTCTTTCCGTGCCAGTCACCTCAACGCCTCATGTGGTCAAAGGTTAGTCAGACTATTTCTCTCTATTGGCTATAATGGGAATGTAATCTTAATTATGAAAACTCTAAATTACTGTAGAGTAATAGACAATTATCACCTATTAACTCTTTAATAACATCTACAGCAAATGAAAGAAATCCTGCTAACAGCGGGTGGAAATATGATTATATCTCTACTTAACAGCATGCAGCAGGACTCATAAAAACATCAATCTCTGGTATCACAGTTAAGTCATACTTAACATTTGGATTCAGTTGGTTTTCAGTGTAATAAAAATGGTCATAACAAACTCTGGTATGCATGTGGTATTAACCCCCATTCCCAAAGGTACTCTGTCATTCAGCAATAGTGAAAATTCACGTAACACTTAAAATAAGATGGACCCATGTAAATCTGTACTGAATTATAAACTGTAACATAAAACAATGTCACAAGGCAATTTCCATGCTTTCAAGGAAAAGAGGACAGCCTAATTTCCTAACTCATTACAGGCTGCTGCACTCCAACTGGTACATGTGTTACTGAAATTATTCCATATTTATCGTTAGTAGTCAAATGCTTTATAAGAAATCTTGATGGAAACCAGCTCACTGTGCTGCTCTGTCTTTCCTAGCTTTTTACTTTTCCCTTTTGTAATCTTCACCTTTTGCCCTGTAATCTTCAAAGGTTTTCCCGCTCTTCGTAGTTCATCAGAATGGATAATGAATGTAAGTGAAAGGCTATGTTAACATAGCAACTGGTAAATAAGTGTGGCATCCCACCCCTAAGGGGAAGGGAGCACCCAAGAGTTGTAGATGCCCATTGTTGAAAAGGAATGACAAAATTCAGAGGGTCCACAAAAATGTAGAAAGTTTTATTGGTAAAGTAAATACTTGGCATGGAAATTGGTGTAAGTTAGTCCTTTATTTTCTACTATAAACACCCAGAAGTGGACTTTGAATGAGAGGAAGCATGAAAGAGAAAGAAAGAAGAAAGAAAGGAAGAAAGAGAGAAAGAAAGAAAGAGAGAAAGAGAGAAAGAGAGAAAGAAAGAAAGAACATCCATCAGTCCTGGATCCAGTGTCAATCCAGGTGATGGAGTGTTCAGGGTCCTGAGACACCCATTGGGCTTTGTGGGGCTACCTTTTTATTTATAAGCTTCCCCATCCTGGAGATAACTTTCTTGCTTTCAATGCAAATTAGTTATCATGCACAGTTTGTTCTTCCAGACATTTCTCAAAACAGGTTAGAGGAGTTTTGGGATCATTGATGATCTTGATCCCCCTGTAGCCACTTCTTGACCTCATTTCTCTGCTTGCACTGTACTGTGCTGTGGTTATCTCCAGGGGCCAGAACAAGGATGTGTGTCCCAGAAAAGTGCTGCCCTACCTCTGTATGGCCCCTTCTTCAGCTGCATCCTGTTCTTTCTCACAGTGTGTTGTTGCCAACAATCCTTGGCTGGGTCCACAGATATCTGGCTATCAGTGTTTGAGACACACACAGTTGCTCCCTTTATTTCTAGGCTTCTACGAGGAAGTAGCTGGTTCGGCTTGGGTTTCTCTGCGCAATATTGCATTGTATTAGAGATAGAGATATCCCCAGTCTGCTAACCTGAAAACTTTTCCTTAGCTTTAAAGAAAACAGTGGTTCCTATGACAAATACACTTTGCTATCAGTTTCATCAGAATCATTCATGACTGTACAAAGCAGAAACCTGCACCATGTCACAATATTTGAGGTACACCTTGCAGCATTCTATTAAAAGTCTTAGTCTATGAAGTTACTTTCAGGATCCAGTTCAAAGCATTGCTGGTGAACAAAACTATCTAAATTCCTCTTCAAGTTTATTCTGAACTCTTTTAAGTATAGGAATGTTTACAAGTACTTACCTTCAGTATTTTAGACGCCCCTCTCTCTCAGGCAGCAGAATTACTTTAATTGAGAGCACCTGCCTATTGTTCATGCTGCCATGGTGACACAGCAGTTACAGAAATTAGTAAAATGTGATCATCTCCCTCTATTCTACATTTTCCTTTGTCTTGTTCCACTTACCCTGTGCCACAAGTGTACCACATTTTCTCCTGTAGTGGTTTGTTTTGCTGCACTTGAGTACAAGACAGGATGTATCCAGCAACTTCCGTCGAGACCCCCCTGGATAAGTGTTGTGGGTACTCCAGCACCTGAACTCTAGGGAGAACGCTGCTGAATATTTATTTTGTTTTCCAGTTACTTAGCTAAACAGTGGTCTAGCCAAACCACATGTCTATATTTCTCCCTCATTTCTGTAGGAGTTTCACTAGAATAAAGGATGCACAAGAAAGCCTCTCTTCAAGAGAGATTGAAACATGACCTTTTCCTTATATCTATCAAAAATGTAAGCTATTATGAAAAGTCTGGATTCAGTTGTTGTTTGTTTTTTTTTTCTTAATGAGTATATGATGATTATAAGCACATTTTAGAAAGAATGTGTGTCATGAAACCTGGAATAGATGCTCAAACTATTTTTTCCCTGTTTCATTCAATTTACTTGAATTAGCTAACAAACAATTCAATTGCAGTTTCATTAAAACAATAATTTTGAGAAAAAGTTTTTAAAACCCTTTTTTGTTTGGTGAAAATTGCTTTTTGATGTTTCCACACTATATGTTGATTCACTTTTTTCACTGCAAAGCTATGGCAACTACAGAGAGAAAAAAAAAAAATTAGTGGAAGAGGCTAATCTGCATATGTGATACTGAGAAGGCCAAAGGTAGAAACTCACTCTCTTTTCCATAGTTTGTAGTGACTTGTCAAACTCTACTAGTCTGTCTTTAGGACATAGTATTAATTATTCTCAGAATAGTCCTAAAGCTTCTGTTTTTCTATTACATTTGATCATTCCAATCCTGGTTCTTCCTGGCCTCAGCAGACAATGGTTGTGGCTTTGCCCTGTAACTTCACATAAAGCAGTATCACTTACACAGGTTCTCAGCTGTATAAGAAGGGAATGTACTAGATGTACTAGCAAGGGGTTTTGGCTGAAGATGGGCTACACTGTGGAAAGCAAAACAGCAATATTGATATAAAAGAAGAAAAACCGTGAAAGGAAATATAACCTTGATGTTGAACAAACAGCTACATACAGATAATAATATGGGACATGAGTAAAGTTGCAAGGTTCTGAGTTCTGCACAAGAAGCTGGTTTTAGAAATTAAAAACTTCATTGAGAAAAAATAGATCTCAGTTGAGTTCTAAGTTCTGTCATAGATTTCTATAGCTAGTTGTTCAGAGTCAAAAGGAACATACACAGCAAATCCAGGATTTTCTGAATCCAGTCAGGTTTTAGTGCCTAAATTCCAAACAACATGAAAAGCTTGTGCTCTGGGTCTATCTACATCCGGAGTTACCTATCTCATTTCAGATTTCTCCTGGCAAGCAGAGTTTCACTTCTGCATCCACTAAAAAAACCTCTGCATTCCCTTTGTAAGACAGTTCAGGCAAGAACACAAGGTCTATGATACCAGAAAGACAGGGTGCAAGAACATGTGTGACTCAAAGCTGGAGCTTTAGACCCTCACAGGGAGAGTCCGACATTCCACCTTTGGGATAATGTCTCTCCATACTGTGAAGTGAACATTTAAATAGCGCAAAAACAATATCAGCAGCAGGAAGTAGGTACAGTCTCTACCTTTTTACCCCACCAGGTGAAAGCCCTGGGTAACAGGTTTTAGAATTTTCCATCTTTAAATGACCCCCTTAATTTTGCATTGTTTTCTGTCCAGATGCAGAATTTCTGCAGGAGTGATACCAATTCTCTTTCAACTTTTCACCAGTTTTCAAAGATTAACCAGTTCTAAACTACTCTCCTACTGCCTGACAGCAATGTGAATTTTTAGGCTTCTAGTGTGGTTGCATCTTTTACAAAATATTTATTTTGCCATCTCAGTAGTAAAAGTCTATAGCATGACTGCTGAATAGTTACAGGACTTTAGTAATCTGAAAATTCAGTATCTTGACTGATCGGTGGTATGTAACATGATGGACAGCCTCTAAGGTAACAGTTAAAGTTTCACAGCTTGACAATGTCAGGTATTGTAGATTTGAAAAAGGCAGGAGTGTCCTCAGCATTGACTCACCCAAGAGCACAGCAGTGATGTGGCAGACTGACATTGAGAAAATGATTTGGTGTAAAGAAGCAAGACTTTCTAAAAAAATACAGAAAAGGAAAAGTGGAGACCATGACGTGGAACAAGTAGGGTAATGGGAAATGGAACACAAAATCTCACAGTTCCCTGCAAGTAATGTTGATATCGCACCATTTTTTCAAGACATGGAGCCCACTGAGGAACAAGGGATGACTCTCTACCGCACAGTAAACTGCATCTTCTAAGCTTATGTGACTTCTGTGATTGTGTACTGTACAGGTGGAAGAAAATGTTCTGAAGACAGATATTTTAAAAATATATAAATATTAAATAGATATACTCAGAAAATAGATGTCAGAAATAACACTGCTATTAAAACTTTCTGGTATCAGCATGGCCTCAGATTGCTTACTGACTTTCCTTCACTATTTCCACACTACTTTTTTTTTTTTCTGAGCGACCTATTTCAGCACATTTCTTCTTTTGTCTTTAGAGAGAATAGGACTGCAAAATAGATAAGGGTCTCAAATACAGAAATAAGCAGAATCCTGGCTTAAAAATATGTGGGGCTATAAATACCACCTTGGATATGATTTATATCACTTGGTAAGGTCTGTCACTCTTTCTCCATGAAAGATGTTGGTGATTACAGATCTGCTTATAACAGCAGCTACGCAATCTGATATGAAATATCTGCCTGTGATGCACTGTGGCCCAACAGCTCTTCAGGAAAGTAACTAGGGATATGCAGGGAGAGAAAACCTCTGGGTTAAATCATAAAGCAAATAACCAGTTGGAAGCTTTCAGTTTTCATTCTTTTGCTGTTTATGCCTTTTACTTAGAACCTTTATTATTATTACTTTTATTACCATTACTATGGTGTATAAATTCATCCAGCTGCCTCTCTGAAATCTGTTTGAGTATCTTGGTTGCAGCATCAATAAACAATATTGTATTAAAGTGGAATTCCTGGCTATTTAATTGTGGGTAACTCTGTCCTTCACTGCATACTTTAGGAGTGACAGCGCCTACCTTTTAACAGGCAAGCCACTAACTGAAATAATCTCTAAACACTTGCATAATTGAAAATGTATTCAATTTCTGTCATTTTCTGCATGAAATTAAATTAAAAACTTGAGAAAACAAGATTTGTGAATGACATCTTTAAATCGATATATTTTTCGTCTCCCCTGCAGTGCTCAAAGGCTAGTGCCCAGTTATTGACTATTTTAATTTATAGAGAGGGAGATAAACTGAATGGATGGATTATGGAGATTAGCTACTTGGATATAACTGAAGCCCTTGTTCTTTGTTTAATGTGTTAGTCTCTTTCCTAAAGAATTATGAAAATGACAGCACCTGTACTTGATGCTTGTTGTTAAGTTCATCTGCATTTTTTCAATTACCAAACAACTCATCCTAGAAACCCAAGGGAACGTGAATTATTAACTGAGCCAAGACACACTTGTACTAAAATCTTATGGGAAATCACAAGATTAATATCAGCTTTTCAGTGAATATGCCTTTTGAGTTTTATTTGGAAAAGACAGAGACTGCTTCTTATATATGAATATATAATTTACTCATGATATACTCTGGTTTATTGCACTGAATTTTATATACACAGCAAATATTAGCCTATGCAAAAAATATAAATTATCTCTAAAAATCATCTCTAAATATTAAAAGACACTATAATACAAAAAATAATATTTTATTATATGTGGAAGACACTTGCTTTAGACTGTTAAAATTAATAAATAGGCAATTTAAACCCAAAAATGTTATATATGGAAAGCACTTGCTTTTGACTGTGATGATTTTTTTCAGAAATATTGATTATATATATAGATTTGAAGCAAACAAGACTTCAACACTAATAAGTTTAAGATTTTACAGTGCATTGCACTGTTCCACTGTGATGTTGTGTTTCTCACCAACTTTCAATGGATAAAACCATGATGCCATAAAATCATAGGAGATTGGAATATTTATTTTCTTTTAAAACATGTTATAATTAAACAGAAAACGAACTTGTACAGCCTGATCTTTAGCAACTTCATATTTGGACAAAAACAATCTACACAATCTTGTATTTAAAAAAATAATTTTTAAGAAAATGTGTTTAGCAGGAAGCTTGATGACATTTGTTTACTAAAATCCCTAATTAGCAGTACTAGAAAATAATCAGTCCCCAACCTACAGTCTCTCATTATCACTTCTTCAATATTGCATGCTATTAACTGAATCTGTGCCTTGAGCTTGAGCAGGTTTTACTTTCTGTGTTGTGATGATGTCGTTCCCAGAAAGGTTTCTTGAGATGGTGTCACTGGCAGAACAGGCAGTGCTGCTTTATTATAAAGTCTGCCAGACAGATTTAAACCTTGCCTGCAGAAACTCAGTCCAGTTCTGAAAAGGACCAAGACCAGCCTCAGTGGTGACCTGGAAAAGGGAAAGGTGTTCTGCGTGCTTATATTGTATTACCTGGACTAAATGTAACACACCGAGCTGTAAAAATGGGAGCTGCAGAGAGGAAATGCCATAACATTTCCTCTTTGCCTGTAAATTAATACCTGTGTGACTAGAGGCAGAGACAATGGTAGGTGGAAAGAATGCAGGTAAGAAAGGATTCATCCCCAGGAGATTCACCTTTCAAATATTCATGGAAAGAAGACATTCACCTTCTCTTTCTTCACTCCCCTAAATTTTCCATAGGATCATGTGGAAGGTAGTTACTCTTGAATTCAATATTCAATATGGTCCTTTGACTTTGTACGATGTACATTTCTTCACAGACACTTACTTGGCTCTTTACTCCTCTCGCTCCCTTTAAATCCTACTAATTTCTATATGTTTTCCTGCCATAATGCATGCCTTTTTCCATGGAATTCATTGGAACTGGACTGTGCCACGCAAGTCTCTTTGGTTTTAATTTTAACCTTTCACAATGCTACAAAATAATTTCCTTCCAGTAAGTGAGAATGGATGCAGTGGTTAGTGAAGGACAGGTTACTGTGTAATATTTAAAAAGCAAAGTACAAACAAAGAGTATTTAAACACTGATTTATCTTGATTTCTGCAGCATAATTTCTGTGAGGAACTATCTTTAGGTAAGTGGATCCCTACTACTATACATTTTCCCCAAATATGTATATTGCATTGACGTCCTGTCACTATCTGTAAGATTTTCCCTGAATGCAGCTCAAATCATTCTTGCTCTTCCAACAAGTAGTTATATTTCTGCTATTGCAGTAAAAACCTAAGCAGTGTACAAAGCAGAGCTGATAAAAATAACATACAACTCTTTCTCTGATAACTTGCTGTGTTTATTATTGCAAGGAATCAAGATTCTGACGCAACCCACAACTGAAGAAGTGAGTAGGACCTTGTAATCTTTTTGAGTATCAGTGTTGAATGTGTCATATGCCACAGTATGCTGCCTTCCCTGGTTTTGGTTTGTATGACACTCACCCATTCCATTGTGACCCCTTGCATGTGCTGTATGAAACACTGCAGAAGTATAACAAAAACTCCTCCTATTCTGATTATACTAGAAATTTCAAATATATAAATGTATAAATTATGTATGTACAAGAGAAAACCAAAGGGATGATTAGATAATCTACTGTATCACATATTTCTGTATATAAAGTATATAAAGTACATGAATATTAAACCCTTACCAAATAACATCTTGTCTAATTAGGAAAAAAATCATCTCCACCCCTATTGTTTCAATTAAAGAAGCTATTTTTCATTTCCCTTCTGAAACCATTTTGCATAAAATGATTGGAGTAGAATGCCAGCTGCTTTGGTCTCCTGAGAAAATCCATGGAGATTTTACCAGCATGAGATGCGATCATTCTTCTGCAGGTGCTATGCCTGCTGAAACCCTTCATTAGTATTTCTAAAGAGTTCCAATTGTACACTGTCACTTCCAGTTATTAAAACTTCTCCTCATTTCAACTTTTCAATAAGGGTTCGTTGGTCGGGGGTTTTTTGTGTTCCCAGGCAAGGATTGGGTTGCAAAGAAAATGGAATTAATTGATTTGGGAAATGGGTGGTGACTGCTGAGATATTACACTTTAAGTAAAACCTAGGTAAGTGGTTCACATTCTTAGCTGAGTGTCGTATCTGTTATTTAGGCTCTTCCTTGCACCTCAGGTCTTCTACGTCCAGGCATAGGACACTTCTTGCAAAATAACCAGACTCCAGTGGGAGCTAGAAGATGTTTCTTGCTCTAAATATCTTGGCATAAGAAACATTCCTACTGGTTGAGATTGTGGTTACAGTTAAGCCAGGCCTCCCAAATCCTGGAGCAGGGCTCTTCACAGTATACTATGGTGTGAGAAGCATACATCCTCTTCTCAGGAGGTGACATGAGACAAGAGATTGTGCTTTGAGTGATGAATAATCCTAAAAAAATATGAAAAATAAGTCCCAGAACCAGATACCCACCTGAGAATGCCATTGTGTACTTGCTTAGCTCATGTAAAAAACCCCAATTCTTCTGGGTAGAGTGAAAATGCAATGTTTCAATTGCATAGGCAATGCTTTGGTATCTCAAGCGGGTTTCTAGTATAGCCTGGTGAGGTAAGTGGAATATCTGGGATCACTCAGGTGTGTGAGTTTCACTCACATGCCTCTGGAAGCTGCTAAGTGCTCTTTGGACCTTGGCTTAACTGCTTTACACAGCACAGAAGTGAAATTAAATAAAATTGCTCACTGTAAATCGTTTGCTAAGATTAGCTTTAGGAAATGTCACTAAACTTACGCCACAAGAGGAGAGGTGCATTATAAAAAGAGAAATTTTTATTAAAAGGGAAATTTTCATAGAAAGGGAAATTTTCATCAAAATAGCAATTTTATAAATTATACTCTTAAGAGGCTGCAGGCTCTTATATGCACTTTCATGTTTAACACTTAGTTTGGGCCCTGCTCTTCAAGTAGCATTATACCAAATTTTTCTGGGCAGTCACTGCTGCACTTTTCTCATCTATTTGGCCATCTGGGTCCTGTGGTGACATATCTATGGTGTTTCATAAAAGAGAAGTGCCTGTTTTTTTCTGTGAGCTGCCACAAGCAGGGCTAGGGAGGCAGCAGGGGAAGGAGCAGTGTGCTGGAAAGGTTTGTGAAACCACTGGACAGCATTGCTTTGTGCTACTAAAGAGATCGGCTGCAGCTGGAGGAGAGAATTAACTTCCTTGGGAAGAGAACAAAGAAAGGAGCTGACATTTAATCCACAGGGTAGAGAGAGGGGAAACGAGGTAGCTGTGGAAGGGCATGGTTGATATTTCCACTCGCAGTTCTGGCAGCGGGCAATCTCATTGGAATTGTAGTCTCTTCATTAAAAGGCTATCCCAGGAAAGCAGAGGTAAAAAATAACTATCATGAAAGATCCATTAGCAGGACCCAATTGTGTCTGACTCCAGAATGGATGGGTCCAAAATCTTGATCCCTGAGTACCAAGGAGATGAGGCCTGAACCCAGAGTGCTGGTGCTCACAGGACTCTACCTGCACACATCCCTGAAGGGCATGCCTCTCTTTAGACACAACCAAAAGGTGCTGGCAGTGGTTGTGGGCAAAAATGTCCCATGGGAACAAACACTAAAAGGCTCCAAGACAGGATTAACCTTCCAAATACCCTGGTGGCCCATTAGACAGACTGGTGCAGCACATGTGATTTCTCCCCAGACAAGGCACTGCCTCCACAGAGGGTCAGTTGGGAGCCTTACAGAGTGTGCTGGTTTTGCCTGTGTAAAGTTAATTTTCCTCACAGTAGCTGTTATTGGGCTTTGTTTTCAGTTTGGACTAAAAACAGCATTGATAACCACGGGGTAGTTTAATTGCTGCTGAGCAGTGCTCACACTGAGCCAAGGCCTTTTCTGCTTCTCACCCCATCCTACCAGTGAAGAGGCTGGGGGTGCACAAGGAGTTGAAAGGGGATCCCAACTGACCAGAGGGATATCCCATAACCATCTGGCATCACGTTCAGCTATAAAGAGAGAGGAAATAGGAGGGAAGGGGGCAGGTTTTCTGAGTGGTGGCCTTTGTCTTCCCAAGTCACCCTTACATGGGATGGAGCACGGCTTTCCTGGAGATCACTGAACACCTGCCTGCCCATGGGAAGCAGTGAATGAGTTCTTCAGTTTGCTTTGCTTGTGCATGCAGCTTTTGCATTCCTTATTAAAATGTCTTTATCTCAACCCATGAGTTTTCTCACTTTTACCTTTCTGACTCTCTCCCCATCCCAAGAGGGGGGAGTGGGGGAGTGGATGGATGGGACTGAGTTTCTGGCAGGAGTTAAATCACAACAAGAACTGATGGACAGGGCTGTCAGCACCCTTGGCTCCTGGTTAGTGACAAATTTTTCTTCACTAAGCAAACTATCCGTGGGAGACAACTAGCATATCAGGCAGTAACCTCATTGTGAGCTCTCACTGCCATAGCTTCCCATCTTCCCTGCTCGGAGCAGGTCCCTGATCACAACACTGACTGCAATTGCAGATGAGCGCACATCATGGTTTATATTTTCATGGTCTTCAATACTTTCCATTTACAGGTCCTAGATATGGCAAGCTGGGTTTGCCATATCTAGGATATGAATTTATGGATATGAATTTATGGATATGAATTTCCAGTTGATGAATTTAGATCTACTGACACCAGACTGTTTTGGGGTTTTTTAATCTATAGTTTGATGAATAATTTAAGTCAGCGTGTCCATTTTTAGAACTTCTTACTGAACTGGACCAGAGTGCCAATCTGGCTGAAAAGCAACCTGCCTAGAGCAGTCAGGGCAGCTCCTCATTTTGCCTTACTAAGTAACCACATAAACGTTTGTGCCAGGACAGTGCAAAAGCTAATTTGTGGACAGACAGGAGTGGCTGGGTTGCTTTTGTTTGGGTTTTTTCTTCCCGGAAGTGCTGGCTTACAATTATCTAATGGATGTGCTGAACTGCAGCC
This sequence comes from Edolisoma coerulescens, assembly GCA_013397115.1. Lineage (NCBI taxonomy): Eukaryota > Metazoa > Chordata > Aves > Passeriformes > Campephagidae > Edolisoma > Edolisoma coerulescens. The sequence goes on from VWZW01002569.1 coordinate 1,567,986, forward strand.
TCCATTGCCTACAGTGCAGTGCCTTCAGCACAGATCCCCGACTTCTGGGTTTTCTTTAACCACGACACGAAAACGACTGCTCTAAGCATAAAACAGGGCAATGGCATGGCCTTGTGCTTACTCTGAATCCCTGTGAGTGAAACATGTCAGGATAAACTGATCCACTGAGGGTGTTTCTGGTGGATAAGACATCTAGTGAGAACTATTTGGGTTGTACTTAATGGGCACAACTGATATTAAAACTGGCAAACACAGTGACCCTAACAGAATACTACCCAGAGTATGATTCTGTGAAGGACCACCTAGAGACATATGATGCTTTTGAAGTGCTCTCTTAGTATCACTGCATTCCAGAAAAGAGGGAGCACTCTGCTGAAAACCTGAGAAGATAGCTCAGTTACAGCCAGAGCCACCGTAGTGTTTACGCAGCCCAGGAGCAGACACAGAGATTGTTCGCCATCCCCAGAGACTCTCCTTCCTCAATTTCTGGAAGAAAATGCTGTGAAAAACATTTAGCAAGAAGTAAAAGACTTTGTAGTAGTAACCATGTAGAGAGCCTAACCTTGATAAATTCAGCCCTGAAAAAGCATAATTTACTGTCAGTTCCAAACCACCACCATTAGCATGGTACTAAGTGATCATATGCCCCTAAAAGATGCTTGTACAAGTGGTTTATGGCATAATTCTGCCACCTTTGCTCATGCTGCCTGGTGCTTTGCTCTACCAGAAAACCCATCCCCACAGCCTCCGGGGAGCTGCTCGCAGAATTAGAAGCCCCTGATTTTCTGATGGGTCAAGTTTGCACTATCAGGTTTTTAGAAGAGAACAGGAGGGAAGAATGTTTCCTCATTTCTGATGCATTCCTCAGTTTGAGTGTGTCAACAGATGGAGTAGGGATTAGTGATAAAATAATGTGGCCTCTTAGCTTATGTGAAAAGCAGTCTTAGAATGTTGTGGATTTTCTGATGGCTCATTAACTTTACTCATGCAAACTAAAGAGTGCTTACAGTATAAATAAAACGCTCATCTTCAGTGAGTGTTTGCCTTTGATAGATAATGTCAGGGCGATGCATGGATGTTTAGAGCAACATGCCTAGAAATGCTGAAAATAGAAATAAAATCTGTTATTTGCTCTTCATGATCTAGCCTGAAACTCTATCTGTTGATGTGTGGCAGGACTTACTACTGCTCACTCTGTGTTTCACATCCTGCTGAGACTGTCTAATAGCCTTTTGCAGGCTGACATATGTTCCCCACCTTGTGTCTGAAGCAGCACTCGTGTAGCTGTGGCTGGCGTGGCACAGGGAGCAGAGCCCTGCTCCAGCTGCACAGCAGGATCCGTGGTACAGGGGAGTGTTGCTGCAGCTTGGGGCTGCTCTGTGGCTTGAAGTCTTGGTGTGCTTCTTCCCAGGCTCTGTTACACCAGGGAGCAAGCTCAGGTAGCTCCACAGGCCAATAACCTCAACCTCTGAGCATGCAGGTAAAATGCCAGATAAAAATTATTGCTTTTATCAGTAAAATATACATGGTGAGGGCCCAGATTCATGGGCAATATTTAGCATTAGGTATTCCTACCATGATGTCAATGCTATTCCTCTCCCTCCTTTTCCAGCCCCTAAGCAAGGGGGATGTCTTCGCTTTTCCCCATAGAGCTCTTTGAAACTCCTTTTATGAACCTAAGTCAAAGACTGATATGGGCTAAATATGTCTGGGGAATGGCAGGATTTTCTGTGTTTCAGCAATTTCCTTGATTCAATTCACAGAGGCAAACACATTTGAAACGATTTTGTAAGGAAATGAGTCCTTATTCTTGTCTTAGGTTACAATGTAAGATGTAACCAAAAGTATGTATTCTATTATCATCTGTTAAAATAAGGTGGGACAAGGTTCTTTATCTCTTCCATGACACNGTCTGGGGAATGGCAGGATTTTCTGTGTTTCAGCAATTTCCTTGATTCAATTCACAGAGGCAAACACATTTGAAACGATTTTGTAAGGAAATGAGTCCTTATTCTTGTCTTAGGTTACAATGTAAGATGTAACCAAAAGTATGTATTCTATTATCATCTGTTAAAATAAGGTGGGACAAGGTTCTTTATCTCTTCCATGACACGTCCCTGATAACTCCCTCTGGGGAGGATATCTTCTGTTAATGGGCTATCAAGCCTCACTTGATGACTCATAAAATTACATCATCCCATTGTGAGATGCTCTGCCCAGGGGGGAGGAGCCAAGGATTCCTACCTGGATATAATCTGAGGTTTGGAACACCATGCTCAGCCCTACCTACTGGATTCCCAGAGGACAAGAGCTACCACTGGACCTTCAGGTGAAGACCAGACCCTTCTACAGGATCACTGCTTCAACAGAACCACTTCATCTGGACTGCTACCACCACCCTGACTAACAGGGTGTCAGGTTGTATCCTGACTCTGTCAGTGGTCTTATACTATTGCATTTATTTTAATTTTCCTACTAAATTATAATTCTGACTTGCAATCTCCCACTGGTTTGTTTTCAAACTAGTACAACTCTCAAGCTGCAGAAACACTAAGATCATATTGCTCTTAAACAAGCTAACAGCACTCTATGCAAACGCTGACCACTCTTCCCAATGTTAACACTTCCCAGCTAACTGTCCATGGGCAAGCTGACCTCTGTACAGGAGAACTATTGCTGGCCTGCAACACAGATGCTGAACTGATGGCACCAGGAAGTTTTCTCATGGTTAGAGGTGTTCTGTCCTTGGAGAGATTCTGCAAAGATGTGAGCCCTACACGCCTCCATAGCAGAGGGTTTCATACGTCAAGGACGCATTACAGGGTTAGGAGCCAGGTAAGTTAAAGAGCCCTGTTAGCTGAGGGTAAGGCACAGTTCTGTCGCTGCACAAGCAGTCAGATCAGTCTGTGTTTCTGACAGTGCCTGGTATCAGTTGCCCAACAGACATCTCCTGAAATTTAATACCTCACCAACACTGTGATTTGGTAACTATCTTTTATTTGCTGGCTGTTTCCCACTATTCTTGGGAGTGACAGAAAAGCTGTAGCATTTAGGAAAAATGGAGGAATATCAATAAAGTTTTCAAATTTATGAAGCTCATTGTTAATTTTTGATGCCTCATGTATATACCCCAATTGAACTCAGTAAGTTCCCTGATTATTCTTTTAAATAAGAGCATTTGACATTTTCCCTGAAGGCTATGTAACAAGTGTGGCTTTGCAATAAGAATGGTGTCATTAATTGATTAATAGCTGCAATAATGCGTATAGCAGCATTAACGAGATGGGTGAACTAATTAGGCAAAACTAATATATTTTTGCTTTTGTTCACTCACCTTTTGTAACTCAGATTTTTTAATGGTTGGACAGGACACAGGAAAACACAATTCTTGACTCCATTCTCACTGTATTTTCTCTTTCCCAATGACATTTTCATTTCCAGCTCTGCTCTGGTTTATCCTCCTTCCTCTTAAGATCTATTTCTTCAAAGAAAAGAGAATGAAGAATTTTTAAGATATCCTGGTGTTTAGTGTGCAAAAGGAATAGCCCCACTCAATACTTCTCCCGCGATACCTCTACAAACCAAGCAAGTGTATTCTCTTTTTTATGCTTTTATCCTGTGCATTTTACAGAAATAATGAGGGGAGAGGGGGAAAGCCTGTTTCAAAGCACTGCACTGAACAGCTCACTGCTACAGTAATTTCTCAAGGACTGCAGGAACAAGTGGGAAGCAAACGCCCTTCTTGCAAGCAAAATTGTGTTTCTCATGTGTAAGATGTAAGAGGTGAAGACTAAAAGCCAAGGTGATATTATTCAGCCTGCATGTTGTGCAGAGAAGGAAGAGAAAGCTTATCAACATCTATGATGCTAAGTCCAAAACCTGGTATTTACTCAGAATTTTTTGTGCTGTGCCCCAGATAACGTTTACAGACAATTCATTTACTAGAATACTGGGGTTTTTGTCCTCCGTCAATTGGCCAATGCACTTATGACAACAATCAAAGATTTGCACAGACTTTGCCAACTTAACTAGGTTGTCCCCTTTCTAATTTCCCTCAGAAAAACAGCTTTTTTAAGACAACACCAGGGCACCGAGGGCACTACCGGACCTTCACAGCTACCACTGACAGTCCCCTGCTCACACCCCACTCCATATTCTGTCCCATTAACCCCACATGGTGTCCTGAGCAGTGGGCCATGACCCCTCTGCTGGTGCATGGGGACAGCTCAGGTCTCCGTGCAGTTCACACCANAGGTTGTATCCTGACTCTGTCAGTGGTCTTATACTATTGCATTTATTTTAATTTTCCTACTAAATTATAATTCTGACTTGCAATCTCCCACTGGTTTGTTTTCAAACTAGTACAACTCTCAAGCTGCAGAAACACTAAGATCATATTGCTCTTAAACAAGCTAACAGCACTCTATGCAAACGCTGACCACTCTTCCCAATGTTAACACTTCCCAGCTAACTGTCCATGGGCAAGCTGACCTCTGTACAGGAGAACTATTGCTGGCCTGCAACACAGATGCTGAACTGATGGCACCAGGAAGTTTTCTCATGGTTAGAGGTGTTCTGTCCTTGGAGAGATTCTGCAAAGATGTGAGCCCTACACGCCTCCATAGCAGAGGGTTTCATACGTCAAGGACGCATTACAGGGTTAGGAGCCAGGTAAGTTAAAGAGCCCTGTTAGCTGAGGGTAAGGCACAGTTCTGTCGCTGCACAAGCAGTCAGATCAGTCTGTGTTTCTGACAGTGCCTGGTATCAGTTGCCCAACAGACATCTCCTGAAATTTAATACCTCACCAACACTGTGATTTGGTAACTATCTTTTATTTGCTGGCTGTTTCCCACTATTCTTGGGAGTGACAGAAAAGCTGTAGCATTTAGGAAAAATGGAGGAATATCAATAAAGTTTTCAAATTTATGAAGCTCATTGTTAATTTTTGATGCCTCATGTATATACCCCAATTGAACTCAGTAAGTTCCCTGATTATTCTTTTAAATAAGAGCATTTGACATTTTCCCTGAAGGCTATGTAACAAGTGTGGCTTTGCAATAAGAATGGTGTCATTAATTGATTAATAGCTGCAATAATGCGTATAGCAGCATTAACGAGATGGGTGAACTAATTAGGCAAAACTAATATATTTTTGCTTTTGTTCACTCACCTTTTGTAACTCAGATTTTTTAATGGTTGGACAGGACACAGGAAAACACAATTCTTGACTCCATTCTCACTGTATTTTCTCTTTCCCAATGACATTTTCATTTCCAGCTCTGCTCTGGTTTATCCTCCTTCCTCTTAAGATCTATTTCTTCAAAGAAAAGAGAATGAAGAATTTTTAAGATATCCTGGTGTTTAGTGTGCAAAAGGAATAGCCCCACTCAATACTTCTCCCGCGATACCTCTACAAACCAAGCAAGTGTATTCTCTTTTTTATGCTTTTATCCTGTGCATTTTACAGAAATAATGAGGGGAGAGGGGGAAAGCCTGTTTCAAAGCACTGCACTGAACAGCTCACTGCTACAGTAATTTCTCAAGGACTGCAGGAACAAGTGGGAAGCAAACGCCCTTCTTGCAAGCAAAATTGTGTTTCTCATGTGTAAGATGTAAGAGGTGAAGACTAAAAGCCAAGGTGATATTATTCAGCCTGCATGTTGTGCAGAGAAGGAAGAGAAAGCTTATCAACATCTATGATGCTAAGTCCAAAACCTGGTATTTACTCAGAATTTTTTGTGCTGTGCCCCAGATAACGTTTACAGACAATTCATTTACTAGAATACTGGGGTTTTTGTCCTCCGTCAATTGGCCAATGCACTTATGACAACAATCAAAGATTTGCACAGACTTTGCCAACTTAACTAGGTTGTCCCCTTTCTAATTTCCCTCAGAAAAACAGCTTTTTTAAGACAACACCAGGGCACCGAGGGCACTACCGGACCTTCACAGCTACCACTGACAGTCCCCTGCTCACACCCCACTCCATATTCTGTCCCATTAACCCCACATGGTGTCCTGAGCAGTGGGCCATGACCCCTCTGCTGGTGCATGGGGACAGCTCAGGTCTCCGTGCAGTTCACACCAGACGGCTCACCAGCAGTTTGGGTTGGTGACAGTGTTTGTACTCCCACAGGTACACAATTAATTAATTGTGAGAGCTGTTCCCAAAAGTTTTCAGGCGAAAAATCTAAGCATAAGAAATAAGGAATTTTTTTATGTCTGGTTCTGGAGCATGAACTCCTCTGCAGGTTTTGCTGTAGCTATAATTATATGTGTGTGTATATATATATATATTTTTATATATATATATATATATATATATATATATATACACACACACACCTGCGTGTAATAAGCTATGAATTCTTTTATGTCTAACAGAGTCTGCAAAGGACACCAGCCCATCTGTCAGTCAAGGCACTCATAGGCACCCTCTCCTCTTTTAGCAGCCTGTTTTCCTGAAATCCACACAAGCCTGTCTTTTCTCTTTTTCTTTTTCTTTTTCTTTTTCTTTTTCTTTTTCTTTTTCTTTTTTTCTTTTTCTTTTTCCCTCTTTGCCAAATCTGGCTGCAATTCTCCAAACAGCTAAGTCACAGCACACATGCACCTTTCCACACGTGGCTCTATCAGCCTGGATTCCCCATGTTAAGACCATTTCAGCAACACCTACCACATAAAAAAGATTAGTTCCCTCTAATTCTGAATAAAACTGAACACCTCTCACTTTTTTCCCCACAACAGCTGGACAAAACTGTTTTGACAAAGGGTGCATTTCCAAAGGGAAGGGCAGTTTGAACACTCAGCCATGAAGAAGGTTTGTGAAGTGCCATGTGCTGCCAATGAAGGAAGAAGGACAGCCCTTACATCCCAGCCCTGCTGCAGGTTTCCATCACAGAAATAATCCTGGCACCTGTAACAGGACCACTGCCACTGCTGCACATTTGCACTAAAATGCTGGTTACAAGGGTATGGTCTGTGACTGTGTCACGGCTTGTCAGATACTGACACATCCATCCATTATCCCATTCTTTGTTTAGCATTGTTTAGTTAGACTGTAAATTTTTTTAGATGTAGATCAATTGCAAGTATTTCTTCAAAACTTTCATATATTGTTTATTCTCACTGAGCATACTCTTTGCAATATCATACTGCATTTAATAAAGTTCTAATAAAATGAATTCAAATTCACTTGAACTAAATTTACCAACTTTACTTGCTACCTTCATTCTCTTTAAACTATCTTTGAGTGTTTTAATTTCAAGTTATTATTGATCATACAGACCTAGGGACCAGAAGATATTTTCTTATGATTTATAACTGTTATGTGCATATAATATATGAAAGAGGCATTAGCTATTAAATAGGGAAAATAAGTATGAAGAGCTGTAGTTAAACTCTTACTGAAACATTTTCCTAGACAAAGAGGTTAAAATTGTAGTAGCATCAGAATTCTTCATTCTAAATTCTTCACAAAGACAGTTGAATTCCCAGGCTGATGAGTGGGTAGACTGTGCAGCATGAGATTTCTCTATTATGATATTGAAAGATTCGGGATAAATGCAAAGATTGATCCTTCACAGCAAAACTTCCATCTTCTTGAAAATTTCTTCAGTCCAAAGAGGAAAATTTTCTGCACCATTAAGCAGAAGGGAAAGCTTCATGGCTCTCCTCTGGAATATCTGAAGTCAAGACCTTTTGATATACTGCAAATGAACTTACAGACCCTTCTGGGTCCCTTTGAACTCAGACTAATATTTGATTCTATGATTCTATGAAATATATGCACCATAATGCACAGGCAGTAAAATCCATTCTGATTTCTGGTACAGGGAAACATATGGTCTTGAACATCTCACAAAGAAAATGAGACAAGACAAGCAGTAAAAAACCCTTTACAGCAAGAAAAGGAAAATGACAAACAATAATTTGACACACTCCTCCCACCACACATGGCTTTTAAGATGGTTCACAAAACATTGTCTGTATTTTGTTTCCCTGTTTTCTTCTTGTGTGCAGGTCCCAGCTTCCTCTGGGAGAGAGAAAGAAAATATTGTCATAACAAAGGAGATGGGGAAACTTGGGGACTAGCAAAAAAAATCTGAAAAATTTTGATTTATATGAAATGCAGTTCTCCATTTGAGTGCTATACAGCATTTAGATATCTTTATTTAAGCCTTTCATAATAGAGCCAAAGCTCAGACATAAATTCTGATCATGTTTTGCATCAGGAATTTGGAGAGACATTATGGATTTGTTGTCCCTTAACAAAAATCTTGAAGAAAGAATTTTTGGTAAGGAAGATTATATCTTTTAAAAGTTTGAATATATGTAGCAGAAATAATACATGTGGTAAAGACAGAAGACTGAGTCTTGGAGCAGCCTAGAAAGACAGGAAATAACATAAGAAAGCAAAAGGGAATTAATGATGTACCAGATCTTCGAGGGGTGACAGACCTGAAAAATTAATATCTGATATCAGCATCTGACTTACTGCACAGTGAAGCAAGGGGAAGATATACATAATCTGAAATATCCATGCAGAAGAAGGCAGCAAAGACATGAGACAATCTCTTCAGTGTCAAATCTCAAATCAGAAATAATGAAGAACTATGACCTTTTCAAACTGGAGGAAGCTGTGCACCAAAACGTCTTTCTTTCTCAGAGCAGTGAACATGTCTATAGCAGATTAATAATTAGAGAACACTCTGTAATGTCTACCATTAGGTAGTTATTAAAATAATTTATTACTTTTTAAATGCTTCAGCCTTTCAGCGAAATTACTCCTCTCTCCTCTGAATGTGAAATTTCTGCTTTGTTCCTAAAGATTCATCCCTGATAATATAAGATTTATATGTACCAGATAGCGCAGCTTTAAATACCAAATCTTCCCAGTCTGCAGGGCTCTTCAGGGTTAGAAAGAGAGAGGTCAGTTGAACCTCTTTTTTAAGGAGATGCATCTTTCTAAAACAGGGGCAGGGAAGTTAAAAATATTATAAGAAATATAGGATGTGCACGTTAAGTAAAAAAAAAATGTAATTAACAATATGACTAATATTATATGAGTATTTTATTAAATCAAAACTAGCAACTTTTATACAGACTACACCTCTCATTTGGTAAGAATTAGATAAATGAAAGTGTCAGTATCCTTTTCTCACTGTTCTTTGTAGAAACAGCTCATCTACACATTCTTTGTAGCATGCTTGCACTGTATTATTCTGCTGGTTAATATATGTTCTTTCATCAACAACATTATTAGGGTCACAGGGTTCTGAAATGTTAATGTTTAAAAAATTGTAACAAGCAGAGCTGGATTTCAGCAATGCCTCATAAGGTGTCTTCACCTGAAAATATCAGGGGTTTTTGTAAGTTTGTCTTCTTTAGGGTTTGGGGGGCTTTTTGTCATTTGGTTTTTTTAAACACCCACTGTATTACCTTATTATGAAGGGTTTTTTACTTTTTGCTTTGTTTGGCTTTGTTGTTTTTCAGCTACTCTGCTAACAGAATTTATACACCCTTTTTGCACTAAAGACAAACCATTATACATTTTACAACCAAGGTTTTTGTTTGGTTCCTTGTAATTATCAAGTACCTTGTTATAATCAGTATCTTGTATCTTGTTATAACCAAATACCCTGGTGTCTGTTGTGGGAACTAACTTTTATATAGATACCTCAAAAAGGTAATCATGGCTTATACTTTTGTAACTATTCCAAACAGAACACAAATAACAAATACATAAATGCAATCAATGACATTCAGCAAAAGAAGCTTCTCAAGACAAGGGTTTTATTCTGGGAGAATGGTGCTGTCAAATTCCAGGACACTGGGAGTTAAAGCTGAGAAAATTTTGTATCGGGAGTATGTTTGGATCATCTTGGTGTTTTATATTTATTCTTTTAATTTTCCTCTCCCTTAGAAGTCTTGGTAATTGCTTTCTTGGTAGCTAATACACTCATTTCCCTAGGCAAAGAGATCAGAAAATAAATAAAAATAGTTTCCACTCACGTTTCTAAAGCCTTTGAAAAGTTTTTCTTAAAAGCGGTGTTGCTGATCTTGAAGTACCTGTTCTGTATAAGACATTTCTGATTAGAGTCAAATACCTGAGTGTGTTTTATTATGGTGATCATTTTGAACATGGGCTTCAATAGAACATACAGCAACACGAGAAGACAGGAATTGTTAACACATCTAAACTGATTTGGAATGCTGGGAGACAAGGATGGGTTGTCTTAGCAGAGAAAGTATGAGACTAGAAGGCTCTTGTCAGTGTAGTCACTCAAATATCAACTTTCAGTTTGAATTTATTCAGAATTATTAATGAAATGGACAAAAAGAGCAGGACTATCCTAACAGAAACTGCTACTAATACATGGTTGGGGTACACTAATGCGTATGAGGAGATAGAGTAAGTTTTGTGCAATTCCCTGGGAACTGTAGGAACAGGGTAGAAGATCATGCATGTAGGAGCTAAAATAACCTTAGTTATAAACCAGGAGCTCCTCATTTGGAAGGCTATCTGGGAAAAGAAAATTTTGATATATTACTTGTCCATGCAAATGACTGTAAAGAGCTCATGAAATGTGACCATGAAAGAGTCAAATGTTACCAGGTAACATTTTTCTAGTACACAGGAAGAAGCACCAATGCCTCTGCAGCAGGGCAATATCAAGTGTAGCAGTATGCATTTTCCTGAAAAGGAGAATAGAGAACTAAAAATTCATCCACTCCCAAGCTGCTGTCAATACAATTTTCTAACTGAGATGAGCTATGAAGTGCAGCAACAGAGCAGCTTTTATGATCCGATATTTATGATCCAATACTGAAGCTAGATTCGAAAAGAAGCCTCTGTAGTTACGACAGTTACTCTTCAAAAGTAAAACATGTGGCCAGGTGTTTACAGTGTTGCAGGCAATGGTGAAAAATAGGACACAAATCTTTCTTATTAAATGGTATATATGGCACAGGATTCCTGTTAAATCTTGGCTTGATATTTGAATGAGTCAACTTCTTTCTAGTAGTGATTTTTCTTTGGTTGTTAATTAGGGCTCTTTCTTGGCTTGCAAGGGCTTGTACATAAGCTGTAGTGGTGTGGTGCAGGGATCTGAGCTCTCAGAGATCAAAGTGGTGAAGCCACACGAGACAGCGCAGCGTGGCTCAGAGCCGGGTTCAAACAGCTCTGCACCGGCCCTTCTGCCGGGTTGGCTCTGCTCCCTGCAGGCACAGGCACTCGGCTGCCTCTGCACCTCTGGCGGGGATCTTACCAATTAGAACTTGCAAACAACAAATTCCCTCTGTGATCTCGCCCTGAGTATTTATACAGTTGGAGTTCTCTGAATAGTTTTCTTTAGGAACTGGAATGCCTTTATGTTATCATTGGTTCTGGTAGAGGAGAAAGATGCCCTGAGGGATAACGGATACATTGTGTTATGAAAAACTGCAAAGGCAGGAGGATGAAGAATGAAGCAAAGATAGTAATTGGTAATCATATATTTCCAGAGAATTCTCACTGGGTGATACTAAGAATATATAATGAAATGACAAGTTACTGTGCTTTAATAAAATAACCAACAACAGCTTTCTGATTGCCTCACTGTCTTTGATAAAGATCTTCTGAGTTCCCTTCAGTGGTAAACTCCATGTTCTACAGAGGGTCTCACCCCTTCTGGTGAGTATTATCTGCTCAAAATGAAAAATCAGAGTCAACACATTATTTTTTCCTTAGGAGATGTTGAGTTTGACAGGCATCAATATACCTTTTCAGAATCTGAATTGCTTGCACTTCATGGATGGCTGGGAGAAAATATGTGCTGAGATGTAATCCAGTTGTTCAGGAAATGATCCTTTATATTGTTTTATTTGTAAGGAGAATGCAATCACTTGAAAAAAACCCCAACAACGAGAAGAAAAATCTTTCAGTACAGAATTTTAATCAATAAAACAATGGTTTTATACAGACTGATATAATCTCAGTCTGGCTTAACTTTTATACATTACAAAAAATAAACTCAAATTCTTTTTAAAATTAATTTTTAAAACCCCTGCACTTCTCTGTGGCAAAATGGGAAGGTGAAAGGAATGTGTTTCATCCTGTTGCAAATAAGCCACTGTACCAGCATTTCAGATCTCAACAGAATTCTGTCTTCCTGTAGTTTAATATATTTCTAAAAATACATATTTTCATGGATCATTGATTTCCAGTTCCCTTCCTTTGACTGTGAAGAAGTAAGGAAAACTACTCTCTAGAAAAACCTTGTTTTGATTTAGGAGCCTTTTTTGGCTTTGGGCATGAAAAAAATATATGTTTTTTAACTCTACTCATTTTCCCCCTTGTCACACAAGGAGTTTTAAAGTTCTGTCTGACTCACCATTATGCTTCCAAGAGATGGGGTCCTGTCTTCCTTAAACTTCCTGCACAATAGCAAATGTGCTACCCTTCCAGCCTCAGATAGAATCTAACAAAGGCATGGATGTCTTTGCCAACAGACTCAGTGAACTTTCACATATGACATTTCCAGGGACAAATCATAATTGGCAGAGTTGGACCACTTACATCTAGAAGTCCTCTGGAGAAAGTCTCAAGGGTGTTTCTCAGCTGTCTGTGTGGGATTGAGTCACTGCATTACACTAAGGGCAATCTATCCACATGGACTGAAAATGTGTTTGGGATACTGGCAAAACCAGAGGGAAGGAGGCAGATAGCTGTTTGAAACAATGAGTGAGAAACCTGTCACTCTGTGGGGATATTAATTTCATTAATTTCCTTTGAAGTATTTGGTTAGGAAAATCAAATTAATTAACACATGAGGAAATCAATTTAATACAGTTCGCTTCACTATGTACTGTGAAAACAAAAAAATCTACTTGACACATGCCTATGAAATCACTTAGATTATAACCCAACTTACTTCCATGGAAAAAAGATCAAACCCTGCATGTTTCTGTCAACGATGATTGCTTCCATCCTGCTATGCTCAGAGAGGTTTCCCATTTCCAGAACTCCTAATTTATGTTTATTTTGCCATAATTTATATCACCAGTGAGAAAAGCTGTAACTGCCTTTAGGAGACACAGGGAAGAGAGCTGGCACTAGAAGGACATGAATGCAAGGCGTGCCAAAATGATAAGATTTTAACTTTAAACTGTTACAATAAACTATAAATTCTAAAAATATAACTATTAATGTTAGATCTTAATTTTTCACTGGTATTTCCTCTTCTTTGTCAGACTAGTGTTGACTGTTAAGTCTTGAAGGAATGAATCAGTGGGCAAAAGTGGAGACGGAAATTGCAGGGCAGCATGTATTCACTTATCTTATAGATCGGGAATTAGATAAGTATTCACCAATTATGACTGTGCATCCTGTTCATGCTTTTCAGTGGCAAAGTATACAAAATGTGTTGGTGAATAGATATGTCTGTATCTATACCTATCAGAAAAGATAATTACTTAATCACTGAACAACAGCTGTTAGACTGACTTCATTAGCAACATAACAGGATTTTGTAATTTTCTTATTCTTATTTTCACTTATGAAAGCTTTTAGGAGGGAAATGGGCAACAATGTGAAACACCACAGAAATCTGATGTATGTGAATTCAGTTATTTAGATTGGAATCTGGCAAGACAACACAAGAACATACACAAACATAACTCTGTCCAAAGAACAATAACTGAATTTTGAAAATGATAGCTACAGAAGAAGCTTTTGAAGCTATGACTAAACCACTCAGGCTCTATTCTCATGTTTTACAGTTTTGTCTTAAAATCTGACTTGATTTCTAACCTAATTATCTATTAATATTTTTTCATTAAATGATGTGATTTTTGCCATTACATTTACAAACCTTTTCCAACATTGATTTACTATTCAGCAAAGAAGTGAACTAAGATTAAGTAAACTAAAGTTGAAAAAAGCTTGATAAATATCGTTTCAGTGAATTCTAGAAACAAAGAGCAGAAACTTTCCAGAGAATAATTTGTAGTGGGTGAGGTCTTACTCCTCCAGAGTTGTGCCAGCATAAAATGAATGAGAATTTACTGTTTGGTGTGTCCTCTTGTGGGCTCCTCCACAGAGACATCCGCATACTGGAAAGAGTCAACAAAGGGCTACCAAGGTGATTAAGAGACAGGAACACCTTCCCTATAAGGAATGACTGAGAGGGCTGGAACTGCTCTGCCTGGCAAAAAGAAGGCTCAGAGGGAAGCTTAAAGGAAATTAATACCTAAAGAAGAGGCGCAAAGGGAACAGAGCAGGCCTTTTCAGAGTGGTGTCCCATGGCAGGACAAGAGGCAAAAGGCACAAACTGAAACACGGTAGGTTCTCTTTGAACATCAGGAAACACTTGTTTACTGTGAGGGTCTCCTTCCTTCGAGACATTAAAAAAAACTGCCTGAAAACAGTCCTGAGCAATTGGGTTCAGGTGTCCCTGCTTGAGGAAGGGGATTGGACAAGACGGCCTCCAGAGGTCCCTTCCAACCTCAGCTATTCCATGATTCTGTGACTGGTGTCCCAAACCATGTAAAACACAGGTAAAAAACCATGAAACCTGACATTATATTAGTTGGCTACAGAAAGCATTAAGTCAGTTAATATGATACTGGGTCAGACCAAGAAAGGTCTCAGGAAGACTCACAGCAATGTCAGAAAAAAGAGGGGCATGAAAATGAGGCACTAATGGGGACAAACTATAAGCAAGAATATTTCCTGAATCCTCTTTCTGAGCTAGCTTCTGGTGCAAAATCAGGCTAAATTGACTTTATGTCTGACATGCCAAAATAGGTCCAGTACCCATCTCTACACCCTTGGTGCTTAAGAGAAGTACAGCATGTATCTTCAAATGGTAAAAATAAGAGTAAGAAGATCCAGAAAAGGATTTTTCCTTTTATCTGTCAACTGAAGACCCTACTGAAGAGAAATTCATGCATCCAAAACACATCGCAGCACCAAAAAGATGAAGTTTTCTTTCAAAGAAGAGATATTGGTGTTATAGCTCCTTTATTTATCACAAAACAATGGTCTGAGTACTTACCCTGAAAGTGAAAAGCTTGAGTCTATCAGCATCCTTAACGCGGGCAGCTGCCACCAGAGATGTCTGTCACCAAGGCTAGCCTGAATGAAGGCACTTCTCAAGCCTTCTGTTGAAACCGAGGCCATTGTGTGAAAAATACAATGAAAATGACAACTGAAAATGACAGTAAGCAAGGAATTCATGTTAGATGTCCATGGTGTAGGTATCTCCATACGGATGAAGTAGGTAAGTCAGTGGAGCCTAGGGAGCTCTCCAGCTGACCATGTGTACGTACTGCGTCAGCACGATCAAATAACTCTCCACAGCAACTGGACATCCCCTGAGTTTAATGAGATTCAATAGCCCAGTATTTCATTTTCCCCTTAAGATTTTTAGTTTCAGACCTTCTCCTCATTTAAACTCTTTCTCCTCATTTAAACTATGACTGCGAAAAACTTAATACATAAGCAAATTCTCCACAGACACCCTTATTTACAATTAATAGGATTGTGAAGAGAAAGAGGGGAAAGGCTATGAGACAATAAGTACACAAGAATAATTACAAGAATATATGACGCACATGACTTCTCAGGGAGGGCAACTGGCACAGAGTGGCCCTCCTGCACAATTCTGTGACCACAGAGAAAATTTCAGTTAATGCCTTTGACTCACTGCTCTACAATTCCACTAAGAAAAGAGGCTTCAGCAGGGATCTGAAGCAGAATTAGGGAGTACCTGCCATGCAGAAGGGAAATTTTATGTGACAAGTGGCATGAAAAAATATGAAGGGCCTGACAAGCAGAGGTCTGCATGGTCAGGGTGATATTATCAATTGTGGACAGTCCTTGCATAATCATTTCAGTTTCCCTAAAAGAAAAGCATTTCTTCTTCCACTGCAGTGAACAACAAAACCTAAAAATTTTTTCAGTTTTAAGCAAAAATAAAAAATGTAAATAGTGGAGGTTTGGTGTATTCAAAGAGACAGAAACAGCAGGGAATATTAGGTTCTCCATCCACTTAGAAATTCACTGTCACTCACACTCACCTTTTTGGTTAATACCAGCTGAGGTGCACGACACGCAATTTCTGCTGCTGGTACTGAGCTGTTATGTGAGTTAACACAGCAGGAAAAGTAGCCTGGTTCATCAAGAAGATAACCTGAAGTTAGAGGCAGGGAGTAAGAGTGCAGTGTGTGAATTTGGAGCACAGGAAAATAATATTGTCTGATTGCAGGATAATGTCTTAACTCTAATGTGCTGTCCAAGTTGTTAATGGGTTCATTGATTCTTAGGCTAGAGAGGACCATCAGATCCTCTAGTCTCACTGGATACAAAGCGCTGTCTACAAAATCTTCCAGAAAGAAGTCAAGTCTAATTTTGAAGGCTGTGTGAACCAATAGCTGTCCTTAGAGTTTGCTTCAGTTGTTAATCATGCTAAAGCAAATTTAGAAATGAGCCTACCACTTCTCAGTAGGGCTGCTGATTGTTTCAATTCCTTTCATTTCTACATGGGGAGTTCTTACTGCCCATTTTCTTACTTTATGAAATATTGATTTAATAGAATTAATTCATCCTGCAGAGTTTTCTTTTTAAACACATGATATGTGACTACCTCTGAAGAGCGTAATTTACACCCTCATTCTGGCCTTCCCCAGTTTTGCAAATCTCTTCTATAGGACTATGGCAGCCCTCTATTGGAGGGCTGACAAGAAAGGAAACATCTAGAGTGGCACTCATTTGACTTAATTATGTCTACATATGAGCTAGACTCCCTTCAAAGCCAGTAGAAAGAAAGTGGCAATTTTGTATGCAATTCATCTAACCTGTCTTAAATATCTCTCTAATATACTTGAAAATATCCCTTCATTTACTCTAAGGGGAACCAAGGTTAGGTAACTCAAATGTAGACATAAGGTTTCAGACAGATGGGTCCTGCTGCAAGTAATTGACCCTGACTAACTTTCTTTACTTCTTTTCCTCACCTTGAGGGCATACAATTATGTTCTGGGAGGAAAGGAAAATGAAAGTAAAAGATCATGGAAGGATGTGTTAAATTCTGGCACCCCTTGAAGTATGATGTCTTTGAAATTTATTTCCTTCCCTATTCTGACTTGGGAAAAAAAAAAGTTGTATCTTTTGTGCTTCTAAAAAGTGTGAAGCATGCGACTTTTCTACATTACAAATACAGATTGCCAATTGGACATCAAACCATTGACTATAGTTTTTTGGACGCTTTCATCCAGACAATTTATTTTCCATCCATCAAGCCCATATTTTTCTAGTTCAGAATATTGTGTGGGAGAGTATCAAAGATCTTACAGAATTTCAGGTAGATGATATCAGTAGCTCTTCCCTTGTTTGCTGATGTTTCCTTGTCACTCCATCATGGAAGGCAACTAGTTTTGTGGGACACAATTTGCCGTTGGGGAAGTCATGTTGGCTGTCTCTTATCGCCTGCCAGTCTTCTATAAGTTTTGACATGTCTTCCAAGAGGATCAGTGATCTTACTGGGCACAAGGTTAAAGTTGACAGGTCTGTAGTTGCCAGCACCATCCTTTTTACTGTTTTTAAAAGCTGTGTGAAGTTTCTCTTTTGCCAGTCTCTGGGGACTTTGCCTGATTGATATGACTTTTCAAATATGACAAAGGGTGACTTGATAACCACATGAGACACTTCCCTCAGGACCCTTGAATGCATCTCATCAGGTCCCATGGGTTTGTGTACGTTGTGGTTACTTGGGTGATCTTTTAGTCCCTGCCTTGAGGTCCAGGGCCTTGAGATACATGGCAATAGAAATTACCTTTGAAAACTGAGGCCAAGAGCATTGTTGAGTACCTTAGTCTTGTCCATGTCAGTTGTCACCACTTTCTCAAAGACAACTCTGTGCAGTCCATCCATTCTTCTACAAACAGGGCAAGCCTCCCTGACCCTCCCTCCTTGAATGTCCTTTCTAAAGAGTTCTTAGCCTGCAATCTGGTAATCTCTCCTGAAAAGCTATTTCTACTTTCCCATGGGTAGAGAACACACTCTGTTGCATATCCAGAAGCTGGGTACACTCTTCTACTGGAAGCATTAATTAAACGTGATCTTATAACCCCAGTTTAGGATGATCTGACACAAAAAACCCTCTGTGTCTCTGATCAGATCCAATCTCAGAGTCACTTGAGAAGACTATTTCATGCAGGCATTCCTCTTTATTTACCTAAAAACCTCAGAAGATCAAAGGAAAGGCCTCCTGGAAAGGGCTTCATGGGATAATAGAGTCATTTCTCTAACCCACGGAAAAGTTAAATTAGTCCTAACATATGTTTGCAATAAAGCAAACAAAATATTGTTAAGCAAATTCAATGCTTAAAGGGCTTCATTCAGGCAGGTGCTATATCTCAGTGATTGTTTTCTACTTGTTTCCTTATTAGAAAGGTGCCCTACTGTGTAATCATCCTTTTTGATATATGCTCTTGCAGTAGAAACCAGATCCTTATCTCTCCTGCATTGTTCAAACATGCCTTTTCAGAATAGTTTTGAATTTCACACATTTCAAGGTTGTTTTGTTAAGCAATCTAAAGACTATTCACTATTAAATTTGGATGTGTAGCATGTTTGATAGCATGCTGTCTCGGGAGCAATTCTGCTTGCTTGATTATATATCCTCAGGCTTTTCAGTAGCAGCAAGTTCCTTCTTCATTGGAATCAAATTGAAAAATAAGATTTCTTTTTTCCTGTATGTATTCATGAGTCAGAGCATTGAATAAACTGCATTGTACATTTATGTCTCTTAATATATTGTCTCTCTAAAGAAAATTATCTTCTATTTTCTGACAGCAATGATAGTCTGTTTAAAACTTAGTCACTGACACCTGTTCAACTGTATGGTTCAATGTCTTTCTTCAGACAGGAGAGTGGAAGGGCTTGCTCAGCACCTGCCTCCAAAATATTTTTGATCTTGGTCAAACTTCTCTGCTTGGTGGAAGATGAGGAGAAGGCTAGCAGAAAAACTTTCTGGTGGTACACCTGTTTTTTTGTGACTGAGGACTGAGTCTGGTGCCATTACAGAAAGTTATTTTTCAGAATTTATAGCAAACAAAACAGTTTGAAGCCATGGGTGTATTCCAGTGTAAGCTAAGCTCCTTAATTGGCTTTTCATCATTCTTGCAGTTCATCCAGGCCCTTCTGCAAAAGTTGCAATGAGCTCTATCAGTCTGGAGAGCCCCTCAAGAGCAGAAAGTATGTCTCTTCTTTCATCAGCTCGCTGAAATGAATCTGAGTTCAACTGTTCAACAGCATATGGCTCTGCTCGGACATTTCAAAATTCCCCAGGTCCATTAGCTCTTGGACCACCTGCTCCGTGGGCTGTGAAAGCTGAAGCTGGCATGCAGCAGTAACCTGAATCCCACTGATTCAGCCCTCAGTTTGAAAGGTGCTAAGCCAAATGCCAATGCTACCTCTGATAGCTGGGAGCTACCTGAAGCCAAGGATCATCTTGCACAGACAAGCCTGCTCCTTGGATTAAACTCACCAAAGAGATTTCTCCCAGAATTTTGCAGGGTGTGAGCTGACTCTCACAGCTTTATGAAAAACAGCTCCTGTGTTTTCCATAGTTATTGCAGTCTCCTATAAGAACAGGGTTAATTGAGTTAAATTAGTCGGGACTCACTTAAAAAATGAGACAAGCACAAGAAAAGAAAAATAGGATGTTTACTCTTGCAAAGCAAAAGGTAAAGTCCAAATTAAGAGGTTATAAACTCAACTGAAAATCTCAGCAGTCAAATATAATACATTGTAAAATTAAACTATATCTAAGATAAAGGTTCCTAAATGGTGACTTTAGTGTCTGAGTCCTATAAAGGACATGTCCTAGGGTGGAAAACAATACTAATTATCTCCCTCTTTCCCCCTGGGGAGCTGATATCACTGAGGTGCTTTCTGAGAATATTTATTTCCCCCCCCCCCCTCTCTTTTTACTATGTAATCTCTTTGTCCCCTTCTTTTAAAAACTTTCCACTTGGTTATTTTAGCCAATAAAAATTTAGCTTATGGGGCGAGGTCACATGCAATTTTAGTACTATTTTTTCTCTGCATCCTGTCTTTGGATATTAAATACACAGTGAGACTATTAAGGTGCTGGTGTTCCTTCAAATTAAATACCAATCAGGATAGCTTAAATAGAACAGTCCCTTTCTTACACAGAGCCATCCATCTATCTGGTAAAACTTTTTCCCAGTTAAAGCATATTCAAGCATGTTACAGATCTTTACATGGATAGATAAGGATATCATTAATTTACATCTCGCAATAAATATTCCATATTATCAAACATCCTTGTGGATGCCAAAAGCTGAGTTGCAGAGGGATTCTCCAGCTTTCTGCCTCTGTCTGTGAGAAAGTCTTTACTTTCTCACAGACACTGGCTGAGAGGCAGTTGGGAGTTTCTGTAAACTATCTTCCAGGTGCAAGTTGTCGCTATACTAATCAGGGAAATCCTTCATGTGGTAACTAACCAATCAATGTAAAGAGCTGGATGGTCAAGGGGCCAATGGCCTTGTGCCACTCCAGAGAACTAACATATAAAACCCGTTTATATAATTAAATAAAGATTCCTCTTTCGTCTGAAACTGGAATCAGTGTCGTTCCTCGCCGATCTCCGTCTCGGACAGCAACACATCCTCACCACCTTGCCTCCAGCTTCTCAAAGAGATTGGATATGCCGTGCTAATAGTACAGCTGACAGACTGTGTGGAGGGGCTGTGCCTTCCTCACCTCTCATCTGTTTCGACATTCAGCACCTGACTCAGATATAAAAACTGGACACCTGAATCTACACCAATATACTCAGCATGAGCAACAAACAGAAGGAGCTGAAAGCCCTGGTGCAGCAGGAAAGCTATGACACAATCATGGAAATGTGGTAAGATGACTCCCACAACTGGAATTCTGAGATGGATAGCTGTGAACTCTTCAGAAGGCATAGGCAAGGAAGGGGAGGCACTTTCTTATCATCCAGTCAGTTCTTCTTTAATTTCCATGTAATGTTCAATAGGTCTTAGCCAGAAGTGACGAAATAGTTTAAAAACACACCAGTAAGTTTCATTCATGATTTTTGCAATGCCCGATATCCTTTGTCTCATTGTGCCAGTTGATCTTGAGGGCTTGGACAATTACTTGTGATAATATTATCAAGACTATTTGCTTGCAAAAGCTCCTGCTGCATGGCTGAAAAATTGCCATGTGAATACTGGTGGTGCACAGTCAGATAATCCTAATTTAAAAATTGTTAAAGAAAGTATTGAGAAGGATACAGTAACTATATGTGAATAGTTATTAAATACAAAAATGGAGAAACTTTGTAATAAAATCTGTAAGGTTTTATCAAATAAAAAAATTGGGGTTTTTTCAAAAAATTTTCAAGAAATTATTCTAGCTTTTAATGCCGTGAGTATATTTGGTTTTTAACAATTGAAAAGGAATCAGAAGTTTCACTAAGATGAAGAAAACTCATAATCTAAATCTAACTACTAGTAACTCAACCAAGTTCTTTACTTTATAAATTTATTTTCTGTTGAGAACTCAATCAAGTTCAAAACCTTTGAGTTTGACGTTTGAAATCTTGGCAAGGGACACAACGTACTTGCAGTCACACAGATTTACAGCTGTGTTCCAGCAATAACCAAGAAAACCAGCAAAAGACATTTCTGTGTTGCTTTGTGATTCTCACATTAGAAATAAGAACTACTTGCAACCAACGTGTGAACCTCTTCTGACTGTCATGGATATTCAATAATACAGTTGCAAAGTAACTCCACATGCACAGTAATACAGAACAGATAGAAACAAGACTGTTCTGTGTTAACTTTGATTTTTTAAGGGTCTTTGATGCTAGTTTGATATTAAGGGAAAATTATATACCGGCATAATTCTACTGATGTCAGTTAAGTTCTTCCACCAGAAATTTTGGCCAACAAAGTAATAGACCATGTTTAATATAGAGTTCTAAGACAGTGAAGAGGAAGGCTCACAGGCAGCCATTCCACAGTTTCCAACAGCAGCAATGATTCAAATTAAACACAAGTAGAATGTTTCAGAGACTGAAATGCAGAATAGTGAGCTGGGGTGGGGGGGAAGGGAGCAAAGAAGGGAAGAAACCTATAGGCCAGTCCAATTTGTGTTTAACTGATTAATGATATGTCATGAATAAAACAGGT
This sequence comes from Edolisoma coerulescens, assembly GCA_013397115.1. Lineage (NCBI taxonomy): Eukaryota > Metazoa > Chordata > Aves > Passeriformes > Campephagidae > Edolisoma > Edolisoma coerulescens. The sequence continues at coordinate 1,590,198 of VWZW01002569.1, forward strand.
TATTGTGTAGCATAGCAGACAATTATAAATACATCAGGGTCAGGAGAGGGCAAACATAAGGTGATATAATAAATCTTTTAATCCTATGCTACACCTTTGGGCTCTAGGCTTATAATGTTTACTCAGTAGGACATAAAGAAATCACAGGCGTGTATCCTGTACTCTATTTGCAAAATACAATGCATATCCTGCAAACATCAATTACACTTATGTTTTAATTATCTTGCATCTACCTGGCATCTACCTGGCGTTAATGGTGGGTCATATAAGGTTGACTCCCATGGGAAGGGTATAAGATGATACGGAAAAAAAATGGGAAATATAATCATCCCATGCTCACTGAAACATTCACTTGGTAATTGGTCTGATGATCTTGAAGATTATTTTGTAAAGATATATCAGTAGTCACACCTGGCAAAATTCCACATCCATTTATATGTCTGCCTACCTAATTATTTTTGAAGTACTCAGTTGGTCTTCAATAAAAGGGTAAAATTATCCCTTCTTGCTCTATAATACAGACTGCTTTGTCCATGAGAAAGGAGAGATGTCCAAATGAAGAATTTAATCAAGTACTTGGCTATGCCAGGCCAGGACCTTCCACAGCTCATTCTGTGTACACCTCTCACAGAATCCAGCCTGCTCAGCTGCCACACAGAGAGATGTGGCCTCTGTTGGTATGTACATATTTAAATTAAATGTTCTCATCACATTTAAAATATTCTTCTCAGTGTATATTTCCATTACGTAGGATTATGTAGATGTGTTTGAGCTTTTTCATGCTCTGGAAATATGAGAGATATGATGGTGAGGTGCTCCTCCAGAGCTTGTCTCACTGAGCTGTTGCATCATGGACTTTCCCAGGGCACCTTGACCCCAGATTTCCATCAACAGAGCTGCCCAAGTTACCTGCCTGCTCTTGAAATGGCAGGCAAGTAGCAGAATAAGCTGCTAGATCTGAAGCTTTTGGGTCTGAAACTTAGTCTGAGGAAGATTTTTGAATAAGGTTGTGTGAATTGGACGCAGAATGCCCCAGTTTTCCAACAGCAATCTGGACAAGTTTCCATGGGAGCCCTCAGTTCAGCGGAGCAGATAGCCCTTGCAGGTTATCATTCAAATGGAAGGCTGTTTCATGGAGTGTACTGCTATTCTTCATCAGATAAATTGCCCTTATTTCAGTTTATTCATAATCTTTAATAATGCAGATGTTTCTCAGCAAACATTTTTCATACTAACATATTAACCCTGACAATCAGAACAATGGATGAATTAGTGTTGCGTGGTACACAGACATAGAGGAAATGTTCTTACAGGTCCTGCAAACTAATGGTGCCCACGTTGAAGGATTAATGCTACTGCAAGAAAAATGGGAACAGGAAGAGAGAGATAAGAAAAATTAAGAAGAGATCTACATTTAGAACTAGCTATTACTAGGGTTTATGGTAACATAAATAAATCACCATAAATTTGTATGCTTAATAAAATCTCTCTAAGGAAGTCAGAACTACTTGTGCAGAATTTTCTTCTTCTTAAATTTCAGAGTTAAATAAAAATAAAAATAAATGCAGCAATGAGCAGGACAGTGGTGAACAAGCTTTAAAAATACTCCACAGGTAAACAGCACAATAAGCGAGATAAAACCCAGCAAATTTGCTAAATTGAATAAATAATTTCAAAACAGTTTGTGAGAACAAGCCACAGCTGGTGGTGTCATCCTGAGTCATATAACGGCTTATTACCCAAGTTGCTGGGGCATAGCAGAATGGAGCAGATGTACTGGTAAGCTTTGATGTGCAGTGCAAGAAGACCAGAAGAAAGCTCTGGCACAGAGCTGCACAGAAGCATTCTCACATGTAGGAGGATGACTGAAAGCTCTTGCGAAGGGAAAATACCTTGATACTTAGATCTGCTTTTCCCACAGAGCCTGAACTTAACTGTCCCTACCCATGGGAGGTGCAGCCAGAGCAGGCGTTCATTTGCTGATACCTATTAGGTCCATGTTCACGTCCTGCAAACAGGAGGTGTGGAGGGAGAAAGTCAGGAGTGCATCACCATAGCTAAAGCACTGCTAGCGCTCATTATGGAATGACCAAGCTTCACTTAGATGAGATCCACTTCCCACTCTCACTTCAGCCTTATTTACCTGCCCTCATCTCTGATGGTGAGGGTCTTGTGCTTGGGCAGCTGTCTGAGTCCAAGAGATATTTGTGCACAGCTACATATTCCTGATAGATTTATGGAAGATCACTCAGCCAGGCAAAAAAGTCATCAAAAATACTAAGAATTATTATTTGCAAGAATTATTAGAAGATAAATAAGTAACATTTCAATAAAACCCTGTTTTATTTTCTTATGAGCTATTCTCCAAAATCATTTTGCAGCAATAAATAAAAGAAGCCAAATCAGCTGTCAAAAAGGCTATTTATTCCTACCTGCAAGTACATCTGTTGAACTAATAAAAACATCACATGAGTGTCTGACCTTGAAAGACTTGTCCTAGGAAGAAACATGGGGAAATTGTACATAAATCATAAGCTTCTGTCTCTAAAACCTCTTTCTCATTCTGAAAGACCATTATTAAGGTCAGAAAGTGAGTATGGAAACATCATATGATTCAGGTTTGGAAAAGTTTTAGATGAGTATAAATGGTTGCGTCTGTTATGAATCTCAGGTGCAAGAGGCCAGCTCTGCCTATGTTCCACTGCCTGCTGATTGCACTTTTATCTACAGCTTCCCATTCCTTAGGCAATGTAAGTGCTCCACACAAAAGCTCCATATCTTGTCTCAATGGAACTGTAAGCAATAAACCCCCAAAAATATTAAATAACAAAACTCTACTCTCTGTCTTCCTACAGGTATGCTTCTGGAAGGGAAGCAAGTTTTAGAAATTCTATGATCAGCTTTATTATATTTTTGTTGTAAACCTTCTGCTAAAGGCTGTACTAAATTCTTTTGCAGTCTACATGCAGGATGCATATAACCTTACGCTCAGGATTTACAGCTCCTGGTGCTACTTGAGGCTTGCCTACTCAACACTTTTTCTTATTACCACAGAGTAAGTTAGAATGCAACTTACAGCATATTAAGAACTCTGCACCAAGTCTTCGTGTGGATCATTACCTAATGATGTATGCAATATATATGGGCTTGCAGTAAGAATTACATCTCTTTCCCTACCATCAAGTGAGAGACAGATCTACCTAATGCTGAAGCAATGATGTTCTAAAACACTGCTGAACCTTAGGCACATTAATACTGCAGTAAATAATAATCACAGAACAGCTAGGAATTAGTTTGTTGAAATATTTCTATATGGTACGCTTGAGATCTCATGCCTTTGACAGCCAAGGAAATTGATGGAGTATTTAACACTTACCAAGAATGGTCAAGAATAAAGGATAAAGTCTTTTGTATATCTACTTGTCTTCATTAAGACTATCACAACTCCACAGCTCACCAAAAATTTAATTATGGTCTAAATTTTGTTGAACAAACCAGTCTTGGCAAATTTGGTCCTTCAAACTTACTCCTGTCAGGGATAATAGCCAATAGGAGACTTTGAGCACTGACATTTTCAAGTTCTTTTAGAAGATACCCTAACAATGATGTTTTATAAGATATGTTGCTCCCACAGAGCACTTGATGTGCACTTATGGTCCACACACTGAATCAGCAAAGAGCAACTACGGATCTGTAAGTTAACACTCTAGCTTGTGCACTAAATTCCTCCCGTTGACAAGCCCAAATATTCCAGATGAAGTACAGCTATAAAATGCAGATCTAACTAATCTGAGTAGTGATATGAAAGACATCTGTATATGGTGAAGAGGTGAAAATTTACCTTTTTAATGTGTCAGATAAGCTTGGTTTGACTTTTGATGAATCATTCACAGGGGCAGGGGGAATATCCAAAACACAGGCCACCACTAACAAAGCTAGGAATTCATTAATGAAAGTGCTTACTCAAAATACATGTTCCCAAAAGATTTCTATATTATTCCCTTTACTGCCTTCCAGAGTGCTGTGTGTTATGAAGTTCAATTATTTTTCCAGGAAAAAGTAGACATTCAGAAACTGGAAATAAGTTATCTATGCAACAGGTTATTTTGCCTTTGTGTAGCTGACAGCACAAAAGAGTTGTTTGGTGCTTAGACTGATTGTTTAAATAAGACAAATCTTATTTACAACTCCCACACATACTAGAGTTAAGGGAGGGGAACATTTCATGTAACAAAGACAAGATGAAAAGGATTTACTGTAGAAGCTACCATATACAAGAAAGCCTTGCAGTGGAGAATGTTTGAGTACTCAGGATACCACAAAAATATTTAAATTATTTCTGAACAAATTCAGCATTTTCATTGCAGAAATACAGGTTTATAAAATGCTACTCACTTACTAACTCCTTCCATCAAAACACAAATGTGTTTCATGGCTTATGGTAGAGGGTTGCATCTTCAACTCTTAATGTTAGAAGAGACATTATTCTTTGCATAAGATCACACTGAAAAATATTACTTACACAATAAAGCCATCATCAAGGTCAGTTCAATGTCAACAACTCAGAACAGAAAAAAATAGATTAGATGGGGAGTTACAGGAAAATAATAGCAGAATAAATATTGTGCCATTGTCACGAAAATTATTTATTGCCTCTTCAAAGATGATGGGGTATGATATCACATTTATTCCAAAGCTGCTGCTGCTCAACATGTACTTCCATCTTTCTTTTTTGAAGGGGAATAAGCAACCTATTGCAGAGGAGCTCAGCATGCCTGAAATTGCCTTGCTTTATGATTAGATGTTCAGATCCCAGAAATTCAAAGCCACATTGTTGGGATGATGGCAATTACAACAGGCAGGACAGAAAAACAGCCAGCTGATCTCCCCATTGATTTCCTCCCTCCCAGGTAGTGGCTATGCTCTGTGTAACTCAAACAAATTCAAAGGGATATTTCTATGTTAAAAAGACATTGTGAGTGATCTGAGAGAGTTCAAGCAGATCTGACGCATTTTCTGTGGATGAGCAGACAGAATTTCTTGTAGTTGAAGTGTGGATACTGAAGTTGCTCAATAGTGCTGCTCTTCTGCAAGGGATAGCACCTCTTGAGATACCAGGCTAATGAAGAGATAGTGTTCCCCTTCACCAACAGAAATCTGTGAGGTCTCCATAGATCCACAAAGTTGGGACAAAGTGCATTTCATTCTGGCAGTGAGGAGAATTTGTGATAATGCATCAAAATATCAGTGGTGACATCTGTATTATTTGGGGCTTTTCAAGTAAGTTTCATCGATCACAAACCCATGGAGGGTGCTGAAAAACATGGCTGAGGTTGGAGGACAGGCAGCAATGCTAAATGTGATATATACTGTGGCAATGCAGACATTGTTTATTCTCTTCTCAGGTCTGCAACAGAAATAATACCGTACATAATTTCAAATGTTGTGAAGAGCCTACAATGTATTTATGACTAGTTTCACATAGCAGTTTGGTTTAAATTTTATGGAAAGGTTTGATTTGTATCACAAGAAATTCTCTATTTTATCACACCAAATAGCTTTAAAAATCATGAAAATTATTCTGGAGCTTATAAACGTCAAAAATGTATATGTAAAATATGTCTATGTATGCATAAAATACTCCAGCACTAAACCTGTAAACAGCCTATAAAAGGAAAAAGATATTTACACATTACTTACAATAGATTATTCTTGTCAAGTGTATACTTTAATAACTCGACAAAAAGTTGTTGCTAGCTGAACCTTCAAAAGACCTCCAAAGGAAACTGGATATTTAAGAAAAGAAAAGGATCTTGAGCAGCAAATGCAAAACAACCCAAAATACATAAAAGACACATTTCTGTGTATAGAGTATTCCATTCTGTATCTTTTCATCGTGAGTCTATAAAAATAAGACCAAACTAGTGTGAAATATGCAATGACATCCCTAAATCATTTTATATTTGCATTACCTAAATAATGCTAAAGCAATCTGTTATGAAGTCGAGGAGTTCATGGAAAAATGTCGTGTGCTGTAGAAAGGATGAGAAGAAGCTTGGTTTTCCTTTGAAATGGAAAATGTGTTTACTCAAATTACTTCATTGTCAGAGGCCAGCAGCAGAAATGGAACTCAACACTTGCACAACACAATTGCAGCAAGAACCATGCACAGCTCAAAAACAGCTCTCATCTTTAGAGAAGACCAGGCAGATTACAGCATTTCCTTGCTACCAGATGTATTTTTTCCTCATCTGACCACCCCTGCAACCAAAACACACTGGCAATTGATCAGCCTCGGTTAAAACCAATGTTATTAGGAACCACAGATAATACATTAGTTGCAGCTCACATAGATGACTCTTCTGGCTTTGTATGCTTTGGCTTTCTAACCTACACATTGGCTACTGGACCCCTTTTTCTAACTACAATGTGTTAACTACACTTTATTCTTCAGCCCAAGGCTTCTGCTCCAGCACGGGCTGACTTGCTGTTGTGGGTGGGAAACTGACTGTTGCTGTTCTCTTGGAGAAGCAGGGGGCTCTGAGTCCAGTGCCATGGATCCACATTGCCAGTTTGCAGCCCACCTCCCACCCTGAGTGCACCTGTGCTGGGTAGGACCAAGCTGACTCAGCCCAGGGAGGGCCAGAGGCCAAGCCAGGTGTGGCAAGGCCTCGGTAGTAGAGAAGGGCTCCACAGTGGTAGGGAAGGGCTTTGGTGTGTGTTTAATGGGTACCAGGGACAAAGACTTCTCCCATGTTGTGCTACAGTGTGGAATCAAGACTGAGGCCCCTTTCAAGCATTTCATTTGTATAAGATGTATACTTAGGGTAACACTGACAAATAGACCCATCAGAGGATGTTTTGACCAGTATGGCCACTTTCCTGCCAGCTGTAACATCCAGTTTGTTTAATTTCTTTCATAATTACATCAGCTTCATTCTAGCACTTGTTTGGTTACCTTCAGAAGGGTTCTCCAGGACTTAACTCTCTGGTACATGGTAACTCTCCTCTCATGTCAGATCAGTTGGTGTCTTTTTTTCCATGACTTAACTGTGCTTCATTATACTTTTATTACATTATATCATTATCATCTTTTTCCTTTGACTTAAATAATTCTCCATCCTCCCTAATATGCTATATTCACTTCCCTCTACACAGGTATACATCTCGCTACTAATACCAGCAATCTGTCTCTGCTGTCCCTCATCCTGACTTCATCCACTGCTACATCCCTTTCTACAAGTTCTTCCTCTTCCTGTACTCCCATTCTCCAAGAATTTAGGTGTAGGTTATTTATCAGAAGTCCTCTTCACGTGAAGCCTTTCCCTTGGAGTACCACACCCCAACTCCCATGACATTGAGTCTTTGAAACAGAGGGAAAGTTCAGAGCCAGGGGCATGGGTGATGTGGGAGCGGGGTTGTTTACAGAAAGGCATGCTCCCCATGCCGCATCCTGCAGCAGCACAGCAGTGTGAAGTCCAGATGTGGGACAAGGGAATTAAGGTCACTCAGCCTGAAAAATGCCACCCCATAGAGGGAGGAGATGACGACAAGTGCAGGGCAGCATCAGGTGCACAGTTAGCAGAGCACAGACTTTCCTTTATGAGGACATTTTGGTGCCCTTAGCCACCTGCTTCAATGGTGATTCTCTACTCTGCTTAAAACATCTCCAGACTACATGCAGAAACTCCAGAAAAAGAACTCTAACCCACAAGGAACAAGACTGGTCATCTTCTCATCTAGGACAATTTGTTTAGGACCTTCCTATTCTCTGTTCTCGGTTTACTGACCTTTCAGGTCTTTAAATTTTCTCTTTAATATCCATGGCAACTATAACATTATTCATCATACCTTTGGGTCCTCCCACGATGTCAAGAGCTACTTACATATCCCACAAAAGAGCTTTGTCATAGATTTAATGTCAAGCATTCTTGTAACTTCTACTGCATATAAATCATACCTGATACTGGCAACACAGTTTTCCATTCTCCTCATAGCAGTATAATATTTTTATTAGGGTATGTAAATCTAGATGACACATGGCCTTGACCTCCTATCCTGATGGTGTTTTTATACCATAAAAGCTCTTACTTTTATTGGATATGCCAGAGTTCTCTTCTAGTGTTTTTTATTGAGGCTGATTCAGTATTCACTGGCGAGAGACAGTCTGATTTTTATATGTTCCCAGGGAAGCCAGACTTTTTGAACCTTTGCAAAAAAATCCTCACCTAGCAGACAACTATATAGTCATCTTCTGTTCTTTTTTCCTGCCTTTTCCCTAATGAGATACCAATCATTGTTTTCTCAGCTTTTGATTATTCACCACCACCTCAAAATCCTGTCTTCCTATTTCCATATTTTCACCTGCACCTTAACAGGGAAGCAGAGATGCTGCTGACGAGTTATTGTAGCTAACCATGTAGCCATGCTGTCCCACACAAAACAGAATTTCCACATTTCAACTGGCACAGGGTGGTTGGCTTCCACCTGGGACAGCTTCTTCCAGCTCCTCATGCTTGGCCACTGATTTCCATATATGTGGGTTTGCAAGCTGTGGCCATTCTCAGCATTAACACAAATCTGTGCACTCCAGAGAAAAGACACACCATTAAAAAGAGGACAATATTAAATTTGTCTTTGATAAAAAACAAAAAAACACAAACAAAGCCAAAAAACAAAAGCCCCATCCTTCTTAGATTTGTTTAACTTCTGTTTAGTAGGATGCGCAGTGATGTTGCAATGACACTGTCATGACTGTGCAAATATAAACCTGTCACCCTGCTCCACATGTAGCAAGGAGTTCCTAAAGTATTCCCACAACATAAGCAGCAACTTAGCACCTGCCAAGTCACAACATCAGCTCCAGTGTGATTTGCATCATCTGTTTTAAATAGTCAATAGGGGCCCCCACACAATCTTTCAAGCAATTTTCTGCTGTATTACTCCTGAGCAGAGCTCCAAGGAATGATGAGAACACATGAGAAAATATGTTTCTATTGTTTTTGAGGTGACAGACGTCCTTGTCCCAAACTTCTCCTCTGAAATCCATGTCTAATTCAAACATCCTAGTGAGTGATGTGTAATTCTGTTGTATACTATGGCAAACTAAGCAACCTCAGTGGATCCCAAAGATCATTCTGGAGGGCACTATGAGAAGTGCTACAAGGCTATTGAAAGGACAGCACCCTAGATCTGCTGGAAATATTGCTGTTTCTGGGTATTCTCTGGACAGAGTCTTCCTCTCACTGCTGCAAACGGAAAACATATTTTCCCATACATCAATTAGCAGTCAGTTCATTGAATAGAGGAGCTTCCAAAATGAAAAGACAGCTTCATCTCCTCTTCAGAGTCTTGAGTTCCTCTAACACACAGAAAGATGAGATACTTTCAAGACAGTGAAGACCACACACTGCTTCTTAGGGCTGTGCTTCCACTGCAGGGCTTGGGTGACGGGCTGAGGGCACCAAGCAGGGAAGGAATAAAGCCAGGTCTACTACAGCTGGTCAGACACTCCATAACCCATGAGATTAAACTAGTGTTTTGCCTGCTCAGAATTAAAACTGACAGAAATATGTAAAACCGCTGAAATCTAAAAACAAGCCGTAAATGGATATTTATATTGTTGCAAGGAAATTCTAGGTTTTTAAGCATCCACTGCCCAATAAAACCCTGAAAAGATGGTGTTTTGTCCATTTTTTTTCAATTAGTGTTAAAGGCAGGAATGTAGGACATGGTGATTATTCAGAATAAAGGGAAATCTAGAAATGGCTTTCATTTCAACTATGCTGTTTCCTCAGAATAGGAAAAAAATCAGTGCCTGCCATATATTTATGTCATTCCTAACTATGCAGCTCCTGGGACTGGATTAACCTTGGCTCTATTTCTGTAGCCAAGGGGAAATGGATGTCTAAATCTTTGATGTTTGTCTTGCCTCCTGCATTCTGAATGTTTCCATATGATGCCCAGATCTATCTCTCTCTAACAAAACCCTCACTGCTTCTGATTATTCATGATTTGACTTTCAGTTAGAGGACTTGCCACAGTTTATTATTATTTGTAGGATATTTGAAACAATTCATCTAGGTTTGTAACAAGTAGGAAAATGTCACCTGTAAGTAAAACAAGTTGTGTTGCCTGACTTCCTGAATGTCTCTTTGGATCTATTCAATGTTTTGAATGTAATGGGCATCCTTGTGTGAATTTCCAAATGGAAAAGGGAGATATTTTGATATTTATTAAGATTAAAAAATGAGATTAAAAATGAAATTTTTTTAATAATTCAAGCAATTAAAAAACATATTGAGCCCACATATACAAAACTTATAAACAACATACCCTGTTCCCAGCAATGCAATTTTTTTTTTCCAGAGAACTCTTTACACCTATATTTGCAAAATGAATATGAAATTCTGTTACATTCATAAATGTATGCTTTAGACCAGGCTTTTTTTGAAGAGTAAGTCTGACGTGTTTGAGTTGAAAAGGGTAAAGTACTTCTTTCCTTATTATAGTCATAATTTTACAAATACATCACTATTGATTAATATTAATATCTGTGTTTAAAAAAGAGTGTTGATTTTTTTTTTTTAAACTGTAATGTAAAGACCAGAAATTCTAGGAAAGAAAAACCCTATACATAAATCATCAAGAAAATATAAGGTTTGCTTTGCTATGTGTTTATAAGCTTTATGGAAGGTTGTATTTATTTCATTCTTTGTTTCTTGGCCAATGCTGGTTCTTCATTGCATAAGTTTGTCATATTTCAGAAATTGCTCAGGAAGTAAAAATACTCTTTTTTGAAAAAAATCAGAACCCTGTCCTTCTCGCTTTAATCTGGATGGAGGAAGTGTATTTCACTGCTCCATGAGAATGCAGTTCCCTGGGTGCTGGGGGATGCTGTCTACCAGTGGGGAAGGTGCAGCCAAACACTCTGGGAAACAGCAGGCTCTGACTTCTGCAATGTGCAGACTTCACCAAGAGCAGAAAGGCAGGAGTCTGCTGGTGAGCAGTGGCCTTACTTGATATTTAATTTTTAATGAAGTAAAGAGAGATATAAGTGTTAAAAAATCCCAGTGTTCTTCTCTTTTGGAAAAAGCACCGTAATTTTATATTTTTTTTCTCAGTATTCCTTTAGTGCCAAAAGAAACTGTCATGCATTATTTAAATAGCCTTTCTTTACTGCTTGAATGTTCTTCCTACCTTCTTGGCAAGATGCTAATTTTCAGTTTCTTATTCTTTTGGATATCAAATCTTTCAATCTATATATTTCTCAATTTTTATGAGATAATACCCTCTATATTTTTAAAATCATCTTAAAATCTCTGTCATGGGATATTTCCTCAATGTTTGCCTGATGTTTAATGGCTCTGATTTTCTCTCTATGACAACTGCAAGATCTGTGCCCAGCCATCTTAGTTGCATAAGAGGTGACTGACACCTTTGCCTCCTCAAATTTTTGTAAAGGATTCAAAGGAGGAGATAATATGATAATTAAATTCCCTAATTTCAAGTTTCCCATTACTCTTTGTGGAAGAGCTTAACTTGAATGATGGGTAAAGCTGAAAGTTCTTAATGCCTGTAGGATCTTCAGCAGAGGGGAGTGAGTTTTAATACCTCACTGGTTTCTAAAAGTCACTTTTCTTGAGGACTTAAAAAAATTCAGGGTAGATAAGCCATTTTTAGCCAACTCTGCTGGGAAAAAAAAAAAAAAGGAAAACAGAAACCAGAAAACTAATATGTTAACTTTTTCTTTAATTTTTTCTTGTGGTATAAATTCATAGTTGAATTGTTGTGGTAACAGAGTTGCTGAGGCATCTGTGAGCAGAGGAGAGAGGAGTTTGAGATACAGGAAAAAAGTTTTCTTCTGTTACAGGTTCAAGAATGACATTTCAATCCTTTTGCAATGGATTGAGCATTGTAAAACCTGCACTGGCTACAGCAGAAGAAAGAATTCACATCCATTTCAGCGGGTGTTCTACAAACAATAATTAAGACTCACCTCTGTGAAATAAATGAATGCTGTCACTCTCATTTTACAGATGGGAAAACTAAGCTACAGAGAAGCTGCAGGATTTGCTTACTGTTGCATGCAAAGTTGAGTACAAACCAGGCATTTTTCTCATAATCTGTCTCCTTAATAACTAGACCACACATCCTTCCTAAATAGGTAATGCTGTCTGGACTTCTTACAGAGATATATCTGCTTGGTAAGTCATACACTGGCAAAAATTCTTCTGTGACATACATACCTTGAAATACTTCTGAAGCCAAAGCAGAATTTTAATATAGATTTTTTTTTTTATTCACTGAATTCTTAAATTTTAAGGACAGAATTTTTAATAAGTGAAAGTCAGATGTAAACAACGGAGATGACTGGGTGAAAGGTCTGTGCCTTTAGAGGCTCAGAGAAGATACGTAAAAACACACTGTTTGAGGAAAAATTCCCTGCCTTTCCCAGCTGCAACAAAACTCCATGGATCATGACACCACCATTTGTTAGATGCTGTTTCCCTGACTGCTTTAGACACCAAAAGTTACCATAGCCAGTAATGACCACTCCAGACTTCAGCATCTGTAAAATAGACTGTGAACTGACTGGCTCAAATGTCTCATCCCATGAAATTGTCTTCCAGCAAATATTCCTATTAGCGGTTTGTCTTGATCCATGCTGCAATCTGGCCTGCTAAACACAGACCCTTCTGCTGACTGTAACCTCTTAACCAATTTCCAGGTCATCCTGCTCATGGCTATTGGGATGGGACCAACCTGGCCATAGCTGTAATGCCTGATCCTCCTTGTTCGGATGCGGAGCGTTCGCTGCAAATTTACAACCAACAGACAAAAGTAGGAATATCTGTGCTGCAGCCAATTCCATCTTAAGGACAACTAAAGACAATTATCCTGAGTAAAGTTAAATAGGTCAAGTGAATCACCCAACAGGCCCCTGCTTCTCTCTGTTTGCAATTTGAGAAGCTGAATGTGCACAGCTCAGTTTTGTCAGGTGAGAGGGACCCCAGTCCTGGCAGCTTTGGTGAATTATGTACATGGTTTTACATTTTTCTTTATATGTTTTTTGGTTTTTTTTTTTTTCCCTGACAACTGTCCTGGAGTCCTGATAAGTAGTTGCTCCTTTTCTTCTCCCATGTGGAGAACTGCCAGACTAGCTCTTGGAAATCTGTAACTATGCCAGCCACTAATGGCAGCCACTACCCCAGTGACACATTCCTGAATACCTACTCTATCTTATTCCCTTCCAGCAGGACAATCTCTTAGCACTTTCATATGAAAAAAGGAGAGAGAAGGAGTAAGTCAGAAAGATGAGGGCAGATAGAGAAAAAGGAGTGATAGATGAGAATCATCTTGCAAGCACTGAACTTCAGCAAGGCTGGTGCAACTTTAGTGGGATGTATTTTGAGAAACTTAACCAGCAGTCATTTCATTAACAGAACACCCTGGCATTGACAGCCCCCAGGTGTGTCTTCCTCCTCTGACATATTGCAAGTAGACTTATCTCTCCTGATGACCTGGTTAAAGAAGTTGAGACATCTTTCATTTTCAATTGGTGTCATTTCATTCATTCTGGTGGCTTTTATCAAGGAAGGCTTGTCAGAGTAGAGCATCTAATTTTTCTAAGTTTTCTAAGTTCAAGACAAGCATTTTTTCCCACTTGATCAATTTCAGGTGTCTTTTTGATTAGATCTGGCAGGAAAGCAAAGTTGCTAATCTGCAGGGAATGTCATTTAAATAAAAACATAAGTGCTTTTGAGCTTATTCAACCCAAAGTCCTTATCTTTTCCTATTGTTTTTTAAAAAATCACAAATTCTGATAAAATGTGATTTGAGAATCACTGAAACTATGATATTACCTGAAAGAGAGATGTTCCATGGATGTTTGTGCTTTCTAACTCTGGAGCCCCCTGGGCAGCTCTGCCTGGCAGCCTGCTCCAGGACCACGGATCTCAGAAGCCCGTCCAGCACCTCTGGGTGCTCTCTTTTTTTTCCTGCAATGGGTGAGAGGAAGATCTTACAGATTGATTGTTTAAACTGTTCAGCAGAGGCCGGAAAAAGTTGTTGTTGAATGAGCCTTAACTGTGCTGAAGCAGCAGCTCAATAAATTGCTGCTGGGCAACTTGTTTTACTGGTATATCTCTTTTGCCCACAAAAATCTGCAGCACTTCTAATACATGGTACAATAGCAGGATAACTAATGAAATCAGAAAGAAATAAAATGCTTTGTAATTTTGGTCCAGTTTCCCTCTCTGTGATCAATAGGAGGTTTGTCATGACTTCAAAGAGAGAAGAAACAGGTCCTCCGTTTGAAGTTTAGCTTGCACGATTTTGAAGCATCCTACAATGGCCGAAATGCAAGATGAAAATTGAAGGGTTGAAAACCTCAATTAAAAAGAAAATCAACAACCCAAACCCCTAACTTTAAAGTCATAAAGAAAATCTTGACTCTATAGAATTTCTCTGGAAACCCTTCTGGGACAAATTATTGTAATTGTTAGCTTTGCACCAATGAGCAGTCACTTCCACTGGAAAGAAAGACAGAAAGCAAAACAAAAGGAAGGAATTTTCAGCTTGATTGTGTTGATTCATCATCATTTAACAGTGGAAATGGAGAGGAAGGAAAGGGAAAATCTTCCAAGCTGCTATAAGGCAGATCTACTGCTGACTTCATCTTCTTTAGATCAAAGCAAAGAAAGAAGAGACTTATCTGAAGCGCCCTGGTGAGGGTTCCTCTGAGATAAACAAGTGCCCCTGCAGGGAGAGAGAGAGATTTTCTTCTTGCTTTTTTAAAATCACAATTCCCTCAAAGAGGAAAGGAGAGGAAGGGAGACAGTGCTCTGGCATGCTGTTCTGTGCTCCTCTAGCCCTCAGCAGCAGTGTTTCATGCTGGATTGCCCTGGCTGGCACGGGCTCTCCTGCTCTCTGCTTGGTTGGGCTTATGGCTGAGGGAGACCTCACTGGCTCCTTCAAGATTTTCCTTCTCCTTCTTCCTTCCATACCCAGTACAAAAAGGATTCAGCAGAAAAGTAAGTGTGACCTGAACATGGGATCAGAAATCTAACAATGGTGGGAAATATTTTGACACATTTGTACTGACATTGTCTTATTAGAGGTTACTGTATGGACTTTACATAGGAAGGAAAAGACAGAAAAAATTGACCAGGATAAATGGCTGATATTACTGAAGTCCTTGCAGGCATTGGCTTTGACATCACAGAAGGTGTCTCATCTAAAGGGTAAATCTGTTCATAATAGCTATCAGAGAGCTGATGAATAGCAGCCAAGGTGACAAAACAATTATATAATAATTTCCATAACCTTTGTGTTTATTTAGTAGCACATTTAATCATTTTGTAAACCACTGGTGCATCTGAGATAATAAACACTATGTGGAGACAGAAGAAGGGACAATGATGATACATGTCAGCCTACAACACACACAGCAGTCAGCGTTAATCAATGAAAACACTGCTATGATGAATCTGAAAATACACCCTTACAAACAGTTTTTCACTTTTCTTGAGAAATGTGTCACAACTTCCAACATTCCAGCTTGTCAAGATGTGACAGATGAAGTGTCATTGCATGATTAGTAGTAGAGAAGGGCAATGGTTAAGTTAAATAAAGTCTGAGCCACCATTCCTGATGCAAGCCCAGTTACTGTCTGAGAAAGACCAAGGACATATGTGACTCCCATCTTCTGTCATTCCCTGTTGCATCATCCTTCACTGAACCAGTCTCCACCTACTCTCCACACATAGAATCATCTGCTTTCAGCCCTGATTCCCCTGCATATACCTTCCCTTTTTACAGGGAGCATCATGACCCTCAGGAAAAACCTCTGCTGGGTCCTGGCCCCCATCAGTTTTGGAGTGGGTGTCCTGCAGGAGGCTAAAACTAAACCAAAACTTCAGGACCTAGCTACACTGAGAATATGCTTGTGTTGGCAGAGGAAGAGGTAAGAGCAGTTGTGCCTGCATGCCACGTAGCGTGCTGTCTGCAACAGCTTTCCAAGCCTGTAAATCGGTGTTTGCCCCCAGGACGTGCTAAACAGCAGCCCGGTATGGAGTTTTTCAGAGAAATTTACTGAGAAGTTGCAGAGAAGCAAAAGGGAGACACAAAAGGAATTTGCTGTAGAAGATCAACAAGAACCTGCTGAATGACTAACTTACCAGCAAATGGATAACACTGAGCAGAGATGAGACAAGGGAAGCCTTGAGATTAACTTCTGATGACAAGAAGTAAGAGTAGGGGTACTTCTGCTTGCATTTATTTTTCCCAGCTACAGTGTACAGCACAGCTGAGAAAACAGTTCAGCAAATTCTGCCATCCTTAGTACTATTATTTTAAGTTAGTTAAAAATTAAAATTTATGTCCTTTTTACTACCTTTCCTCTGAAGAGATTTTTCTCTTCCTTTCACATCACCAGGAAAAAATTTCCAGCTTTCAAAGAATTCATTGCCAGACTCATTTTTGACAAATTATTTCCATTTCTTATTCACTACCATCTTGCAGATTATGCCTGAGACTTTTCTAGCTTCCTGTCAGAAATTAGTTCAGCTCCCCTTCGGCACCTTTGAGAATAGTAGAGTAGAAGAAGTAGATAAGATTATTTTATAAAATTTTTAGTTTATAAAAAAGGAAGAGTTGGGGAAGAGAATCTTTTAAAAGGGAACGGAAGTATTATGCTATGAAGAAAAGTGAAATGTGATGAGTTCCCAGGAAAAAAAGGAAAAGGAAAGCATTGAAAAACTTGTAAGATTATACAAATCTCTTGCTTCTGTCCCCTCCAAATTTGAAGGACATTTTCAAATGCTGTGGAGGCACACACAGTTCTGAAAGCAGCTCCCAGTACACTAGCACGTATTAATTGGTAGAAGTGGGAAAGAGGCATCCCACCCTGTATGATAAAGGGCATTTGCTTCTGGCCCTAAGGATTTATAGTCATGAGAGAGGGTTTAAAGTGGTGTCTTGTCTCACCAATGCTTGTCCTTGGTGCTACCTAAGTAAGGAAACCTCACTGTTTCAAATTCAGGACAGTCATTTGAAGCATTGGGTGCTACCATACTGACCAAATTGTTTCCTTTGAAGCCACTCTTTCATACTTTTAATCAGTAAATCTAATAACTTATTTTTCTAGAGCACTTCATCTCTCTCTGGGTCAGACTTATAAATTTTTAACTGCTTCTACCCTGTAGTCAGACTGGTAAATTTATAATTGCCTTTATGGTGCTCCACTACACTCATCTCATGTATGACTGTACTGGTTTCTGCTGGTTTCGTAAGCTTTAACTTACTGTCGTATAACTAATGGCTTTTCTGGCCATCAATTCATAGGTTTCTCTTTTCAGAATGCATAACGTGACCACAGAATTAAAGTTATCATCATGTTTATTGCTGGCATTAGATTGGTCTATATAGCTGAATTCCTATTCCAGCAGAATTACAATGAATAACATTTTCCCCCATGGAATATAAATAATACCTTTTTTTTTGTCCTCCAGGGCTGAAGCCTTTCTAAACATGCCTCATCTCCTCTAATTTTAGGAATTTTCTTCTGATAGATTGAAATGTCTGGATTTGATGTCAATCTATGTTTTATCCATTTCCATAAGCATTGAAATTACTGCCTCCAAAAACTGCTGTCCTCCCCTTGATCTTGCAAAATAACCTGACAGCTGGGGTCAGAAATAGCTCATGTGAAGGGACTGTGTCCTCATACCCTACACACTCACACAAAAGACCCACTAACTGGTTTTTATCCACTGAGTTTATTCTTACTCATCTCTTTCAGTTTTTTTTTCTTAAGTGTTTTTTCCAATTCTGAATGATGTAGAAATGTATTCTTTACTCTGTCAACCATGAATAGACCACTAGCCAATTTTGGCTCTCCTGGGAGGAAAACTATGTCTATCTAGAAGGATAACTTATAGAATTTACAGCACCTCCCTGAATTTATTATAACAAAGCAATTATTTACAGCATCATGTCAGAAAATCCCTTCTGTTATTTCAGAGTTTTAGGTAGTTTATTCCTACTCAACTTTAATTTGGTTCAAATTTTTCCTCACTTAAAATAAACAAAGCACACAGATGCTTCTCTCCCTAACCCTCTGCCCCCAAAATATTTCTTCTTTTATTTCTTTCTTTCCTCCATATTTTAACATATAAGCTTCATGTCTTGCCATTCAAGATAATACCTCAAGTCTCATTTGAGAACAAAATGCCATGCATGACCTTCTCTAGCATAGCAGTCCGACAGGGACAGAGATATTCTGTTTCTTACAACCTATTCCAATGAGTAATCTCATGCTACAGCATGCAACCCTACTGCAAAGCGAAGTCAGGACAAACAGCATCCTGCTTTTAATAGCCAGTTCTTTACTGTTTTGAAGGTGGTTGAACTTCTTCCAATAAATGTTCATTTTAGAAGGGATTATGTTTAGATAAAACTTTCTTTTTACATCACATTTTTCCAAGAAAATGAAAACATGAAAATCTCTTCTGTGACCTCACTCTTTTGCATCATATTTTTTCAGTAAAGTATTAGAGAAACAGAAAAACAAGGTGGAGGACAGAAACGGGTGTGGAAAAAACCTTAGCTTTGTAAAATCTCAACTGAAAACTTTTGGTTGTATAAGCAACCATTTTCCAGACCTGTAGAATAAAAAAGTTGAATATTCCCAGCCATTTCCCCCTATTTTTTTACTAGATCTATGAATTTTCTTTGGATCTTAGGCAATAAATGAGTTAATTCTCGTCTGTGTTTCATTTAAAATGAGGTATACCCCTCAGCTTTTCTAAATGCAAATCATATTTGTTATATAAGAAAAACTCATTCTGCAGTCAAAATAGCCTGAAAGACAGGCCAGGTATTATTATAAAATTACTTCATTTTACTGGAAATAGTTATGCCTGGAAAGGCAAAAATAGAATTTGTCAAGAAAATCAGTCTATTCCTAGGTCTGTGACAAAGATATATATCTCCTTTTTCGAAAAACTTTTTCAACTAAAAGGCATGTGGTGTCAGTAAGAGATTTAGAAGAAAAACATGCTAAATTCAAACCAAATTGGCATTTGCAGAGCATTTGTGCGCCCTGGAAAGTGGAGGACGCTGAGTTCCCCCAGTCAGCTGACGGCCTGGAAGGAGATAATCCAGTCCATGAGACGTCCTGTCTGAAGGAATAGGCTGTCTGGAGCAGTAGGGTGAATTAGGCCATGCCCAGCACTGTGCTGACTCCTCTGCCCTTGGGACTGGTGCTGGCACCTGCAGAGCATGGTCCTGCAGAACGTGGATGCACTCCTTAGCTTGCAGCTGTCCTGGAAATGCTACACAACGCTTTTCCATGTGTGCCAACCCACCTCTAGAGCTGCCATCTTTTGAAATACTTCTGTTCAGCCATCTAACTTGAACTCCAGAACCCTGATGTGACACTGCAACTCTAGTAAGTCCTAGTTCACTTCAAATGATATGTACGTTCCTGAGTTTTAACACTTCTCTCAGCAAATGCATCACTTGAAAAACGGATGTTAAACCAAAAAGACACAAGCCAAACCTACAGATTTCATATCTCAATGGAAATATATCAACTAACTTTGTGTTCCTCCTGACACATGTGCCTGTCTCAGCAATATTCAGACCTTTTATTAAATTTTATGTTTTGACTAAGAAGAGACTATATCTGACACAGGAAGCAGCAGCTCCACCCCACCCAAGTGCTCCTCAGTCTTCTCAAGGTGCCACTCTCCCTTCCTCAACAAAACCATCACAGGACCAAACAAGCAAAGTAAATTTACATAAAGACATATTAAGAGTACCATCTACCAATTACTGAGTCTGTAGCTTCTACAAGTAACTCAGCATCAAGTAAAACTCTGCAACTACAAAACTGTGGAAGTTGTTGTAAGGTGTGAAAATGGAGGTACCCCGCCAGGTTCCTTGCAAGGTTCCACACTGGCCAGGCTCTGCAGGTGTCCTTAGACAGGAGGACATTGTCCACTGCTGTATTTAGCCTGTCAGTGAGTGTCAAATCTGTGGTCTCTCCTTGGCGTATTTACAGACTGTTATAGTGACGTACTAAGGATGCACAAGCAATTTCTCTTCAGCAGCCCGTCTCCTTCATAAGCCAGAAGGACTGTTAGGAGTTTTTGGGGTAACTGTGGAATGCACCTGAAGCTACCTTTCACTTTTCTTTCAGTGAATCTGTATACCCACTCCAGCATACCAACTCGGTTTTCTAGGCTATGTAAAGTCCCTTCCAAGGAAAGAATGATTCTAGGGTGCTTTTCCTATCTATTTTTTTCTACTTGCTAAATTGTAGCAGCTCCTTTTATCCTGCATGGTGACATAATTTTGCAGGATCCTTGTTTCGTCCCTTGACACTCAGAAATCCAGCTTTCACTTTTGTCCTTCTGTTTTCCTCAAGGCACCAAGACCTTATTCATATGTCCAGCTTGTTTCTATATTCCAAAGACTGAAAGGTCTGTAATTCAAAACAGTGTTTTTTGGGAAGAAGAGTTGACAAGAGAATGACAGCTCTCTAGGATGGCAGGTGCAAAAAGGTCTGATAAAATGGCACGAAGAGAAAATCCTCTGGTTTTTCTTTTCTCCCTACTCGCCTGTGCATTTTCTATAAAACTAAAGTGCTTTGTGCCTCCTCCCCCTAGCATGGCATAAAATAGAGTACAGGTCTGAGACATGGAGTTATTTAAAACCTCTGAGCCTGAAAGTTCAATTCATTCTTGTCTGTTTTGAAAACCATATTTTGCAGGAAAGATGGAAAATGTTCCATTCTTACAATAAAGATGGGAATCAAGAGGAATATCTGCTACCATCCTCCAAGCTTTCCTTGTCAGATGAAGAAGCATGAGCCACAGAGTGTATGAACAAATTCAGAAAGATAAGCTATTCTTCACTCTTTTATCATAGACTATCCTCTGGCTTTAGCATATGGCCAGGATATCACACAGAACAACAGTTTCTTAATATAGATTAGGAACAGCACTGAGCCAACTGCAGTTTCAAATCCATCTGCCCATGCAAAAATAGTTTCTCACTGGGATCTTCCCTCTAATGCTGAATTATTTCTGCCCACAAACCCCTTCTTCCCAAATGACTTAGGAAACAATGCACTTTCAAAAAAAAAACAACCCCATAATTTAAATAAACAGAGGGCTCCCTCTACCAGTGTCCCTACAGTGGCCTGTCATTAGGCATGAGGCTTACAGTCCTCCGAGGACCTGTCAGGATAACTACACAATGTTTATTGCCATTGTGTTGGTTCTGCATTCTGTGAATATCCATACGCAATCTTTCTCCTCTAATCAGATTTATCAGAGCAGACTACTGTCTATGAAGAGTCCCTCCATAGTCTGTATAGTCAGCATCATCGCAAAGACTTGTGGCACTCCCTGGCCCTGCACCCACTGGGCCATTTCCTAATTTTCCTTTGTTGCCTACCCAAGATTTCTGTTTTTAAGGGGGAAAAAATTGCGCTAACTTTTTTGGGTGCTGGGTTTTTTTTCTCAATCTGACTTCTCTTTTATTCTGTGGGGTTTTTTTCCCAGTTTTCCCATTATTCTTCCCAGACTTCTGATATTCTTAGACAAAATTTCTTTTGCATAATAATAAAAATACATCCACCATATTTTCAATCTCTTTTAATCCTTATCAGCTCAAAACTAACTACATTTCCTTCCAACAGAAACAAGACTTCTTCAGCAATTTCTCTTCAGTTGAAATGTTTCTTCTCTAAATTGTCTGATGAAAATATTACTCATATTTGTAAAAGGGAGTGAGGGTGTGGGATTAGACAGTTTAATATGAGTGCTTTCTCTTTTGCATTTTGAATTCAATACTGCAGATCAGGCACTGCACTGCAGCATGCTTCCCAAAACTCACAGGACCCCAGCTCTCATCTCTCTTGTTTTAGCTGTGTATTGGTTTAACTCCATGCAAGCCTATGAGATTATACCAATAAAAACTTGAGATGACACATTAGAGAATCAGGTCTATATTAATTTGATTTTTATAAAGCCAAATCTTTTCCTAACTCAGTTGAAAGCATTCAGAATTGTTTCTGGCTAGTCTTCCAAATTATTCCCTTCAATTTGGAGCCTGCTGTTGAAGTACATTGTATACAGCTCAGCCACTTCTGCGCTCTTGCTGCATTTTAGTGAGCTGCCTATCATATACATCACTTCCAGAATGGAGAAAAACTTTTTGGACAGGCAGAAATGAAGCTGTGTAAGCTGAAGTGGCTGTATGAAGTTTCTTACTCATAGGTAAGGAAATATTAGGAAATGGAGATCGAAATCAAATACTACATTAACAAGTTAACAGCCTATGTAAATCATAGCTGGCCATCACCCATTAACTCAAGAGTATCTATTACGGAATTCTTGGACTTTCAAAAAAAAAGTTAGAAATGAATCAGAGGCTCAAAGTGCTTTTTGGTAATTAAATCATTGTCTAGATACCCATTACAGATACATCAAAGAAGGATGAGATTTATGTTTTCCATTAGCTGTTGAAATGGTCCATTAGCTGTTCTTGGTCTCCAACAGGAAAACTTGTGAGTAAATAAAGGTAAATTGCTGCAGACTGTAGCTCACTTTACTCTTCACTGAGTAAAAAACTGGCTGGATGGCTAAGCCTAGAGAGTGGTGCTAAATGGAGAGGTGGCTGGTAACCAGTGGTGTTCCCCAGAGCTCAATACTGGGGCCAGCTCCATTTAATATCTTTATCAATGGTCTGGAGGAGGGGATCAAGTGCACCCTCAGTCAGTTTGCAGATGGTATCGAGCTGGGCTGGACCAGGGATCAGATGGAAGGTAAGAAGGCTCTGCAGAGGGATCTAAACAGACTGGATTGATGGGCTGAGGGTATGAGGTTTAGAAATGTAAAGTGCTGGGTTCTGCCCTTGGTTCACATTAACCCCCTGAAGCACCACAGGCTGGGTGAAAAGTGGCTGGAGAGTTGCCCAGTGGAAAAAGACCTGGGGGTGTTGGTTGACAGCAACCGGACATGAACCAGCATGTGCCCAGGTGGCCAAGAAGGCCAATGGCATCCTGGCCTCTGTCAGAAATAGTGTGGCCAGCAGGACCAGTACAGTGGTCTTCATGATCTTAAAGGGGTTTTTTTAACCTAACCAATTCAATTATTTTTATTCTGACTTTTTTTTTCTTTTAGGGCTTTTAACAAGCTTTGAAAATGATATATTGTTGAAAAATATTAACTAAAACAATTATTAAATTTTCTTCATGTTGGGGACATGTCCTGAGACATATTACAAGGCATTGTGCAAGTCACAAGACAATGAATGTTGTAGAAGAGTTTCCATCTACTCTGAGGGTTCTTTTCCATTCAGACTTAATGTGTTCATTTCAGCCTCTGTTACTTGGCCTAAGTAATTAGCAGACATTTTAAAAGAGATGACAATTGAAGATGTTTTCCACCTACTCCTACCCCTGTCCATAAGAACTGAAACGTAGGGGTGACAACCCAGATCTAAAATACACTCCAATAAAAGGTATCAAACAAAAATGTCCAAGGTTTCCCAACTTCCCCTCAAAAGAGATGAAAACAAAATAATTTTAGCCTCACTTCCCCAAAAAATGAGAATAAACAATCATGTGGCCTGTGTACAGTATGTCAGACCAGCCTTTCATGTTGTAACTACCGACTGCAGTTACCTATATTAAAAAGAAATTATTTATGGGGAAAAGCCAGTGAGATATTTTTTTCCTACAAATGTGAGAAAATAGGCAATCCTTAATTTGCTGGCATTGATGTTAAGTGCATCAATATTGAGACATATTGGTTTGTTTTTTTTTACTGTGAGAATTTATATAACATAAAGAGTGGAAAATTTGCCATTGGAATCTTCCACAGTAAAAAGAGCTGAAAATGTGCTTAGATATGTACATGCATGGCAAATACCAGATGCAACTCAAGAGCAAAGTAAGTTCGGATGGACATAGTCAGGATGGGATCTGGATCCCCGGCATACAGACGGTTAGCTGTATCGCTACTGGATTCAACTGGAAGCACCTTTCAGGAGGCTCCAGTCCCATGACTGATGGAGTCTCCTGGGCTGCATTTAGTGAGTCTCAAAAGAGAGTTTAGGAAAGCCATTTACTTAGGAAAAACAGGGTAAAGCAAAGCGTCAATAAGTCTTGCCTTAAAACTTGTTGGTGTGGACTCTACTGTATTTCACAGAATTACAGAATAGTTGAGGTTAGAAGGGATGTCTGGAGATCATCTGGTCCAACCTCCCTGCTCAAGCAAGGCCACTTAGAGCTGGCTGCCCAGGACCATGTCCAGGCAGGTTATGAACCTCTGCAAGGATGGACGCTCTACAACTTCTCTGGGCAGCCTGTGTGACCTAGGGGAGTTATTCCTTAGGTTATATATGGATTCTGAAAAGCATATCCAACTTTTCTCTTCAAGGATGATACAAGGAGGTTTGTGGTTTGTTTATGAATAGTTCAAAATATATAGAACCATACTCTAAAAATGCAGTTTTTACTCAAGTTGACAATATACAACCATTTTGACCAGCCTTTCAGTGTTTTGTATCACATCCACTCAATTGTGCACTTTTTGCCACTTATCTAGTCATCCAGTAATTTTTTTAGATATTCATCTTTCTCCTTAGTGATTAAATACAGCCATTAATGAAAGATTTGCTAGAATAAGAAGTGAACAATTACTGCTTTGGACAAAAGCTAACAAGAACATTTCTTAAACAGCTAGAATAAAGTACAGGGGAACTGTAAATGTCAGACTTCTGCAAAATAAAGATAATTACATACAGCAAGATATGCACTCTTGCCCCTTTTTAATGGGAGGTCTGAAAGAGTGATATAAAACTTATGCTTTTCATCCAGGTTCTTACATCCTTCATTTTCCTTCTTCTGGTGCATCTTCTCACTGTGAGGCAGCTCACCCTCTGCTTCACCAGCTGCAGTGCTGGCGCTGGATAGGGAGAGCCATCCACTCCAGCATCCTCCCAGCCTGATTCCAGCTCTGTTTCATCTTTCTCTTCCTCTTTGTGTCTCCAAGCATTCATAATACCTCTTACTCCTGGGGCTATCTGCATGTTCTGGTTGCTTAGAAACCATTCTTGAATGGCTACAGAGGATTTAAAAAAATTGTCTTCGACAATTCTCCCACCCCCTTTCTCATAGTGGAGTACTGTTTTAAGAACTAAAGCAATTCTTTTTAACTTTCATTTTCATTACGTTTAATGTGGTTCTTAGGTTGTCCTCTGATCTTACAAATGCCATACTTGCTTTTTTTTTTTTACTTCCCTTTTTTTCATCTTTATTGTCCAATGTAACTTTTAGTGCCACAGTTCTGAACTATCCTCCTAATGCAGTGCAACTGAAAAAGTCATCACAGCCAGAACCCTGGAAGCAGGATTTTTCTGAAGGTACAATGCAAAATCACAAAGAAGGTCTAGTCCTAAAAATGTCATAAGAGCATAAATAAAAGCTGCTCCCTTTATCCATGCTAACTTGATGATGCCGTCAAATGTGGAGGAACTGCAGGGCCCTCCCAGGCTCTTCTGAGGCTGAGAAAAAAGAAGTGTGATGAGGTCTTACCAGATTAACACCTTTATAAAGATCATAGGCTAAAATAGGTAGCAGACCCATTGTGAGAACCCAAATAGGAGCAGAAAAAAGGCAAAAAGGCTCTTTGTCTTCACAATGACTTCAATGTCCAGAGCATAACTCACCAGTATCCCTGTAGCTACACTTTGCTTTTTTATGGACACCATAAAAAAATGCATATTTTATGCTACATATTGATTTTCAATATTCTGATATGAAATAACCAGTGTTATATGTCCAGCATGGGATCTTGTAATACACTTTATTAAATCTGTGGACAGAGTTAATATTTTCAAAAAGACAACACATTTGTTTCACTTTTTGGAACTTTTGAATCTATACCCACATTTCCTATAACTGTCTTGCTCAAATATAAAAAATCCTTTACATTCTTTTACACTACTAATATGTGTCTGAGTCTTATGGATATTTCAGCTGACTGTCTAAAAACTTCTGTGAACAAGAAAGCAATAACTTACCGGGAATGACTGGCTATTTTTATTGTCCTGGGTAGCTTGGATTGCAAATGAACTCCTTGATAGCTAAGCAGATAACTGCCCAGTTAAAATGGCTGTGGAAATGTTTCTGGTTAAGACCAAGAATAGTGACTATTCATTTGTCACTTGTGCACTTTCCTTATCACCCTAGCCTGGAGTCTGATCTTTCCCTGCATCCTGGCACAGGTCATTCCCTGGCACTCTACAGTTGTAAGTGCTGAAGGATCTGCAGATCGACAGACTTGTGTGAAGGTTCATGAAAATACCTGGTTGTGCTAGTGCAAGTCAGGGCTAGAACTCCCTCTCTTTAATGAACAACAAGATACAGCATTAGTTCGTTATTTTTCTCATCTGTGTTTTATGGTGTTCCAAAACCAAAACTACTGTGTCAGCTGAAGCCCCAAGAGCTCAGAAGTGATATTTAGATAATTTTAAAAAAAATATAGTTTGAAAACTGAAGCTATTAGTGCTAAACGAAGTGTGTTTGACACCTCTCAGTACTACAGAGAGTATATCCCTGCCTGGAGGCAGCTATGGCTTCAAGCGAAGACATAGCATGATGAACCCGCAAAAAGGGTCTCCCAGACATCACTTATGCCACCATGATTTCCATCCTGCAAGATCTGCTTCCATAAGCTACAAGAGAGAGAATATGACTCTTCTGTCCTTCCCCTGGGAAGTCACATATGTCTTGCACTGCAGAAGAAGAGCAGGGAACAGACTAGCCCTTGATACAGGGGGAATGTCCTTTTCCCTGCCATCTGAACATAAAAATCACAGAAGCTCTTATTTCTACCACTCTTCAAGTGATTTTATTGCTGCAACATACCCCTATCTTAAAAGCAATGCTTTTAATATTAAATATATAATACAGTCAAAATTTGATAAGCAGCATAGAGTCAAGCTTTTAAATTTGTACATAAGCACCAGTTTAAGTGTGGTGAACTCTTCAATAGGTCTGAGAAGATTCAGTGGTCACCTTGTCATTTTGGCCTAGTCCTGTGATCCTCTTACTTCTCTTATTTTTTCTGCTAACATTTTAAAGAGCAGCTGAGTGCTTACATCTCAGTGTCCTATATGCTGGGGAAGGAGGGAGAGGGAGGGAAAACCATTTATTTTGCTGCCTTTATTCCCATGAGAACGACTAATCAGGTGGGAGTAGAACAACAAGTTCTGCTAGGCACACAGAATCTGCTTATGAGACATCTCTGCATGCTCTCGAGGTTTCATTAGCTTTAAGTGGATTTTTTCCACTCCTCCAGATCATTGTTATTTCAAAACCAAATTTATTCAAACTAGGGAAAGACACATCTCCTCAAGTATGCGAGCTTAAAACTCAAACACAAAATGTACAATATGTATTTTTTCATTGATTAAAATAAGCATCAGTTACAACAATGTGTTTAAGGCAAACTCTTTTCCTGCTGTAGGGAATGCTAGTAATTAGTGTGATTTCTGTCATCCTTCTAAGACACCTCTGAACCGGGAATTATTATGGAGAAATAATTTTTCTACATGGGCTGTCTTGCAAAAATAACTAGTTCTGTGTTTGTTATATGATCATCGAGGGAGAGAGTAACACAATAGCTACACCCAATGGCAACTTTGTTAACTGCTCGTTTTCAAAGAAAACCAGAATTTTCTTACCGGGGACGCAACAAGCAAGGTCAAATATAAATACTTAGGCCAGTTTTAAGAGCTGGTTTTTCAGGAAGACAAATGCATTTTTAAATGGTGATACATTGAGTAATCTTTGATAATTCAATTTTGTCTTGCAATTTATCTTTTAATGCACAACAGTGCTGTATTTTTGCCTGGTTTATTATCTTCACTCAGACTAGCGTAAAGAATTGAGCCACATATTCTTCTCCTTACCAGATTCTCAGGTTTTGATATGTCTATTCCATTGTTGTGACAAAAGTAGCTTCCAGATCATTAACCACAGGAATTGCTGCTATGTTACATTCTGGGTTTGCAAAGAAAACTGGAAGTGATGCTCTAATGTGCATAAAATATGTCTCCAGTTCTGCAGAACAACATGTTAGCATCTGAGACTATAGAAACCGATAAAAAAATAAAGGGAGCCCAGGTTGCAGCTTCTGAATTTTATTAGGACAATGATTTTTCCCACTGCAATGTTAGAACATTTTCATGGAAGCTTAAAATTTCCATTTTGCTTTAAGGATAATGAAAAACTATATTACATAATTGCTCAGTAGATACAGAATTATACATTGAGTAGAAAGAAGTACATTTGGGAGCTTTGCTACTAATTGAACCAGACCAAGAAAAAATAAAATAAAGAAAATCATAGTCTGAAATTTTAGAGTCAACAGTGCATGGGACACAATTTTGACATCATGTAATGAACATTAAAGAAAGACCTGAGAAACAGGAAGAAATAAAACTATGGACTTGCAACCAATACTTCTGGTGATAAGCAGAGACTTCCATACTACGATTCTTTTAAATTTTGTTTTTGCATCACAGCTACTTTAAGTTTGATGGATTAACTTTTGCCTCACAAAAAGTGGCAAAATATCAATTTTCAGTTAAGTTTCACTACTAGGAATTTTGGGGTAATTCCTCTAAAATTTAATAAATGAAATGCTGGAATTTGCGTATTTCCTTATAGTTCCTGAACTTGTATAGGTCATAGATGCATTTTCCAGTCCCATTCTGCACTGGTGTGAAAGAAAAGGGATTCACGAGCTGCATCATGCTTTCAGAGCCATGAAACTCAATGGATAACTGATTCCTGCCCCCTGCTCCACTGAGCAGTTCCATTGCACGACATGTTGCTTATACAGTCACAAAAACAACAGTCATGTTCCTTCTAGACACATAGGAAGAGTTGATCCTCCTCTGCAGCAAATGAATAATGAAATACAAGGGCAGAAAAAGTGCAAGGGGATCTTAGGTACGGGATTACCCAATTTGCTTCCCCCATTCCACTACTCTAGGAAGAACCCAGTCAGATGCCAAGAAAACCAAAATGACACAGAATGATTGAGCAAAAGTCATCACTCAAATACACCAACATGTTTTCTCAGCTTCACCTAAATAGGCTTGGAGGAGCAGCAAAGCCTCTGCTAAAATTGTGTGGATATTTTTATTTGAAAATACCTTCATCATCATAAAAAAAGCCTTCATCATTGCCTATGGAAATAAAACACCCTCACTGATTCAAGGCATCTTTCCGCACTCAGCCTACATATTTGTTCAAAGCTTGGCATTGCTCTTTGGTTTCATAGCTGGAAGTTCAACCCAGCTGAAAATTCACCATGTGGAAAACTTAAGTCCAAAGTTACTTGCTTATTAGCAAAAATGCTTTTAGTGAGAATCTTGTAGATTGTACTGTTTAACCATATGTAAGAGCCTCCCACACCACATTCCTCAATCAAAGTTCTGCTAAAACTAGTTATGCTGATTGCAATTTGCTTCAAGGACGGTTAAAGGTTGCTGGAAGGATGCCAGTATGTCTATTGCTGGAATATAGCATTAAAAGACCAATGACAGGCAAAAATACAACAGAAAAACTTCAAATATAAAAAGGTGTAACCAGAAATCCCTGTTGTAGCAAGAAAATGATAGCACAAACAGGGTTTTTATTTCCCTGCATGCAGTAAACCACTTGTTACACAAAGAGATACCTGGAAAGGTGGGTTTTTCTTGAGATTTATCACCAGTGTTAGCAGAACCATGCAAGGGTGGCTGTTCCTCACACAGCAATGTCCTCATAACCAAAAGAAGTAACTTGGTTCTGCTAAGCACGTGTGTTCCCCACGTGGGGAACAGCGCTTCTTCAGTGCTTGTCATTTACTGAGAAAATGGGAGGAGTCGCTGGTGAGACTGATGACACCTCAATGCCTGTGTTTTAAATGCAGAGCACCTGGGGGCTACCCTGTCACTGATCTGGCAAGCACAACTTCATTTCAGGCTCTTTCAGATCCTCAATACAAAATTAATGCAGAAAAAAAAAAAAATGAAAAGCATCTTTTTGAAGGAGAAGTGGCAGAGTTTTAGATAAGGCTCATCCGTCCAAGCTGATACTTACCTTCCCTATAAAGATGCTGATGCCTTTAACAGCAAAATAACTTCAGCATCCAAAAGAACTGAAGGGACTCAGAGCTCACTCTCTAAAAGTTTCCCAGCAAACATACAGTTGTGGTAAATCCATGTCATAGTCCATTTCCTACTGAAATGAATTAACTCACAGAAGCTCTGTGTTTAGGGAATTGGTCCAACAAATCAAAATGCCCCATTCTTGGACTTACTGAAGACAAGGAAAGAATTACCACTGACTCTGAGACAGGAATTTTTTCACTTATCAAGCTTAAATACCAGTTTATATATGTATCTTAGCATATTGACTATGACTAAGCTACTTGTTGACTCGGGGAACAAAGCAGCAACACGAGCAAATGGCAGTCCATGGGCATGCCCTGGTTTTACCTCTTTTTCCATCTTTACTTCCTTGCACACCTCCAGATTCACCCTGGGAACCAAAGGCCCCTTGTTTCAATTATTTGGCAAGCCTTCTTATCTATGGTGTAAAGGTCTTCAGGACTGAGACCACACCCTGAGACCAAACCTTCTCTTCAATTGCAGCATTCCATGGGCATGAAGGGTGTTTTACAAGCACATGAAGTGACAGCTCCATAACCTAAATATCTGAGTTTTTATAGCTGGCTTCACACAGCAAGGGCCACAACATGTAATGGGTATAAGAGGACAGGAATTACAAGTGTGGAAGACACTGAGATGGGTTTGATGTTGTGTGTCCGCTGTGGGAAGGAAGTGTTTGGGAGACCTTGCAGGCACACATATATGGGATTTTTTTCCCCCAGCATATAACATAGGCTGATTTTTGTAGCGATCCTCAATCAAGAGTAAATTAACATTTCCTTGGTAAAAACTATGGAGGGTTCACATTTAGCCACTTAATTCATTCACTTAAAAGAGTAATTAATTCACAGATACCACCACTTCCTTCAGGCTACTTTTTAGCATGAAACCAATATAACTAGTACCATCAAATCATTTCATAGCAGAATCATTTCTACGAACTGTTTTATTTTTAAGGTGGTAGTAGGGAAATAGACAAAGACCTGAGTAAGCCCCACACATCCCTGCTGGCTGTTTGGTCAGCCTCATTACACCATACGTGTTCATGCCTGGCTGCTGCAGGATGTAACAGCTCACTTTGTCTGGAAAGTGAGCAAGCATTCAGAACACATTACTCACAGGCTGCAGCTCCTGGCAAAGTCACCTTCATGCCACATAACTGGCAGGTAGGGAACACTGCATGGGGAGTGCATCTTAGGAGGGAACTCCCCAAAAGCACTTGCCACAACTCCTACACTATCCTGCAGATAACCACAGAACGAGATTCTACTCGAGCATAAGTGGCTCATGAGCTGGGTCTTGTTACTTGTCAGGATAGGAGAGACCATCATAGCCTTGTGATTTAATTTTATGCCTATCACAGAATGTGACAAATGGCCAACTTTTCTGAGGCTACTTTCTCCCTGTGCTCCTCCTACAACCAAGGGAGGAGGCTCCTAAAGATGGCTTCGAGTTCAGACTCCTTCTGCACCTGATTCATTCAGTCTTCTCTGATTATAATGAGATCCCAGTGAGATTAGCCCCACAAAGCTAATAGCTTTTGCAAAGACTTCTTAAGCATGCTTCTTTGTCTATTACTGAGCTCAACGACTCACTGAAGTGAACATTCACTTCAGAAAGGCATCTGTTCTTGAATTGAAGGCACTACAGATAAGATCATCTGATATCTTTGTCTCAGCCAGTCACCCTCACTTTGCTTTCTAGTCCTTGTAGAAAAAAAGGGCACACAAAATACTTTGCAAAAATGGTACCCTGGAGTGCCTTGGACATAAGGGATCGCATTCAGAGGCTCAGATGAGATGAGTCAACTGCAAACAATGCTGAATACACCACTGCTTCACTCTTTTCATTATCCCTAAAATTTAATTTTCTTTTTTCACCTGGTTGGAGGTTTTTCCTGATAGTCAGAGAATCACAAGCAAGTAAAATATCATCTTTCAATAAGAGAGAGAGACAGAGAGGTTTCTAGCCTGAGTATCTGTGCAGAGATGCTCATAAACATGAAAAACATGTCCTACAGTCTACTACACGTGAAAGTTTAAAATGTCAACACATTTTTAAAATAAATCTCATGATTTGCAGGCCTTCCTAATCTTTGAGCAGTTAAGGTTGAAAACACTGTAAATAGCAGTTTCTGGCCAAAAACATAAGGCAAATTTTAAAGTTTAATGCAGAATGACACAAAAGATAAATAAAGATTACCTTAAACTTCTGTCAAAAAGTTCATAAGCAAGGTAAGCCTTTCAGGAGAAAGGTGTCACATTTGAAATATCTGCTTACACCATAAAACAATCTTTCAGATCCACAAGGCAGATTAGGAAAGAGTAGTAATACATTTCCACCATCTGCCCCAGTGGAATGAAAAGAGAAATATAGGATTTTGTCAACAGATCCAGAAGAAACTCCAAATCTACAATCTGCACAGCAGGTGAAAGACAAGAATTTAAGTTTGGGCTGAGTCTTCAACAAAGTCATCAAGCCATTATCATGACCAAAAGCTTCTTGCAGTCAAGCTTTCTTTGCAGCCAATCATTCCTGTTGACAGCCCATTTCCAGAATCACTCTACCTGGAACTCTAGGGTCTTTATCTCTCCACCCAAACATTATCCCTAGCCCAAACCCCAAATAACCAAGTAGATTGCCCTCTGTCAAACCCAAACTTTCTATATGATCTGTACTATGCCATCTTTGTGCAGACAGGGTGTATTGATTGCTGGGAAAGCAAACTGCAGCATGTCCAGGCTCAGCTCCTTATTTCAATTGTCCCATGATAGTTACTTGTCATATATCTGGCATTGGCCTTCTTCCTGGTACTTATACTGCTGTCTTCAGCAGATCTTATGTGTCTCCTTCAGTAGTCTTGTATGATCTAACCATCCAAGGTTCAAGTTCCAGGCATGTCAGACCAGAAGGTCCCTGAGGTACATCCAGGTGCTCAGAGAATTAGGTTTTAAGGCAACGGGACTAGCTTAAAGGTTCATTTACATAAATCAACATCATTTACACCAAATTAATAAAAGCACCTGAGAAGGTAGGCACAGGGGAAGCCTTTTCAAACCTACACTTTGAAAGTCATTAATTAGATTCACAAGAAGTGTTTCTTTAGAAGATTTCCAGATTTCTTTCTCTTTTATTTAGTATTGGTGTGTTAATCATTACCACGCACCTAGACTGCATTTTCAGGACTTTTTCCTTGAATAAGGTAATTAAAAGGTATTTAGAAATTAAGAAAGGTATTCTTAGACACAGATCACTCTAGAAGCCTGAACTTTGACATGTTCATCACAAACACAGAATAAAAATGTGTTTCCCATTCAGTGTTTCCATCTACCACCTGCAATGAAGGATAAGACATGAAAGAAAGTGGAGAAACATTACCTTCTCAGATGCAAAGATCTGAGACGTTTCTTTCAGATGTTTACTTTAGTTGGCAATACCAAATCATGACCTTGAATGCCAAGGGAATTATATTTTAAATTGGTGTACTGGGTCTGTTTGAGATGGGTTTAATTTTCTTCACAGCAGCCCGTATGGTGCTGTATTTTGGTTCTGCAATTTAAGCAGTGTCGATAACACACCCATGTTTCAGCTATTTCTGAGCAGGGTCTGCACAGCCTCAAGGCTGCCTCAATTTCCCACTCTGCTCCCCCAGTGAGTAGGCTGGACAGCTGGCCCAGATTGACCAACATGGTATTGCATGACATATAATGTCAGGCTCAGAAATAAAAATTGAGGGGTGGATGGTTTAGGGAAGCTAGTCATCGCTTCGAAACTGGCTGGGAATTAATCTACCTGTGGGAGGCAGTGAGTGACAGCCTTTATATTACTAGTTTGTTTTTTATTTCTTCTTGCTCTAAGTTTTTTATCTCTCTTATCTAAACTCATGAGTTTTCTCATTTTTTGCCTTCATATTCTCTCCCCTGTCCCACTGTGGTAGCTAAGCTGCTAGCCAAGGTCAAAACACTGTAATTGGGATGAATTTGAGTCAGGGGAAAACACAGTTTCTTCACAATCTGCCTCCAGTGATGCTCTTTGCCTTCAAAAGAAGTCAGAAATTGTCCAAAAGTAAGAAAGTTCTGGTTTGCATCTGTTCACATGCTTTTGTTGAATGAGGGAAGATGACCTCAGCTACTGTAGGAGACAGAGTCTTACACCCCATGGACTTGTGCACAACATGAATCCAAAGATGTGAGCAAATAATGTGCACTGTGTGCTCCTCACAGGCTACTGTGGAGGAAAAACTTCTAAAATATTCCAGTTGTATCACATGGACCATTGTGTACAGTGACTGTGTTGATACTACAGTAGGGGAACTCTGGTATGACCACATCCTTGGAAAAATAGGTTAAGTATCATGATTAGACCATGCCAACAACAAGCACCAGTGGAGTTCCTCTGGTGACAATGCACCCACATGGTCTTGGTGGGGGTTGGCTCTTCTGCTGTCTTCACCCTGGACAATGTGACGAATTCAAGCAGGTCACGTCACCTGCCTTTGCTGCTTACAGCCACAAGCAGGGGCCATAGCCTCCATCACCAGGTCAGGGGATGACCCACACCAACATCAGCACCCATGGCCAGGGAGAGCACTCGATGAGCCACTAATGTCTCCCTGTGCCAGCGTGGGACCCTGGGAAGCCTAGAGGCAGACCCTGGAGTCCCCATGTCATATTCTGCCCCCCACCAGGCAGGACTGGCTGAGAAGTACCAATCCCTGGTGTAACCTGGCTCTGCTCTTGCAAGGATGTTTTCATTGGTAGAGTAAGGAGAAGAAATTAAGCGTTAAGGGCCATGTACAATTGTTGGTTTTCCTGTGGTGCCGTAACAGGGCCTACAGCCCAGCTCTGTCAGACCTTCTTTGAAGAAAGGCCCTGGGCTCAGCTTGACAGGAAAGAAGGATGGGGTCACGTTGTCATTGCCATCATTGCACACAAAGAAGGTTTTCCTCCTTCTTCCACGCACGAGCTGCATGACAAGAACAGGTCTGAATTTACTGACAGCTGGGCGCAGAGGCTCTCTAACCACTTTCACCTTGACCCTCAGTGCCCAAACTGTTTCATTTACGTGGCACTTTGTCTGTTACTGCAAATGACCGCTCAGAGCTCGGTGCTTTTCCCTGCTCCGTGGCCGATATCTCTCATCAGACAAGCACAGCAACAGCAACATCTAGTGGCAAGTGAGCCGGTGGCTGCAGCAGAGCAGAAACCACTTCCCCGTTAAGGAAGTATAAACCAGGCACAAACGGTCAAGGTTAGAAAGTAGCAAACTGAAATAAAAATTACTGCAAAAATTTTTACTAAGTTTTATCATGTTTGCATGCATACATTATATATAGAATATATATATCTCAAATATAAACCAGTCTTAACTCCTCCTTTGCTTCACACAACTAACACTCATTACTTCAAACACCAACTGATTTGATGACAATATGTTTGTATCCTATTTAGCATGCTTAGATTTTACACATCAGAAGCATAACAGCAGAATTTCAAGGGAAATTATACATGCAATTATGGTTTTGTTAGGTACTCAGGCAGTGAACAGTATGATGCCTTAAGCATGAGAGAAACATTAGATGTACAATAAGACATTCAGTTCTCCGGCAAAGACAGGATTCTACCTTGTCTTTCCTATGCAAGATTCAAAACAATGCAATTTTTTTTCCTCTTTTTCCCTTCTGGCACTAGTCCTGTGTTTAGTATGCCAAACAACTATTGCTCAAGAGAGATGATTTTTTAGTTAAAAGATGCACTTAAGCTACACCTCCTCTTTGCCATTGTACTGAGTCTGGCTGGGATGGAGTTAAGTTTCCTCACAGCAGCCCATATAGTGCTCTGTTTCAGATCTGTTACCAAACCAGTGTTGTTAACACAGGTATATTTTAGCTATTGCTGAACAGTACTTGTACAGCATCAGAGTGTTCTTTGTTTCTCACTCTGACCCTGCATTGAGTAGCCTTGGAGTGGGCAAGGGGCTGGGAGAGGACATAGCAGGTACAGCTGACCCAAACTGACCAGAGGGATATCCCAGACCACGAAACTTCATGCTCAGTGGTAAAAACTGTGGGTAGTCTTTCCAAGGCA
This sequence comes from Edolisoma coerulescens, assembly GCA_013397115.1. Taxonomy (NCBI): domain Eukaryota; kingdom Metazoa; phylum Chordata; class Aves; order Passeriformes; family Campephagidae; genus Edolisoma; species Edolisoma coerulescens. Next base: position 1,626,533 of record VWZW01002569.1, read on the forward strand.
GCCGCTGCTCAGACAGTTGCTGGGCATAGGTCTGCTGGTGGGAAGTGGTGAGTGAGATTGCGTTTGCCCACCTTGGGGTTTTTTGGGGGAGTTTTTTCTTGCCTCTTTCTTTCACTTGTTTAACTGTCTTTATCACGACCCAGAAGGTCTTGCCTCTTTCAATTATCTCCCTCACACTCCTGGGGGCAGGGAGTGAGCATGCAGTGGGTCTGTTGTGTGATTGCTAGTCAGGGTAACCCACCACAACCAAGCCTCCTTTGCTTCATATCTGTTCTAAATATGCACGTTACACTGTGTCCAGAACTACCAAGCATGATATTTCACATATTGCTGTGATATTGCTATGAAGTTCCCGATTTTTATGAGTCAAACTGTATACTAAAGGAAATACAGCATCATTTTTCATATCAGCTTACCCTGGACATTTCTGGTGTCTTGGCTCCTCCATGAACTTATCCCTGGACACTGCCTTGCCCTTGAATTGATCATTTACAACCAAAGTTTCCATCCCCCAAAATTATCACAACAAAACTCAGTCTAGACTTGTGTTCCCCCAAGTCCATTCCTCATCCATGATGCTTTTTCCATGAAGTACATTTTCCACAGATGAGAAGAACCACAGCAAAAGAACATCTTGCCCCTCTATTCAGTTTCTGATTGAAGAAAAACTGTCTTCAGCAGCAAGGCTCCTCCTGAAATCTGCTATATGTAGGCTATTCATATCCAGAAATCCAGCACTTAAATCCTAAGGAGGATATTCAGGGAGTAGGTTTATTCCTCTAATAACAAATCATATTGCTAACCATGTCCAGACCTTGTGCAAATGCTGCTCTACACCCTGCACCAATGTGTGTCACAGACTGTAGCAAAGGAAGGAGACATATTTCATTTGCTAGGTTCTTTTAATTTTAATTTCCCATATCAACTATCATTCATTCCTATGCTTCAGGACAGAATTACAGGTTCAAAAGAGGCTCATCACAAGGAGTTAGAATTTTCTCTGTGCTACATCAGTCCCCAGGGAATGCGAAGAAACTGGGAACTCACCACAGTGAATAGTTTTATTTTACAGGAAGAAAACAGAGTACAAATTGAAAATTGTCTTTGTCACGTACTGTGTTAAACTTGGAAAAAATGCGGGTAAAACGTGAAGCAGAGACTGTGAACAGATAAGGAAGTATAAACTCTCCTTGGCACACTTCTTTTCATAAGTAATTTCTTATGGAGTACGTGTTAATTTATTTTTCCCACTCTCAGACAAACAATCCGTATGTGCTCAACAGTCAGTGTTTCTACTGACAACGTATCAGCGTACCAAAGGGGTGATTATCCTAAACAAAAACTAAGTGGAAGGCATATTTCATTTTCCCACTTATGTATGCAAGATGGCAGAAGAAAGAAGAGAGAATTATGTCCTTCCTAGAACAGCATCATAAGAGTTTTCCAGTCCTCTTGACTTGAATCTCTCCAAAGCCAGCTGCCTCCAGGAGCTTGCTGTATTCTGCTGCTGTTCGCTCCTTCCCTTCTGTCTGGACCAACATATTCATCGAATACAGTTGGGTTTCTACAGGCCCACTTTTATCTTCATTCAGAAGCGATTCAACCAGCAGCACTCCACCACCTGGTGGAGTGAAGAGAAAGAAAACACACCCCGAGCAATGAAAAGATGAGCTAGTTTTGAGCTGTTACTAGGACAGATCCTAACCTTTACTTTCAGGAAGAAGCAGCCTCTGTGTTAAGTCATATTTCAGCATCATAAAAGACAGTGAAAGAGCCAAAGCATCAGAGCATGTCTCTGCTTGGCTACGGAGGTATTGATGTTCCAGGGCTAAAGGGGTGCTATCACTGGGATGGAAATTTCCCATTTTCCCCAGCTGAAATTCACAGGACCTTACTGATTTTGCTCAGAAGCTGACCTGTAGGCCATGCTTTCAAAGCTCCTAGGGCTCAATGTAATGCTTAATAGGATTTTTACTATGATGTATACACTTGTGAAACAGCACAGTGTTATGGCACATATCTGATACTCCTTCTGAGAGCAGTTATTTTTAAAATAAAATGCCACAAAAGATTTAAGTGTTAATCCTTCAGAGAAAAATGCCTTTTAAAGAGCTCACATAATTTTCTCATTAAAAAAGGCACAAACATTGGTAGACATTAGATAACCACTCTGTTTCATTTCATTACCTTGTACAAAAATAAGCTAAAAAAGATGGCAGCTGAACCTGCATCACAAAGACACTGCAGGGTCTCTCCCTTTGGAGATGGCTGAACCTCATCAGAGGCACACATGGAGCCCTCACAGCCAGACATGCAGACACAGAGCTCATGAGTGCAAAGAGAAAAAGGCTAGTGAAAGGGAACTAAGTCACCTCCAGCCTAATGGTAACACTCTTACTGGCCCCTGGCATCAAAACACTGGGAATCACAGCTTTGGTATTTATAATGTGAAAGGAGTCACTGCAGACTAGCCTTCTTTGGCTTACTCTTTTCACATTTAGAAAGATGGGAAATTAAAAACAGAGCCACTAAACCAGGCACTGGGAAAGCAGTGATGGAGCCCACAAGGGAGCCATATGACTCTTACGAATCCTGGCAGTGCTTGGCAGCACTGGGACAGCAGTGTAGGAGGCTGCAGAGAGTCTCTCAACCTAATGGCACCGACTGAAGGGCAGAAGGGAAAGTCTGGCACCAGAAAAACATATCAAGCAGGCATGAAAAAAAAGCCACAGCTGCCATGTACGCAAGAGGATAAACCACTACTCACACAAATGAGACTGTAGAAAAAACCACTGACCTTCCAAAAGCTCTCATCACTCTCACATTCCTCTTTTTTACCCAATCAAGACAGTAAAATGCTCCCTTTACTGCTTACAAGATTCTGACATATGTCCTGTTTTCCAATGATGGACCAATCATCTATTATAGGAGTTATTTTTCCTTTTCATAGTTTGTAAAAGACAGTTCAGAGGTTTGTTAAGGAAGGTCTATTGTCAACCACATCCCAGGTCACAGACCTGTCTGAAAGGGGAAAGGTGTAATGCAGCAAGAAGATCTCTGCCACATTTATTCTACAGAGTTCTGGCCAGTCATGAATTTCAGCATTTCTATTCAGCATTAGTTTAATTGGAAAACATTTGTTTTTATATTCTTCTCATATTGTGGAGCCCAAAGCTACACACAGTGCTCAAAGTGAGACTGCACCTACCCTGAGCATTGTGGGCCAACCACTTCTTTCAACAGCTCAGTTACACTGTGCTTAATACACCCGATGCAGCCATTGTCCATTTTGGCCACCACAGCAAATTGTTCATTTCTGCTGAGCTTATCATCAACCAAAACCCCCAGATCCCTTCCTGCAGAGCTGTACTCAAGCCCCTTTACCCCAGCCTATAAGTACATCCAGGATTACACCACCCCAGGTGCAGAATCTGGAATTTGTCCTTCTAAAATTTCATATGGGTGATGATTGTGCAGTGGTCTAATCTATCAAGATAACTCTGTGAGTCCTCTTTACCCTCAAGGGATTCAATGGTTCCCCCTAACTTAGCATCATAAGCTACCTAGTTTAGCATCATTGGTAAACAACTTGGTAACATCCACGAGGGGCAAGACTCTTTTATCTTCAGTTAGAACATGGTCGAGATTACTTCTCAAAAACATGACAAGAATGTGAATTTTGAAATCACTATGGACTGTTAATGAGGAAAATTCAAACTGAAATTGAATAGAGGAATTTTATGCAAATGCACACACACACAGGAAAACAACATCAGCAAACATTAAGGAAATCGAAACTGCTCCCTGTCTGCCATAATGATATGCTGTCTGGAAACGAGTCATTATAAGACACTCTGTATTCACAGTCCCTTCCATCTGAAGGGACATAATATACAAATGTTATCAAACTTAGACATCTGCATGGTAAATTAGGACAGAGAAGAAAACAGTTGAAAAATCTTGTTCTGCATGGTATAACAGAGGGGGGGGGGAAAGGTAATTGAAGTCAGCCCTCTGTTTCTCAAACTTCAGAAATTAAAAGTGGGAAGAAATCCCACCACAGAAGGAACTTTCCACATTTAAGGCAGTCAGAAAACAAGCCCTCATGTATAAACCACTACGTTTTTAAACCTTCATGCAGAGACAAGGTCTACTCATCCAAGCCTCCAAAGGTCAGTGAGGTCTCAGCAAATGTTAGGTCCATCCTGAGGGCCAGATCTGCCTTAGTTGTTTGTTGGGGTTTTTTCCTTTAGACTTCTAACATGCTTATTCAAGTTCAAAGTCAGTTTATATTACGATGCTTTATTATGAACTATTCTATTCTCAGAGAAGAATGTCCCTGAGCAGTTCAGTCCTAGATATCTATATAAGACTGATTTGTATTTTTTACCTTGGAGACTAAAAGTCCACTGATGTATTGCACGATGATTTGAGGATAGTCAAGGTCTTCTGTCAAATTCATCTTTCTGGACTGAGGCACAGATTTCCTGGCTCTCTTAATTTAAATAAGCTTCTTTCTACCAGACACAGAGCACACCAGCTGATCCACATAATCTTATTGCTTCTGAGAAACACACTAGTTACAAAATGTGTTAGCTGAGTTATTTGGCTTTGATGTGTTCTTCTACCAGGTTCAGCTGTTCCTTCCATCATCAAGTATAAGGCTAAAGAAGCAGTGTGGATTAAAGCTTGTATTGTCAGTTCATCAGTCAGCAACATGCTGGTACCTCAGAAGCACTTGAAATCTTCTAACAAGCAAAACAGGAATCAGCACAGAAGAATATCAAGAACCTGAGCTCAGTGCAATGCACCAGCGTTCATAAACCAAAGCAGAATCTTACATGGGGCTTGTTCAAAAGCAGATCTATTCCATTGAACTGGCTTTTGATGTGGGAAGGCTTCACAAAAAGAAACAGAAGATAGCAAGGGATAGATTTTAATACGAAGAAGACTTCTACTGACCTGGCATGCAGCTCGGCCAGACAGGTGTGCAGAACAGCAGCTTGTAAAACATGATCAATACATTTTACCTCATCTTTTCTCTATTTCACTAGGCTGGTTCCTCCCAACTCACCTTGATTCCTCCATTTTCCTGCCTTTGGTCCTTTCTCTAAATACTCCAAGTTTCCCACAAGTCCCACAGTAATTACCACAAGCCCACTTTAACTTCCCATTATGTTTTCACTCTCATAAGCCCTTTGATCATTTTGTTATCACCCTTCTTCTCAACTAAAAATATCTGGCTGAACTTCTTCATGGCTTTGTGGGCATCCTCCAGTGGTCCTCCACTAAGGGGACAGGGAGTTCTAATATTTGTCACTGTGCTTCTCATTGCCTGTTTGCTAGCTTTTGTACCCAGATGTGGTTTATTACAGCTTTTGTCTCTTGCCTCTGTCTGTGAGGCTGAAGAGCCCTTAACCACCTGTCTCAAAATTAAGGTAACCTCACATTATGGATTTCTAAATATCCTTAGAATTCAAAATGTCCTACTACATACAGATCAGAAACAGTATCTGTTTCCCAGCTTCTAATACTACAGGGTCTATTGTGTTACCAAAATACTAGGCCTAAACACACAAAAGTCAGAGGAAATTCCAAACTGCAGAAAAATGTACAACTCCTCACTCTGGACGACATGGCCCAGAATCTGTGCAGCTTGCATTTAACAAGACACTATTTTTAATTTTTATATGTTTTTAATAAGCATTGAGAGGTGAACCATTTTGTCCTGCTCTGGCATCCTTAGCATTCCTATCACAGCCTGGAACTGCAGTCTTCCTTTTGTACTATAAATGCTGAAAGAAGAAATCAGCAACGCATAACACAGGCACTGCTTCATTTATCACACAGAAGGTTTATGGGTTGAAGACTGTATTCCATTTCAAAAAAAACATTACCTGTTTTAAAGGTGCGAGATACACCACAGAATAAAAACATAATATGTATCCCAACAACACAAGTCTTATGTCATTTTTAAATCTCATACTAAGATGTTGGAAAAACCAAAAAGTTTTATGTGCTTTAAGTCAGCTCCTGACAGCCTGGTTGCACTAACATGTAACATAAAGACATATTTCCTATTTTAAGAGATCTGTTTCACCCTGTAACAAGGAAATTGCTTTTAGCAAGCCTGGACATGTATACTCCACCCTTTCAGAAGCTGCATGGTGTGAGAACACCCAGTTCTTCTGAAAAGGCTGCTCTACTGGCAGCCTTGCAGAAGACATTGTGCTCAGGGAGTCAGTGTCTCGGACAGGCCATGTCTGCTCTGCTGGGCCTCGTTATTAGGGTCTGAGAAACTCATGTGCTATTAAGGTAATCTGTAACTCACAAAATATTTGGGAAAGGTAAGCTTCATGTGGACCAAGGAGTGGAATGCACTGATCCTGAGCGGGAGCTTTTTGTACACCCAGGAGTCAGTGTCCCCCATGGCAGCTGCCATGCTGCATGTCCAGGGTGGTCTCCGGCCTGTGCTGTGCCACAAACATCCCTCAGCTGCAGGAGGGGCTCAGCCAGCTCCCACTCGGTGCCACTGAGTGCACCACCCACACAGCCTTGCCTTTAACGATGCAGCAACAAATTCTTGTGAGAATGGCCTTTTTCTGGTAAGAAAATAATAACGCAAATGACCCAAAATGAGGCTCTTCCTTCCATGGACAGTGTTTGTACAAAGTACAGTGGGAAAATCCAACGGGGCTCCATCCAATGCTGCACGGACATAGGTGCCTGGCACCTGAAGTCACATCAAGATTTACTTGCTATCTATATCCCTCTTTTTTCTCATTAAAACAGTTATTTTATCAAGCCATTTTTTGCAGGCCTTCCTTACTGAGTTCCAGAAAGCACCCCTGCCTTTAGTGTAGAGCATTCTCCATAACCCTAAGAAAGCTTCATTCAAAATGCTGCCCTTCCCCTACACTAAGCTAGTCTGCAATAAGACTTTTCTGAAGGGCTAAAGCATTAGAAGGGAGAACTGTGGAGAATTTTGGGTGAAAAAACACACACACTTATATAGAAGCATACACAGTTCAGGACAACCTGAGGACAGGTGCCCAGTGCCTCAAGGGTTCTCTGGAGCAGGCCAGTGGAAGAAGGGGGAGCTGAACCTCGGAGCCAGCAGGGAGCCTGGAGTGTGGTTCCTACAGTGCTTCTACAGCCATTGATCCCGTGGGACAATTTCCCACCCTCCATTTGAGGTCTCCTTTGGCAAGATGTTTCCAGGCAGCATTCAGCCCCCAGCCTCTGTCTGCAATGGGGCTGTTGTCTCTCTAGGCAGGGGTTCCTTACTTGTTCCTCCCCTGTTTTTTTTTCTTGCTCAGTTACTATTTTTGTTATATTTGAAGCAGTATTTCCTAGTGCTCAAGCCTGTGCTTCTTCAATGACCCATGACTATCAGCAAGTTCTGAAAAGCAGCAGCCACCAGCTTCCAGTTAGCACGTTAAGAAGCAAATTTTCTGGCTTTTCCTGCCCTCTGCTGTTTCATGCAATTCCCAGGCCATCAGGCCAAGGACCTGCTGGAAGTTTCTGTCCTTCCAGAGCGGCCTGGGGAGCAGCTGACCTCACTCAGCCCAGCCAAGCACAGCCAGTCTCAGCTCATGGGCTATATTTCCTGCCTGGTGCATTCTGCTTTGGGCTGATTCCCCCCCACTATGGCCAGGTTTCATTCACTACTCCTAAGCCATATTAGAGCTAGAAAATTTATCTCAGTCTATATGGCAAAAAACTCTCTGACAGGGGGAAAGAACTCTATTGACAGAGACATCTGCATCAAACAGAAAATCTCCCACTGCAGCACCATGAAAGGGTGCAAACTTGGGAATGGCTTTCATTACCCAAATCACAAGTAACTTGGAAACCTCCACCTTATTTCCTTTGTTCCTACACAGGCTTTTTTAAAGTTAACATATCCAATGAAAACCAAAGAGCTCTTATATATAGCAAGGTATCATCAGAAATGTCTGTTGGAACATAGAAACTATAGAACAAACAGGGTTTTAACTTGCCTGCATGCAGCAAAGCACTTGTTTCATGTTCTCTTCACAGTGTTTGTTATTTAGAAGAAAAAAAAAAAACCAAAACAACAACTCCCCAAAACCCAACATTGCAATCATGCAAGCTGTCCCACCATGTCTCTTTAGTTGCGATGACACTAAAGCCTTGTGTCTACTGTGTGTACTGAGGCTACTTTCTCCCTATCCTCCTACTACCATCATACAAGTGGGAGGCTCCTGTAGATGGGTACTGAGTAAACTATCTCAAGATCCTCAGCTTAATCGACAAATGCAATTACTATTCAAGTAATAAGTGTAGAGCGACTTTCTAGTGCCTTCTCCATAAGTTTCTCAATTCAGTAATGTGTTATTCTGCTTCCAAGAACTGGGTGGGTAATGGCAGACCGTGTTTGATCAAATGATTTAAAGAAATAGCAGCAGGCATGCCGTAAGGACTACCCAAGTGCATAAAAGAATGACTTGGCTGCATCATCTTCTTACCTGTTCTGCAACAAGAATCCCTGGGCTTCAACCAGTCACTAAGGTGCAACACTCTTTCATAATTTAAATCAAAGTCTAGAGGAAATAAAAAACTAATATAATTTTTTCAAGAAAAACTCCCCAAGGCGCAGACAAGATTTCTCCTGGAACTCTGAAAAGACCACAAGGACACATAATTTGGTCTAGGTTTTATTATATCAATACCTCAGGAATAAAAATGCAGGCAAGAGAGCTCAGTACAGGGATTAGCTTTATTTTGCAGGAATTCAAGTACAAATTCAGCTCTGCTTTTGTGTTAAAATCAGAGAGACTCATACAAGCTGAAGCAGGTCCACTACACATTTCTTTTGTGGATTGTTTCTTGTGGAACAAGTGTTGATTTCTGTTGTGGTGCACTTGGCTAAAACCACATTGGAGGTAGAGGAGTGGTGGGTAGGTAGCAGAGGCACTGCAGTCTAATCCCTACATTTGAGTTACAGCGAGTTCCCAGGTCCCCAGTCATTTGTAGTTTTCATGTTTTCGGTTTATTGGTTGATGAGATTTCCACCCAGTTTTATGTACGTCTCTATGTTTATGTATTTCCCCTTGTTAAATATGTATGTTTCCAGAATGTTCTTTCTTCTTCAATGCCCCATTGGTTGTTTCCTGTGTTCCCCTCCCCTAAGTTGTCCCCATTGGTCATTCCCCTGTTGGCTCCTCCCATGTTCTCTTTCCCCATCGGTTGTTCCCCTTCTCTCTGCCCCTTTTTTTGCCCCCATATAAAACCCCTGGAGCCTTCGTTGTCCCCTGTCTTTTGCCCCTGGACCATCCACTGGAATATATCTGCTGGAACCCATACAAAAGACCCCTCTCTCCTTCTTTGCCTCTGCCAACGCTTGCGCACCACCTTTGTTTGGGGCTTGCTCCTTGAGAAGGAGACAGCCATTCCGTGTGCTGCAGCAACAGTCAGTGATGTCTGCAGCGGGACGCTGTGGGTCTCGGGCAATCCCCACAGCATCAGATTTCTTTCTTTCCCTCCCAGATCCAAAGGCAAGCCTAGCCAGGCTGCTACATTTGCAATTCATACATCTTCAAGATCTGTTATTAGTGATTCTTCTGACAATGTATCAGCTTACAAAAAGGTTGGCAGCCTTAACTAAAAGCTAAGTTCCCCCCTAAGAAGAGAATAGCACATTTCTCTACTTTTTCTGTCTTGTTACATACATAAAACATGTGCTACTATTTCCTTCCTAGAACAGCATCATAGAGTTTTCCAGTCCTCTTGACTTGAATCTCTCCAAAGCCAGCTGCCTCCAGGAGCTTGCTGTATTCTGCTGCTGTTCGCTCCTTCCCTTCTGTCTGGACCAACATATTCATCGAATACAGTTGGGTTTCTACAGGCCCACTTTTATCTTCATTCAGAAGCGATTCAACCAGCAGCACTCCACCACCTGGTGGAGTGAAGAGAAAGAAAACACACCCCGAGCAATGAAAAGATGAGCTAGTTTTGAGCTGTTACTAGGACAGATCCTAACCTTTACTTTCAGGAAGAAGCAGCCTCTGTGTTAAGTCATATTTCAGCATCATAAAAGACAGTGAAAGAGCCAAAGCATCAGAGCATGTCTCTGCTTGGCTACGGAGGTATTGATGTTCCAGGGCTAAAGGGGTGCTATCACTGGGATGGAAATTTCCCATTTTCCCCAGCTGAAATTCACAGGACCTTACTGATTTTGCTCAGAAGCTGACTCTGTAGGCCATGCTTTTGAAACTCCAAGGGTTCATTGGGATGCTTAATGGGATATTTTACTACGATGTATACACCTATCTAAACAACACCCAAAATTCTCAATCCTTACACTTTATGCCTTGAAAGAGGAGTCCCTGCAGAAAAGGGAAGCCAGCCAAAGAGATCTTAGACCAGGTACTATTTGTCTCAGCTGCATGTGGCTGGCTTAGTTAAGCAAAGGACTAAACCAAGAAACTCCCTCACTGAAACTCTGCCACCCAAACTCAGCATCAAGTCTGGTGCACTTCACATTACTGATGGGTGAGAGTCTCTCTGCTCTTCAAGAGCTCACACCTACCAGGTTTGCAAGCTTTGCAGACTTTTGTCAGCAGTTGTTTGCATTTGTCATCATCCCAATCATGCAGTATCTTGGATAAAATATACAGTTCAGCTTCAGGAATTGAATCAATAAAGAAGTCTCCTGTAAAGCAAGAATACATGCATTACATAAATCCCCATAACACTGAGAGCTGAGTTATGCAAATATTTTCAGTTCTGTTCAGTTCTTGTCTTGCCATGTCCTTCACATGTATCATACAACAATGGAATTACCAGGTAAAAGTCCTATATTGCACTGGATAGGGAATTTTGCTCTCGTTCTGTCTCAAGAAGATCTGAAACATTTAAAGGCAGCAACTCATCCTGCAACTGCCTTTGATGCACAGGAAAGCATTTGAGTTTAGGCTTTGTCCAATGACAGAAATTCAGATTCATAAAGCATTAGGGAGATAGGTTCACATGAGTTCCATCATGAAAAAGAAAGAAAGAATATTGCCTTATCTGAGAAAATTTTCAAAGATTTTCAGTAATCACGGAGTTACTTCATAAATCTGTAGGTAAAAATACACATCTCTCACCTCCTAGCACTAGCTTTGTCACGCCTTTTGTTTAGCACGTGGTGTACTGCATTCAGATTTTTTTCTCAGCATTTTTCTTTGTCATTTCTTCTCCCATTTTGTTGCATCTTTGTTTTTATACACTCCCCTCTCCTCTCAAGGCTTCCTTTCTCTCTCTGAGTTTTGAGCAATATTAAGCAATTCCAGCACTTTTAAGACTTTTCTAAACATTCAAAATGAGATCCCCCTATACTCATTTTCCTCCTAGATGGTACAAAGACTATGCAGAATCAGTGGACTGGGCAAGAGGAATATGAGCTAGCTCACCCACTTTCACGGTCTAAAATACCTTAGAACTTGGAAGTCAATCAGTTGTGACCAGAGAAGGAAAACACCTTGTTCAGAGCAGGCCTGGCAACCCTCACATCTGCCAGGAGGTTTGCACAGGAGAAAAGGGGAGTGTTAGGAAAATTTATAACAAAGCATGGCAGATTTCATAATTGATGGATGCTTTTTTTTTATTGCTAATGTACCCTTGTTCTGAAGAAATTAAATAGTTCTCTTCAGGAATAAAGAACTTCTGTAGCTGAATAACTGAGTTGTGTTTCTGATAGCTGCTGATGGACAACTGAGACAGTTGCAGACCCGGGCTGGGCAGGCTGCAGCCTGAGACACTGTCCCCATAAGGGGCAAAGGAGACCTGAGCCTCCAGTATGACACCTCTGAGCAGAGCCAGGGCTCCGGAGCAACAGCTGTGACAACACCACACCTACCTTCATGGAAAGCGATCTGACGCTCCTCAGGGGGAACAAATTGTTCTTTGGCCACCTGCACAACTTTGGGCAGGTCATAAATTGTGACGGTAGAATTTGGATACAAAGAAACACACTCTCGGGCCAAAGCTCCTCCGCCTCCTTTGGGGACAGTAAAAAAAGATCAGCACTGACACAAACCCAACCTGTTCAGCGACACCCCAATGAAATCATATAGGCAATGGTGCATTCAGCCTCAGGGAAGCTGGCAATGTACATTTGCACCCCACGTGTTGCTTAGAGGGAAGAGGAGGGGCAGGAGAGGCCACTGTCTCCATGTGCGTCGCAGGAAGGTCTGGGGCCCGCAGCACCCAGGTGTGGGAGGTCACCCCTGCCCTTACAGCTCTTATACTCCCTCCTAGCCAGGCCCAGCTGCGGGTGCTAGAAGGTGAAAAATGAAAAACAGTCACTAAACCAGGCTCTGGGGATGAAGTGAGGGAGGTCAGGACGGAGCCTGCCTCGTCCCATGAATCCTGGCAACTGTCAGTGGTGCTGGGACAGCAGGGTGCAGCAGGATAAGAGGCTGTAGGCAGTACCTCAACAACCATGACTGAAAGGGAAGAAGGAAAGAGCCTAGCATTGGAAGAATGCATCAAGCAAGGCATGAAAAAATGCTAAAGCTGCCACGTCCACAAGGGGATGAGTGACTACTCACATAAATGAGACTGTAGAGAAAGGCATTCACCTTCCTAATGCTCTCAGCATTCTCACATTTGTTTTTTACCCAACCAAATCAGTAAAATGCTCCTCATATTGCTGAGGTACGTCCTGCTTTCCATTGTTTTGCCCATCATATAACATAGGAGTTATTTTCCTCTACAGCACTTATGAAAGACAGTTCAGAGGCTTGTTAAAGATCCTCTGACACTCACCTCCCAGGTCATAGATCTGCGTGAAAGGGGAAAGGTCAAATGCAGCAAGAACATCTCTGCCACATATACTCCATACTGAGTTCTGGCCAGCCATGAATTTTAGCATTTCTTCATCTGATCTAGCAATGCAAACAGACACAGCACAGAGAGGAGGTTCCTTACCATATCCTTGGTGATTCCTATCATCCAACTGCTACTACATGTTTTAGCTTAAACAATAATCTCTGGTTTTATTGACACAGAATATGTCCTCTTTGCATATAATACCTTGAGTATTACAGTAGCAGGAGGGTACAGATATAAATTCATGCATTTAAATAGGGAATTAAGACAAGTGAAATCCAGCTGTGTATTATGCTGCTCATTCTCAGAATTTCCAACGGATTTTTTTTCCCTCAACTACCATTGCCTCTGTCAGAGATCTGTGATGTTTTTCAAATTAGGAAAGTATATACTTCTACTCAAAATACCAGATAGTGTCCCAGTAATTGATATTGTTGAGAAATAAAAACATTGTATGATGCTAATGAGAGGAATTCTCACATATCTAATTGTCCTTAGCCATAACTAAAACCATTAGTTTTATCCACAATAAGAGGAATAAAATTTCTATAAATAGTCTAATGATTACCTGTACATTGCTCCAAAAGAATCTTTAGATGAAATGCCAAAAGCTCTTTCATATTGGTTTCTTCCTTCTCTAAAATTGCAATTTAAAAAGCATGTGAGAATGCTGATATATTTCTCAACCTTTCACAAGAATGACTGGTTCTTCTCAAGGTCAGGTTGGGATGGCACTTTGAGTAACCTGATCTAGTGAGTGGCATCCATGGTAGGAAGGTTGGAACTAGATAATCTTTAGAGCCTTTTCCAACCCAAACCATTCTAGGATTCTGTGATTTTTGGGAACACACCTGAAGTAAAGGTACAAGACTAGTGCAATCATCACCATCATCTACACCATGTTTGGTCATCAGTTGCGTGGACTGGAACACGTGAGACTCCAGACCCATATTAAACTGCTCCTATAAGCCTTTGCAACAGAAGGATCCTTAGCCACCATTACTCAGCATTTACTTTGTTGATGCCACCTCCAGTAAGAGCGACTGTAATGATAAAGTGCTTTCCTGGAGGTGAAACATAAAGAAATATGATTTCTAGATTGACTTTATAACGAGAGGGAAAAGGAAAACAAGAACAGATACAAATGGAAAACAAGGGAGGGGAAAAGCGCACATATTTGCCATGTTATCTGTTGCTTTTAATTTCTGAGAACCAGCCAGCATCTTTATTGAGCTCTTCCCCAGAAACATATCACTCAGAGCAGTGACACAGATGCTGCAAAGCAACAGACAGCACACAACACTCCTCCTTACCTCACAGCATCAGCCAGGTACTGCCAGCACAAGTAGACTGTATTGGAATAGTACATCATAATATGATACTGAGACTTTGGACTTGATTTTGTAAGGTAGATGTTGGAAATTTCTGTGTTTCTGTAGAGGGCTAAAGGGTAAAATAAATATATTTACTAACATATATGATATAACACCTTGCCAGGTCTATTGTAGAGCTTGGTGTTTATCACCAGAAGATGTCTGTATAGCCAAAGACACAACTACATTACTTCTACAACCAAATCCTTCCATGGCAGTGAGCAGTGGGTGAGGGCTGCTGAAATCTGTGTTGCCCCATTCAGTCTGGGTAAACGCTATCTCCCTACGCTTAACTCCAGCACCAAACATTTCTTTCAAGGAGAAAAAAATAAATGCCTTACAAGTGTTATCATTTACATATAAGCTTCTGCTCTCAGAGGAAGCTTTCAGTGTGCTCCACTTAAATGAGAAATCTTTGCAGACAAGTCTTTTTTCTGATCAACAAGGTCAATAGGTGGGGGGAAAGTCCCCAAAACAGCAGGCCAGCCACCCCTACCCTCTCTCAGTTCACTAGGGCAGGATCTTCTGCAGACAGAAGAATGCCTAAAGGACTCCCAGAAATCTCCCCCACTCCCTCCAATGTGTCTGCAGTAGCATCACTCACCCACAGGACTGGCATATCAAAGGAATATAACAGATAGATCCTGCTCTCCCCAATCCCATTGGGCATCAGCTATAATCCCTAAAACAGAGCATGCCAGCACAAGGCAGAGCAGGGGACACAACTTGTGAGATTCTAGCTAGTCCTGACCAGCTGTCTGATGGCCAGAGCTCCTTTCTGTCCAAGTGGACTCCATGTTTCTGATGTAAGGACAAACTTACATCACCTTTCAGTTCTGATCAATAACCTAACAAAATAGTTCACTTGATAGTAAAAACCCAAAAAACCCAAAACCTGTTTTTAAATCATGCTGTTACCCATCCACCCTAGCATTTTGTTTTATGGTTTAAAATCCTGCCCATACCCCAGAGATTTCTTGAGACAAGCTCTGTAGAGATCCTGAATATCTTCTCCAAGGTCACATGAGGCTCTTGCACAAAGAAGTTTAGGGATATAGAGGCCTGCACCTGTGTTTCATTTTATACCTGTGATCATGCTGACATTTGCCTCTTCTCTTTCAGCTGAAGAATGAATCCCAAGAGTGATTCTCTCCTTCTTTCAGCTACATTAACTGACTTAATATTTGGTATCACCTTTGCCTACACATCTTACCTCACTTTCAAAACCATCACAGGTTTAAGTCTTTTAGCTTATTCCCATTTCTCTGCCTCCATTACCTCCTTCTTGTGTCATCTCTGCTGCCAAGAGCTTCAATCCCACACAGGCATCCAGCAGCCTTTCCATCCCCATGGTGCTGGCACCCAGACGTGCAGCAATGGCATCTGAAGACAGAGGCTTTCCTGACTCCAGAAGAAGATCAAAGACCCCCAACTCACAGGCAGTGAACATAACCTGGGGGTAGGGAAAGGTGGGACTGAGGGATTAGGTGAAAGCACTAAAGCCTACTACATTTCACAAGCTGCTTAATTAGAAAAAATATACATATAATAATATTTATTTCAGATAAACTTTTATTTCATATAAACAAGTCCAATTATTAAATTGTAGTTTATCCAAGCACTGATATAACATACTATGCATGCAATGCACTCTTTGTTCATTTCCTTTTTAGTTTTCCAGTGAAGCCAGCCAATGCTTTTTGGCTTCCAAAAGTCCACATTTAGAGACAAGGTTTTGGGTGTAAATGTTCCTGCCCCTTCCTTAGTGTAGGAGCACATTCTCACAATCTCCTGGAAAGAACAAAGGCAAGACTGGGTGGTGGTGCTTGTTCTCTGTTTATGTTTCTGTTCTTTAACTGAGGATCTAACACATGCTTTGGTGAACCCTGGAGACTCTCTCATGGCTTGCAATAGGGGTAATATGCCATTCTATGGACTTTGTTTTCAGGGACTGATGTGAAGGACTACAGTTGTCTTCCACAAGCAGGGAGTTTCATCCAGAAGAACTGCTTCATTCAAGCCAGCAAAACTGCCCCGTCTTTCCATAGAGAAGGTGTGTAACTTCTCCAGCAAAATCAATCTTCAGACAGACATAACTAACCATACATAAAAAAAACCCAAACCCAACCATCCTTCTTTAGCTATACACAGTCACCTTTACAAGTATTAGCCTATTGCTCTGGTCACATAAACACTCCTGAAACAGTAACAAAGACATCAATTCAATTGACTGCCTGTATCTACAATGATTCCTGTAAAATGAAGCTCCTTTTACTCTGAGTAAGAACATGGCTTAACCAAAGTTGAAATTGTTTCTCAAAAACATAGTACTAACAATGTTGATTTGGAAAGCATTGGGCACTTATTTTTCTCACAAAGTGATTTTTCATTATCTATTTTTCCTCTCTTTATTGTCAGCTCTGCCTTTCAGGAGTTTAAGGTACAGGGGTATTTGCACAACCCAAAGAGCATTCCTTCTGTTACCATGTTGGCCAGAGGTGCAGCAAGAGACAATAGGAAACTAAGTAGTAAATGAGGAAAAAATCATCCACTGCACTGGATATTATAATTTTGTGCCTGTGTGCTTAAGCAAATAACATCAGTAAACAATAAGAAGAGTGGGATTACTAGTTTTAACTTTGTGCCTTAAAAATATGCTGTTTGGAAAAACAGTCATTATACCAGTGCTTTCACCTCTTCCAAAGACTTATGTTCAGGATCCAAAGAGAAATCCTTGAATATATCTGTCTAAAGAGGCATACTCTTTCTAAGACTGAGTTATATTTCTTACCTTTGAGATTAAAAATCCATTGCTGTATTGCACGATGATTTGAGGATAGTCAAGGTCTTCTGTGGAACCCATCTTACTTCTGGACTGAGGCACAGATTTCCTGGCTCTCTTAATTTAAATAAGCTTCTTTTCACCAGACACAGAGCACACCAGCTGATCCACATAATCTTGTTGCTTCTGAGGAACACACTGGTTACTAAACGTGTTAGCTGAGTTATTTGGTTTTGATGGGTCTTTCTACCTGGTTCAGCTGTTTCTTTGGATCTTCCATCATCAAGTATAAGGCTAAAGAAGCAGTGTGGATTAAAGCTTGTATTGTCAGTTCATCAGTCAGCAACATGCTGGTACCTCAGAAGCACTTGAAATCTTCTAACAAGCAAAACAGGAATCAGCACAGAAGAATATCAAGAACCTGAGCTCAGTGCAATGCACCAGCGTTCATAAACCAAAGCAGAATCTTACATGGGGCTTGAAACTTGCTGTGATGGGCACAGTCCAGGGGAGCCTGGGCTGGCAGTAGGGTACACCCCATCCCTAAGTGCAGAGGCAGCCAGTCCAAAGAGAAGCTGTAACTGTTTGCTGTTTTCTCACTGTGGCTAATTTGCTCTGATGATGATCATTCAGGTGAAGCCTATGAGGAATTAAATCTACCCTTTTCACTCTTCTGTATTTTGCAGATCCTCCCACCCACCCTGATACCAGCTTAGGAAGCAATACCTGTTTGATAGCAGCACCTCAGCAGGGGTGTCCTACTTGTGCTTCACCATGTTTTGAGAGAACAGAGTGCTGAGGGATGACAATACATTTTACTTTTTCCAGCGGGCTACTACAGTGTTCCTCCCGTTCTCTGCAAAACTAACCATGGGCAGCAGAATGCCCTTGGGAAGAAACAATGAAATGATTGCCAAGTGCAAGATGGGGAATGGATTTCAACTTCACACACGACATACCTCATAGGTCTTCATCAGAAAATTAAACCCCTGGATTACTTTCCTGAAATCTTGCTGTCCCACTCTTCATTTCTCCATCTTGTAAATGCCTGACATCTTGCCCATCTTACTGTGGGGCACATGTGGCAATGCTCGGGTGAGGAAAGATCCTTTCCATCAAGGAAAAGACTCAGTTTTTATATCACAGATTTAGTGACCCTTCAGGAAACAACGTTAAATGAGACCTTATTTGGGTACTACACTGAAGGCAAAATGTTACAAACCAGATTTTTTTCAGCGGCAGCTTTCTCCATGCTTCAGATTCCACTGTATAATCCTTCTCTGAATCTGTATTTTCCATTGAAATCCTTACATTTTAGCCAGAAGATGTTCTATTTCTTTCAGCCAGTAGTGAAATGGCAACTTTCTTTCAGAGTTAGCTGTTAAAGTTAGTCAAGCAGATGTAACAGTTTTCAGCCTTTTTCCCCTCTGTAGGCAAACTCAGAAACAGTACCTGCTCCCCAGGTTCTGATGCCGCAGTTCCCTGTGTTACCAGAGTTCTAGGTATGAACATTGCAAGAGTTACAGCAAACACCAAACTGCAGAAACATGTAGAACTGCTCCTCCTGGCCAACACAGCCTATAAACATAGTGCTACTGTTTTGTTAGTGCACCAGATTCAGTGTTCAGTACAGATTAGACACTAATATTCTGTGTATTTTGTATATGCAGGCTGGACATCCCAGCACCAGCACACCTCTGACAGAGTGACTGTGAATCTGTGCAGCTTGCATTTAACAAGACACTGAAGGTTTCAAATGCACAGCTACATTCATAATGGACACCTTCCCCTGCTATCTCCAGCCCAAGGAGAGCACATGAGCTCAGTTACTATTTATTAACTTCTGTCTGCATATGCAATAAGCTATCGGCAGAGTTCATTCATTTGGACAAATCTAGATCCACTCTTGGTGAACACACTACAGCTTTTCCAGTGCCTTGGTTTCATTCCAAAGACAGCTGTGTAGAAGGAGAAAGTTTAAAACTGTCTCACTAAGTCTCCATCTGCATGGGTAACCAAGTCAACTATTTCCCTCAGTAACATTCCCTCTCCTCCAATGAAAACAGAGAACTAAATTGTACATAATCAGACATCACCAGCCAAAAATAACTATGGTTAGACAAAAAGATTAGAAAGTTGTATGAAAATAAAAATATTTCTCCTCTAAAGGCCAATTCTACCTGCTGGTGAGAAACTGGTGCAATTTCACACAAGCATAAGGATTTCCCACTCCTGGGATCATAACAGCTATTCAGCCCCAGGCCATAAATGCACTTAAGGCAAAGTTATATGGTACATGAGTCTCCACTAATAAAATGACCACAGAGTTGATTAAACGCACTTGAAGTTCTTTTTCAATTATGACTAAATCTGTCGGTTGAGGACACCAGTTATAATCATCTAATGGGATTACTACTAGAAGTGAGATGTAGAGGAGGAGGCTTGCAGATAACCCACATCAGATTGAAAAGTGCAGTGTGTAGCTGTTTCCAAGTAAATTGTTAGTGAGGCTTAAAGTTTAAGCTCCTTTTAAGCTACAAATGCATTCATGAAGATGAAATTGCAATGGCTTGCTTTCTCTGAAAACCCTATCAAGGTTTCTCTCATAGGGCTTTGACCATGTGCAGGCAGGCTAAAGCCCTTATTTTATCACCAGAGTTCTATTTCAGTGATGCATTTTTCTTTGCCTAAATGACTCACTGCAGACAAATGCTACACAAAAAACAATTATGTCATTTTTGCATAACATTTGAAACTAAGAAATTATCTATGAACAAAGGAGATTTAGAAAAATGAATGTGTCTGCCAGTGAGAAATGGAAGATGACAGTATTTTCACACATGAAACCTTCCTTATAAGCAAAAACTGCAAATCCCGGGGATGTGACTACAATGAGTTTCAGTAATGCCAGTAGGGAAACAACTGTGCTTTGCTGTCATTACTAAGTCTCTAGGTATGCCCAGCTTATAACAGATGCCCTGAAAGGACACTAAGATAATACAGTTTGTAGTCTTTTTCTAAACAATCCTAAAAAACCAAGATATTCAGTATCATACTTTTTCTTTGAAATAGAATATCCAGTTTTAACAAAATGCTCCTTCTTTGTAGCTTCTAATTATTCTCATATTTTACAATAGATGCATTTTCCTAGTAACATGATGATTATTTCCATCACTTTTGACACGGATGATTTTTTTTTTTCATGTTTTCATCACATATACTAATGGCAAACACTTGGAGTGGGCAGGAAAACCTGTATATCCAGCTCATTCTCTAAGCAAACCCTCTCTTCTCTTTAGATTCACTTACAGTAAAAACTCTGACTGAGAACATCTTTTAAAGTGCATCTCAGGCAATCCAGAATTGTTCTTGGTTTAACTTGTGGACTGCAAATAATCTCTCAACAAATAATTCAACTAAATAGTCATTGAGATTTCTATCAGAGGAAAGTCCCAGCGGATAAAAGTCATAGTCTTCCTGACAATAGCCAGGTACAGTAGCTAAAAGTGGTAGATGCAGAAACTTTAAAGAGAGAGAGAGATGCAAACAGAAAACCAAGATGGATAGCAGCTGAGACGGGCTCTGATTTCAGAAATTACTTGTGTTCTGTCAAGCATCACAAAGGAAAATTGTGGATATACAACTGCCTTAAACAGGCCATTTTAGAGGCTTGGCTTTGCTGGAGTTGGCAGGAATACCTTCCTGCCCAGGGGAGGTGGTGAATCAATTCCTCATTTTGCCTTGCTTGCACATGCAGCTTTGGTTTTACCTTTATATTGTCTTTATCTCAATCCATGAGTTTCTCACTTTTACCCTCACAATTCTCTACTCCGTCCCACCAGGGGTGCATGAGCATCTGCCTGGAGCTGAGTTGCCAGCTGCTATAAATCACAGCAGCAAGCAATGCGCAGTGAGCAGAAAAGATTTTTCCAGGCTTTTGCTTTTACAGGTAAAGTAGAAAGTAACAGACACCACTAGGCAATTCTTCAGAGCATTGACAAACACATGTCCAGGATCATATGCAGAATTGCAGGGAAAATCTAATCTGAAGGTGATCAATTCTTGGTCAGACACTTTGCTGTCAGTGCCTGGGAGTGACATCGCTTCATATTGTCCTACAAATAGTCCAATATCATGGACAGCACTCCTGAACATCCCATGCAGAGCAAGTAGATCTCACCTGGCAGGTGCCACAGTGCACATGCAGCTAGATTAGGTATCAGTTAGAGTGCAATTCCAATCAGCCTTAGCCCTTTAAAAGTTTCATAACATATGCTATGGCAAAGCCTGAGCTAACCTATGAATTTTTTTTTTTTGTCAGGCAGCAGGAGATTCAGGAGGTGCAGCATGTGAGGGGGAACCAGATCAAATTCATTTTCTGTGCTGCCACTAAAGAAGAAAGGATGGTGGTGCACATCACTTCAAACAAGCCTCGATAGCCCAGTATTAGATTAATATAAGAAACTTGATCATCCATTCTGTGCACCCAGTTCTGAAGAATCAACTGCAACTAGATTGCTGCTTTATACAAACACTAGAGACAACTGCAAATTTATTGTGAAGCAGCAAAAGATACCTTCTGCAAATAATATGTTTATTAGGTTGGGGAAAGGCCAGATCAAAGCAATGTAAGCTTACTGAAATGAGTGTTGTATCCAGAATAACCAAACCTCAAAAGCAGGATACCAGGTCAAGACACAGGCAATACATAATAAAGACATATTTGATTTGTATAGTAATACAAGACATCAGTGGCCATTTATAAATTATTTGCCGAACTAGTTGGTTTAATTGCTGTTATATAGAATGTAACAACATCTCTACCTCTGCTATCAAACATGAGAGGCCACAATAGTCTGCTATATGATCCTATACAAGAACTGCCCTAAAGCTGACATTGGTGCAACATCCAGGTAGGATCACCAATCAACTCTCATTAGCGTGTGTTTATAGCCTCATAGCACTGATAGAATCTTGTGTTCACAATTTTGGGAGCGACTGCAAAACTTCCCTTTTCTCTGTCAGCTTTAAAGATGATGCTTCCAGATAACATATCAAATATTTTTTATACACATACCTAATTGTGTCTATGTCTTTATTTTAGGTCACTGAATAGATTACAAAGGTAGAGCCAATTAGAAACAGGATGTGGATATGGTTACAGCTTTGGTAATCATTTTTTAGTAATATCAATTACTTCTGGCAATTTGACTCATACATTATCAAAATTACTTTACCACAGCGGGCAGTAATCGGATGGAAAACATCACAATAATCATATGGAAGGGCTTTGGCCCTGCTCTTGTAGCAAAGCTGTTGTTTGACTAAGCTTCTTCCCGAGTCACCTAGTGCAGGCTGAGGCCAGGAGATAAAAAGAAAATTGCAGGTCGAAAGGCTGGTACGTGCAGAGGCTCACCAACTCTCAGATACAAGAGGAGACATTCTTCTTTGAGGATAAGAACAGGACTACGCAGTAACACTGTCCATAGCAACAGGAACTTAGATTTCTTACCCCTTTGAGACTCCTGTTCTTTGCTTCACAAGGGCTGCAGAAAAACCACTCCTGGTTGCCACTGCCAACAGCCAGAGTGAGGAAGCAGCACATGCAGAGAGCACACGCACCAGCTCCTGGCCAGAACAGGGAGCTCAAGAGCTTTGTCCCACCAACTTTCTACCCTCTTCAGCTCAGACCTTGCTGAAAGCAGTCTGTGATGAGCAGGGTTCACCTCCTCCAACAGGAGGTCACAGGCTCCCTTGTATTACTAGATGATGAGTACACTCCAAAACCCTATGCATCCTCAAGAGCAAAGTGGGTTCCCACTCGATCCTATCCTTCTGACACCTCTGCAAGGACATAAAGGAGACATTGTGGTGACAGATGTGAAATCTCTCCTGGAGCTGAGTGCAAAAACAGAGGTGTATTCTCACAACTGAGAAAACTCTCCTCCTGACTCACCACGTGATTTAGGAATGATCATGATGGCAGAACACTGGAAGAAACACTGGGAATTTCTTGAGATTCAGTACATGAAATAGGGCTCTTTCACTGCTACCTAGGCTTTCCAGCTGGCATGAACACAGGGCTGTAGTGTGAAGCTGCCCAGTCCATGATTTAATGGGATTTCCACCCTGTATTTATACCACACCAATCACGCTGATTGGGGAAATTTTTCCACTACTGAAGGAAAAAAACCTACCAATTAAGAATGAACCTGAGCTTTCCCCAGCAACTTAAAGTAAGCTTAAACTGACAGGTGTGGCTGCCTGACACAAGGCAAGAAGCTGGGAATTGAGTTCTTAGCTTTGCGAGGGAAGAACTCCAGATTTTGAAAGGAGGACACAGAAGAAACAATCCCCTCCCTTGACCAAATGGGAACACTGTAACTGATGTGCCCCAGGACAGTTGGCCCTCCCAGCTGACAGGGTACACTTAAACCCATGTTCAACTTGCCATCAATCACAACCCCCAGGTCCCTTTCTGCAGGGCTGCTCTCCTGAGTCTCATTCCCCAGTCTGTCCATACATGCAGAGTTGCCCCATCCCAGGTGCAGAATCCGGCACTTGCCCCTGTTAAACTTCATATGGCTGGTGATTGCCCAGCCCTCTGATTCATCTGTGCCTCTGCCTTCGAGGGACACAACAGCTCCTCACAATTCAGTGTTGTCAATGTCTTACCTTTTCTGTCCACAGCTAGTAACTACAAAGATTTCAGCAGCATGGTCTAGTAAGAAACAAACCCACATGGATTCTGAAAGTAAAGCAGACAAACTCAGTCAGCCAAGGATCCAGCTGAGCTGTAGCACTAATGTGCTTCTCAGACACTCCAGGAAATGGATGCACTTCGATTTCATGCATCAGTGTGAGGAAAATGGCATCTGAAGGCTGTAGTTAAAGAGCACACATCCTGCTGAATTAACAGTTGACATAGCTGTAACACAACAGGACCATCAAGAAGAGAAGCTGAACTTCATTTTTCAAATGTGCTGAGGGATGCTTTCAACAAACAGGTTCTTTACACAACACTTCCGCAGATTTTAATATACTGACACATGAAAAGAGCAACTTCAGTTCACTGGAAACAGTTTTCTTTTTAATTTTACCATAAAAATGCAAAATAAACTCTTTCACTGTAATGTTATAGCTTTTAATATTCCTGAGCTGCATTTTAAAAGCAAAAGTATTCTTAAATGGATTTAACAAGAGACACTGCAGCCTTACTTTTCAACAGCACAAGTAGAAATAATTTAGCAAGAAGGCCTCTTTTTCAAGACAACGTCTAGCTCTTTATGTACCTGAAAAAATGTTTCAAGTAGCCCTATACCACCTGAAATAATTACAAAGCCAAATATGTCAACAAAATATCAGAACAACTTTCAACCATTTTACCACTGCTTGTTACTTCCTACACCAGTGTGCCTCTCTTACATGGAAAGTATTATTATACAAAGGCATTACATGCCAGAATAATTTGGGCCACAAAGCTTGGCATCATACAGCCATATGAAGGAATCATAGCAGTTTAAAAGGTATCCTGCATATCTTTATAGTCCATTTTAAGAAAAATGTGAAAGTCCTGCTATCCACCTCAATCAATAAAAACTCTACTTCATTAAACATGATTTCATTGAATGCACCAGAAAACACTTAAAAACAAATCTGTATATAACAGCTTGTCACCTCTGAAGTTCCTATAACTGGCACCCATGTATTTCTTAAGCCAAATTAGGTGATACAGAGATAAAAACTAAATACACTAAAATTAAGGTTTAGAAAACTGAAACAGGTTGGCTTTTAGCACTTTAGGAACTTGAGCACAAGCACGGTGATTATAGCTACATTGTGGTAGAAACCTAGAGACAACAAAGGAAGGAAGGTCAAAACAATCAGGCATCTCTTTTCTTGATTTCAAGGACTAGATGCAAGCCAAGAAATGGTTAAAACAATTGTGTTTTCTATAGCAGTCACGCGGATGAGGTCTGGTTTACAGCTTTCTGGCCCTTTTGTCCTACCATAGCCTTTCAAAGGAGCCAAGGCCTCCACTGCCCACTCCAAGCACTCCTTTGCTTACTCAGTGATCACCTCCGGTGCCTTCGTCTCCTGCTCACACTTCTGCGACTACGACTCCTTTCTCTTCTGTCCCGCCTACGTTCCCTACTGCGCGTTCTTCTGTAACGGGAACGCCTGGGACTTGCACTTCTTCGACGAGGACTGCGGCTTCGGCGAGGGCTGTAACTTCTGCTGGAGTGTCTGTAATGCCTCCTTTCTTTCCTGTGCTTTTCATCCCGGGAACTCATATCTCTTCTGTGTCTGCTGCTCTCTCGTCTACCCTTACTCTCATCACTGTTTATGCTGCTACATGAACGGCTCTTTCTTCTCCTTGGCTCTGTCCCACGTTTGTCCTGCTCACAGTGCGAGTCCTTCTTGCAAGTGTTCTGGTCGTAGCTAGAGAGGCTCTTCTGGTCCCAGTTATCGGCAGGAACACATGAAAGTACCCCCGAACTTGTTTTGTCAGAACACCTCTCAGAGTTTGTAGTATGGAGATTCTGACCTTCTTTGACAGGAACTTTGTTATGAACGTTGCCATTTAAGTACTTGCATTGAGTGTTTACACTTTTAGGAGATGCTACTTCTATTTCAGAGCCAGGAGCCAGTTTGCCTGTAACAGCCTGTCCTGAGGTAGAAGTGATGCAGCTGGATGACACAGTGTGTGGAACAGCACTGGGGCTTTTCGGCATGTCAGTCTGAGATGCTTCGGTTTCTTCTTTGTTTTGATTAACTGCATCCATTTTCTTGCTCAGAAGATTGTTCAGTAGTTTCTCCCTCAGTTCCTTTTCCTTTCTCTGCAACCCCAGTGCTCTCTCTTTCTCCTCTTCCACACGTTTAAGCTCAGCCTCCTGGAGCCTTCGTCTCTCCTCTAGCTGCTGAAGACAAATCTTTTCTTCATTCTGTTCTTGCTCCAAAAGCTTTACTGTCTGAAAGACAGTCAAAGGGAAGGTAAGAGTAAACAAAAAATATCTGCTCATGCTTCCAAGTTACAACAACACAAAGGCAGCAATATGGCAAGAAAATAAAATCTAACAAACAGAACCATCCCAAAATAAAATGGTGTTTCCTTCTTAAAGGGAAAAAAATCAAAACAAATCAACCAACAAAACCTGCTAATACAAAACTGCTGTAAGGTGAAACATTATTTGTCCACAATTCTTGAGAAGAAGCTTTGTCTTCATGGCTCCTCAATATAAGAAAAGTAACAACATGTGAAATCTGCAGAACTGAAACACATTTATCAGGGTCAACACTTGAAGGCTTCAGTCAAATTTAAAATTTAAAAATTCAGTCCAATTAAAAATGCTTTAAATTTTATTGAGAAGAACTTCTCTTAGACGATTGCCATCTGTGATTCATAGATGGCTTTA
The DNA here is from genome assembly GCA_013397115.1 of Edolisoma coerulescens. NCBI lineage: Eukaryota > Metazoa > Chordata > Aves > Passeriformes > Campephagidae > Edolisoma > Edolisoma coerulescens. The sequence goes on from VWZW01002569.1 coordinate 1,652,944, forward strand.
CAATGAGTCCATACAAACAGCAAGTAATTAAATGGACAAATAATATGTAGAAACTGATTGTCATTTTGTCAACCACTGTAAATATACATGATACTGGAAAAGGTTCAAACTTTTTTCTATTCTGACCTAGTCAAGTGGCTTAGTACAGACCTCAGAATTCTCTAAATGAAAGTAACACACTCTCTGTTTCATCAGACAACCCTTCTATTCCACAGCTACAAAGTTAGAAAGCCTGCAAAAGGCATTTCTCCCTTCTTCTAGTATATAACTGATCTGTACATAGCACGGTGAGTTCAAAAACACCCCTGAAGTGCACTGGCATCAAGAAAAAAACCTGCGCTTTTCCACACAGCTTTTTGTTTCTGCAGAAAATAATTCACATACAGTACACCCTAATATGGTTTTATCAAAGTCTTAAGCTTCAGTGTTTCAGTGGAAAAATAAAAATACTGTTGGAGAGACAGGATCTAACATTTGAAACCTTTTCTGACAGTACTTTTCCTACAGAAGAAACATTCTGCACATTTCAGACATTGACTAATGAAAGTTCAATCTCTGAAACTGAAAAGAACAGTGAACAGAATCATTGCAAGGCAGATGGGAAACAGCATCCAAACTGGAACTAGAGAAGCAGTCTTGCATCTTATCCTCTGTGGTTAGTTCACTTCATCATGCTCACACATTCTTTTGCTGGACTTAAGAAAACCTGACAATTAATTTACAGGTAAAAAATGCTATTCGGAACTATAGGTTCAAGTTCACTTTCCATTTACCTACAAGTGCATGTTCTACCAAGAGACAAATACTGTTTCATTGCGTTTTTCTGAAATTTTGGTCTAAGGAATAGCAGCTGCAGAGGTAGTAAACCTGTTGTTTAATGAACAGTGCTCCCCACCTCCTCTAAAGCCAGTAAAAGGGCTTTGCTCTGCTGGGTTCTTCATTAGCTTCTGAAATAAATATTGAAGTTACCTTTGCTCTGCTTAGCAGTTCTGCAATTAATCTAATGGACTGAAGATTTCTCTGAGCTAACAAGAGCTTCCTTTCTTCTAGCTTTATCTTCTCTTGAAGTTTTCTCTGTTCTTCAGCTTGAAGCTTTTCAAGTTGCTTTTTGTTCCGTTGAACTTCACGATCTTTCTGTTTCTGTTCTCTCTTGCGCAACTTCTCTTCTCTTTTTCTCTCTCTCTCATATTCTTCAAGCTCTCTCTGCTTCCTAAACAGAGATAAATATTTTTGCCTTACCCAGGCCAAGTACAATTTCAAACTCCTACTCTATGTAAAATACATTTTATACTTCAGTATAAATTTGTACATTTGTTTCTAAATAAGTCATGCTGATTACTGAAGAATAAAAGTAGGAAACTCAACATTTTAACCCTTAGTTGTGACAGCAAACAGTCATATTCTGTCTATTTTTAAAAACAAGTTGGAATTCAAAGACAAAAATGGCTACAGCAAAGAATTATTTTTTAAACTACTTTGACCAGAGACAGTAACAATGCATGAGGCAGCTGGGCGGAGAATCATCACAGCAAGAAGAAAAATACCAAGCCAATGAATGTGTGCAGTGGTGGTGGGTTTTATATCTGTGATTAGGACCAAATGGTAGGTTACGCTAAAGGGCAAGGGTTTCTGAAACTAGGTGTCTAATGGCAAGATTTTTAGGAAATTGAGTATTTTGCAGTTTTAATATTTTGAACTGAACATAAGCATACGTGGTAAACTAAATAACCACACTCAGCTTTAAGTACTTCACTTTAGCTAAAGGAAACTTGTGTTTAATTATTTTCTATCATTTGATGCATATCAGTTGATATGAGGGAGTAGTTTTGTTATGCCTGATTGTTAAAAATATAACTGAACGGTAAGCAATAAATACCTTTCTTCCTCTTTTTGTTTTTCCTCAGCTTCTTTCTCTTTACGCTTTTGTTCTTCTCTCTGCTTTTCAAGCTCTTGAAGCTTTTGCCTTTCAAGCTGACGCTTCTTAATTGATGCATCACTGAGGTGTTTTGTTGAGTCAAAAGAAACCTTTACATGACACAATTGAAAACAGTTTTAAGGAGACAGAAAAAAAAATTAAAAATTACAACCTGACAACCTACGCAATTTTAACTTAGACCTTGGTGTAAGTACAATCAGATGTGTAAAACCTTTTTTTCAAAACAAAGGGAACTTCTCTATGTGCCCAGAGAAAGCATCACCTATTGTAACCAGGTAACTGGGTACTAAATGTGTGCACACATGTAGCAAAATCAGATACCACTTCATATTTCTGTGTCTCACAACCAAAAATAAACCCCAGTGTGATTTAGGTTCTGTCTGTCCAATGATTTCAGTGGCTGAGACCCTGTCCGTCCAATGTTTCCAATGTGTCAGAACAGGCACATACAAAACTCTTAATTAGCGCATGCTGTTAGGGACTGTACAGCACTAGGTAGAAATAGCTTTAAATAACAGCCTTCCTTTCTGTCTAAAACTGTGATACTTAAACTCAACAGAAGAAATAGTTCTACAACATTCAGAACCTGCTTCAAGCCTCCCCCCTAGTTCTAAAACCCAAATTGAGGTACACTGGGATTAAGATCCCAAGTTGTGGGAACAGAAAGAAAGACACACACATCTGAAAAATGAGACCTGGGAGGCGCTCAGCTTCCAGGATATGTGAACACACCTTGGTCATGTCCAGCTGCGTGCTGGAACAGGACACCACCAGACACCACAGCCCCGGTGTCCTAATCTCCAGTTCTGAGTGCAGGCAGGCAGGGATCTGTAACGTATTTCTGCAGACCCACGGTCATGAACCATGGGGCAGAGATCAAAGAGCACATCCTCGGCAGTTTAATCTACCCAGCCTCTATGCAAAATGATCTTTCACTAACAGACTGAAAGGACAAATAGTACAAACAGACAAGGTGCTGTGACCTTGTATGACAGAGAGCTGCTGGCCTGACAGGGCAGCTGCCAGGACGGCATGATTCCTCTTGCACAGTCGAACTAAATTTGGGAACCCTGATCCCCTGCATGTAAATTGCAGTTTGAATTTCACCAGGTCAAGGCACAATTTCCATCCCTCAACTGACAAGCTTTGATAACAAGATAAAAGATTACAGTATTTTACTTACACTGACTAAACTACAATTTGAATAAACATCTGCATGTTCCCACATTGCACAAAGGAATACTCAAGTTTTTTTTCTGAAATACACTCCCTGGTTTGATGAATGACTACTGGGCATACCAAAATACATCCGCAAACATTTCACTCAACCAATATGTAAATGCACAGACCACCTCCAAACAGAGTAAGTTTTCGTGAGGCCGTGCTTTCAGAGATACTACATCTGAACAGACTGCCTTGTTCCCTCCTGTCACAGCTGTAATTTCTAAGACAATGAGGTTACAGAAAATTACTTCTGGAAAACTCTGTATGTAAATATTATGAAATGAGCATAGGGCATTCACAGGAAGCTGTGCCAGGAACGAAAATTATCATTTAAATTTTTGTGAGGCCTTCCTGTATGTAAGGTACACTAACAATTAACTGTGTATTTCCCAGGCCATATGGGCCACATGCTACTAAACCTTTTAGTTCTGACCCTTGACTGGTAGACTTAAGTTATCAATGCAGGGACCAAATACAGAGGCTGTGAAATTCTCCCCCAAAATGTCTCTCTGTAGTGAACACATGAAAAAGTAATGCATTTACAGTCAACCTTCTGGTGAAATTTGTCTGAACTTGTTCAGAACTGGAATTTTAAGTGAAATCACGATTTATGAACACATATTATTTTCTAAAGCAATTCAGAAAATCATGTTCATAAACTTGATCCTTCCATAAGCAGCTCTCATTTCTAGAACTGTCTTGTTAAGAAAAAAACGCAAAACCCCACTCTCTTTGCTCACGTAGTCTAAAGACACATTTTTCTGCCAACATTTTCCTTTAAAAATTGTATTATGTCTGTCCCATAAAGCTACATTACTGCTGTCAATATCGCCTGTTGTCATTACTGTGGTACAGAGATCAAGGTTTCAAGCACTATGGAAATAACATTTAGTTGTACTCGGTCTTTCATGTGGATTCCCAGACAAAAGGCTGCAGTCTCTCACCTTTATATTGCAAGCCACTGCTTTGCCATCATCGCCCTTGTACATCAGCTTCATCCCTCGCAGGGCGTTCATGGCCTCGATGAATCCTGCGTACTCTCGGTACTGAACGTACGCTTCGAAGTTCAAATGGCCTCCAAAACTGAAAGTGTGGAAATTTCTGCCAGTCATTTCTTCTCTGTAAGGGTCCAGCATGGGTATGTCCACGTTACGGATTTCTCCAAATTTCTGGAAAACTTTTATAAGGACTTCTTCACTTGGCTTTTCCGAGCCAGTCTCCTTTGCTGCAAACCACTTACAAGGCAAGCCCTCCAAGTGAATAGTATCTGGCCTTTCCCCCGGCAAGGTTTCATTCATATCTTTCGCATCACGGAAAAATGAGTCCCAGTCATGTCTGGTAGGAAAGTCAATCTTGTATTCTGCAGCACGCACTTTTAAAATGTCAGAGAAGCCGCTCAGCTTTATTGTTTTGCCATCAAGGCACGCCAGAAAAGATTTAACCAAACTTTTGTTCTCGACCTCTCCTTCAAACCGAATGAAATCCATTGTGCTTTTAGAAATCCGCAGAGTGGAAAACTGATGAGTTTGCACCATCCCCTTCAATCTTTCCATCACTTCCCAGTTCGAAATGGATTTTCCTGGTTGCTTCAGCTGAGGAAGTGCCACACTGATGGTCATTTTTGTAATGGGTTTAAGGTATAACCCACAGGGAGCACAGAGCTCTACAGCTTCTGATGTATCATGAACTATTGTTGCAGCAGCCATAACAAAGAAAAAGCATAGGATAAAAAAATAAAAGATGCAAGTTTAAGTTGCAGGCCAACAGTACTCAAATAAAATAGCCCTTATCCATAAATAATTTAATTCTTTGGCGATTTAACCATTCCCAAGTTAAAACGATGTCTCTTAACACAAGAGTGAATTAGATAATTACAACCGAGTAGTACAAACATCTTAAATTACTTTAGAACCACTAGAGCCTATAAGAAATTAAACCTCTGTAAGGCCTCTGAATAGAAAACAAGAAGCTGATGACAATCTTAGGAATACATGAAGTTGGTATGTGATGGCTCAGAAAGCAGCTACCCTTTCTCAGGAGGGAAGGGACTGGCGGCGCGATGTCACACCGCTCCCAAATCTACTTAACAACCAGTGAACCCCAGCAGGCTGGCGCCGAGGCGGATCTCACGTTCTCCGGAAGGAAGACCTGGAAGGTGTCTGCAACGAGAGAAATGCGCCCCTTTTATTTAAAAGCCCGAAGCCCCACCGCCCCTCCCTGCCGGCAGCGCCGAGCAGCCTCCGCAGGGCAGCAAGGCCGGGTAGCACCGCGAATCACACCGGAGACAGCGGCCACCGCCGGCAGCTGCCCCCGGCGGGCGGAGCCCGGGCGGCGGGGGACACCCCGGGAAGACGCCAGCGGGGAGAGCGCCCCTCGCCGATGCCAGGGTGACCCGCACCCCCCGCCGCCGGCTCCTACGCGTCCCCTGGCAGGTAGAGCCCAGCTCCGCGTCCCTCGCTCCCGCTCCCCGGACGGGACCCCCCGCGCCCGCCTCACCCGCAGCCGCCGGGACGCGTCACCCCGCGTGCGCCGCCGCCGCTTCCGCTTCCGCGAGGCGCGAGGCCCCGGCCTACGGGAGCGCCTCGCCGCGGCCTGACGGTGTCGCNGGAGCGCACACCCGGCATCTAGGGACAGCTGGGGTCACAGCACGGCAGTTTTCCCCCTTTCACAGAATCAGGTGGGAAAAGAACCTCTGAGGCATCGAGTCCAACCTCTGACCGAACATCACCATGGCGATAGACCAGAGCACTGAGTGCCACGTCCAGCCTTTCCTCAAACAGCTCCAGGGACGGTGACTACTCTGTTTCCCTAGGCAGTCCATTCCAATATCTAATCACCCTTTATGCGAAGAAATTCCTCCTAATATCCAAGCTAAACCTTACGTGGCACAGCTTGAGGCCATTTCCTNCTCTGAGATTGAGTCCAACCTATGACCAAACACCACCATGGCAACCGGACCATGGCACTGAGTGCCACGAGCAGTCTTAACTTAAACACCTCCAGGGATGGTGACTCTGCCACCTCCCTGGGCAGCCCATTCCAATGTCTAATCATCCTTTCTGTGAAGAAATTCCTCCTAATGCCTAACCTAAACCTCCCCTGGTGTGGCTTAAGGCTGTGTCCTCTTGTCCTGTTGTTGTTTACCTGGGAGAATGAGCTGACCCCCACCTGGCTACAACCTTCTTTCAGGCAGTTGTAAGAGAGTGATAAGGCCCCCATGAGCCTCCTTTTCTCCAGGCTGAACACCCCCAGCTCCCTCAGCTGCTCCTCATAGGACATGCCCTCCATAGGACATGTGCTCTATAGGACATGCCCTCCATAGGACATGTGTTCTATAGGACATGCTCTCCGTAGGACATGCTTTCCCTCTGTCAGCCCAGGACACAAGGGCACAGCCAAGGCCACCCTGCCCCTGGAAGGCAGAGCAGGGGTGAATGTGGCCACCTGCCCCTGCTCCACAATTTTAAAACAGGCACCAGGTCTAGCCTTGGATAGACTTCCACCATTTGAGAAACTGTGACGGCAGTAACCTTCAGCAGCAGGCTGGGTGTAAATAATGGCTTTGAAGCACCATTGACCTCAGTGCAGGAGGTCACCATCAATCCAGCAGCTGCAGCAAGACCTCAGCTGTTGTGCAGAGGTGCTATTTCACACCCCAGATGCTGGTAACTGCTGGCCTTACTTTGTTTCTGTTGTGATTAAGTATAAGTATAAACAGAATCAGGAACTACTGCTACCATACAGCATTTTGAAACAGAGTGTCCTTTATAGTCTGAGAGCCCCTGCATCTTATGTCACGCCTTCTTCTACAAACTTGCCCTTGGGAGCACACTAAGCTGAGCCAGGTATGTTCCAGGGAGTTTCAGTAGCAGTGCAGGGAGACCCTGCATATGGTAATGATTTTGAATCCTGTGCATAATGATAGCCCCACTGCTCAAGACTATGCCAGAAATCAATATTCTTTATTTTAAACTCAAAGACTAGAACAATGTTCTGAAAAGGTACAAAATGCCAGCATTGAGGTTATTCATGACAGGACATCAGCCACAACTTCAAAAGCTATCACAGAATATTTTTCTGATATACTCGAAAGAACTGTCACAAGCATTATATTTAATGACATCGTAAGATAAATGGGCAAGAAGAAGTATTGATAATGTACACAACTTCTAAAAGATGTAATCAAGCATCAATACTGAAATATAGAAAGGGTAAACTGTCTCTGCTGAAATGCAGTCCTTTGCATTGGGCAGATGTGTTATTCTCATTTTTATTTTTTCAGTAAGATGCCTAAAGGAGTAAATGAAATGTCTCCCTTTGGCTTTCAGAGTCTGAAGTTAAGGTCAGTGAAGCAAGGATATGACACCAGCAAGAAAGAAGGATGAACCAGCAAAGTAAACATCAGTAAGGGACAGTATCTGAGTGCAACTGTGCATGTAAATCTGTTTTTACTGTAAGACATTGATTTTCCCCAAGTCGTCAAATACGTTGCACTATTGACCTTAAAAACCATCTATCATGTCCAAAAGCTTGTAACTTTTTTCTGAGTTCAATAGATAGTCTTGTGGAAGATCTCACTTCTACCTGTAAGCTTTCTCATCTGTACCTTCCGTAGTTAAAACACCAAATCCCACAAAAGTTCACTAGAGGGAGTGCTTGTTACTTACATATATAAAGGAGATCAATTCATAAACACAATTAAAATGGGCTATAAACAGCAGATACTAGGTTTTGTGTTCATTCCAGGTACAGATCATTCTTTCTTTCGTTCTTGGAAGAGTATATAATCCTCCCAACTACACACGGTCCTATCTGTGTACTTCTTCTGCTCTTCCTGAAATGCACCATTTTCTTGACCTTAGTGGTCATTTGCAGAAATGCATGCAAGATGTTGTGGGTGTTTACATAAAGTAAAACAACGACCCAGTATAATTCCATTTCCTTTCTCTCCATCTTCCTTCCTCTCCAAAACACACCAAAGAAGAAGAAAACCTCCTTTTAGTGTAAAACGTAGCTGTATCTCTTGGAGAATGATTTATCTCCTGTGTTTATCTAAATCTTTTCTACTACTCCAGAAATGCTCCTGGTACATATCTTTTTAGAAACAGAGTATGTGGCACCCTGTGGTTCCTTTGGAAATGATTTTTGTTTTCTGTTGTCACTGAACAGGGGCCATCTCTTTATTCTCTCCCACAGAGGGAAAACTGAATGATTCACCGTGCAGTTGAACAGTTTATGAATGGAATTTGAAAGTGGAGGCAGGAGCACAGAAGAATCTCTCAGATGAAAAGATTGCAGAACTGTTGAAGAGACATTACAATGTTGGTTTTAGGCTCTAAATAGCCTCTCCCCACAAAGCAAAATTAATCCCTGAAGTCGGTAGGAACAGAGGAATGAACCTGAAAGATATTGGTTTATTTCCCATGGCAAGAAACAGCTCCACAAATAATTCCATTTCCTTTCATTAGCTCTGCTCTGTATTGTTCGGATTTCTCTGTGTGTCAGTGAAGTTTGTGGGTGTGACAGATCGTCTGCCTTGGAAACAACACGCAACATTGGAAGTAATACATATGCTGATGTAGGGAAACTTCAATTAACTAGAATTAATTATCACTTCCTGGGCCTGGTTCTCTACAGGTCTAACTCTTGCATTCTGCTTAAAGCAGTAGAATATGACAATATACAGATCCAGTTTCACTCTCTCTAGCTCAGCCTTATGGCAGAGAATTAGCCTTGTTAGCACTGTGTAGGATGCAGAGCAGATAATTTTCTACTAATTTATCTCTGTGCCTGTGCCCACTGCCATCTATCTCACACTAAACAGAAATGGCAACATTTCTGCTTTTTGCTTTCACGGAGAATTGGCATCTGTTGTGGTATTGGTTTGTGAACTGTCTGGTCAAACTATAGTGTGCTGTAGCCTATAAAACATAAAATTTAGGTTTAATTGCCAAGACACATTGTACTGTACTTGTTGGCATGATGTGTTTTTTGAAAAGTTTTAGTACTGTGCTGTCAGATTCATTACTGGTTATTTCAGTTTTTATACAGGCATCCATGAGATGCTTTCACATACTGACAGATTTCAAAAACTATCACTTAAAATAAATCAAAAAGTAAAAAATCTAGAATTTTTTCCTACTTTTTCTCCATTATCTGTTTAGGGGGAAATATTTGAATGCAATTCGAATCAAGACTTGAAAATTAAGTATTTCCTCCATAGTATTACATCTTACAGGTTGATACCAATCATGAAAACATCTCGTGTTTTTTATGTACACTTTTTAAAGCCAAACATTTTCTGAGTAATTTATGGAGTGAAAATCAAGAGCTGTTGGCCTTTCTGAATCAGAAGAGAGCAGTGGGTTAATAATGCTAACCTTCCTCAGCAGTGTATTTCTCCTGGCAGATTCTGCAAGATTCATTGCTAGTGCAACTGTTGACACCGTAAAGAGTTTGTTTTTTGAAGAGGTAAAACTGCATTATTACAATTGAAGAATTACAATTCTGGGGAAGACAAGATCTTTTCAGCAGACAAGATCCCTTCTGTAGATTCAGCCTGCCCTACCCACTATAAGTTTCACCTAATCCAGAGAGACAGAGATTTTTTGGTAGATCTGGCATAAGTATAAATGACTGGCATAAATTCCATGTTTCAGCAGCAATGTCTGTAGCCCAGCCTTGCTTCCTGACACACTCATCAGGGATGTCAGGGGAATCAGTGGCAGAATGCTCTGCTGAGTTTTCACTCTTTTTGCTCCTGGCAACCTTTTCTCATTTCCCAGGGCCTGATTGTGAAATCTGAAAAGCTAAACAAAGGAAGGATGACCAAGCCAGGTCACATTTGATTTACACATAACACTGCTCTTTTCATGTAGACAGGCACTGTCAATATGTTCCAGAATGTGCTGTCAGGGCTCATTAATTACATCTTAAAAATGTCTTCTAGTCATTTCTATTACCAAGTATTGAGTTTATACTAAGATACAGATGAAGACAGCTGAAATAATCATTAGGTGGCCCAAATCAATGACAGAATTTTATCAAGGTTTGTTTCTGGCGCATGATAGATAGATAGATAGATAGATATGTATCTATGTCTATAGATATATGCACACATCTATATCCATCAATATACATCAGTCTATTTATACAAACATTCATACTTTTATATATATATATATATATTTATATACATATTTTCTCCTATGGTCCTTCTGCAGCTGACAGAGACATTCAAGTTTGTGTAGGGAAAGTCCTCAGGTGTGCAGGTGATTCTGTGCTACAGAATGACAAGTCACCCAAAATTAATTTGTAAAGCATCTCCACCCTTCCCTCCCCAGGTATATCAGCAGGTAAAGAGACCACTTAGATATGAAAAATATGGCTAATATTGGACAGCAAACAACTTCCAGCCAGAGACTGAAAGCTCCCAAAAAGTTGTGAACTTGTGAGTTGTTGAACTTGCCACAAATGAGCAGATATTCGGGTGCTGTTGTCTGTTGTGTCATCTGGAAGCAGCAGAAAATGTACAAGTAAGGAGACATAAGGCTGGTTTAATGACATCAGCTTCAGGTGTAATGTAGTTTATTTTGAGCTGCACCACAGGAAAGTCTGACCCATATCTAAATTCATATCTATGTAGAATATATTTATTCTGTCCATGTCTAGACACTCACATAAATCCTGGGAGTTTCCTGTATTCTGGCTGCAAGACCCACAGCATCACTGCAGGTGAGCTATTTTTCCTTGCAGTGCAATGACTGGATGGAACGAGCATTTTTTCATTATTTCTATTTAACCTGCAGTTCTCTATTCTGTTGGCAGTAATATAGGCGTGATGGGAAGAGAAGACAGAGGGAGAAAGGAAGTTGCCATATATTTCATATCTTTGGGCAGTAGTTATCTCTAATATAACGACAGTCCTGTTTCAAGGATAAAGTGACAGTGTTCTGCAGGTGGGCAGAGAATAAAAAGATTTTATCAAGTAATTTTAAGTATAAAATAAGTAATTAATTCTAACTTAACAGTGTATTTTCAGCTACTTACACTGCAGTTTATTTGTTGTCTTACTTCTAATTTGGTATGAAATAACCACATGCAGCAAGCTTTGCACCAAAGGAAAAGTTATTTAGGTTGGTGCGAGGGGACCTAATTATGTGTCATAGGGTATGATTTAGAAAGGGAAAATGTCATGACTGCAAGATCATTTGACCTATAAAAAGAGAAAGGCATCATAATAGCCAGATGGTTTTATTTGAAAGACTTTGTGAGAAATAAATCTGTCTGGGCAAAGCTGCAAAGCCTAAAAACATTTTGTCTTTAGCTTAAGTTGCCCACTTTACCCTTTGCTGGTAAGCGGAGGTGGTATAATACATGGGTGTGTCCACTAAATTTCAGTGATATTTCTCTGGCTTCACAAGCTTGCTAGTATTCCAGAGAACTTTCTACCTCTTTTAGAAAGCTTTTGCTTAATGAGCTGAGGGATGGAATTTAATGTTTCTTTCCTTCTGTCCTTCCACTTGGGTCAGGGCAACTCCAGGCACAAATCAGGCTGTGCAGAGAATAAATTGAGAGCACTTTTGAAGAGGATTTGGCTATGCTGTTAGATGAGAGGCTGGACATGACCTGGCAACATGAGTTTGCACTCCAGAAAGCCAAACATGTCCTGGGCTGCATCCAAAGCAGTGTGGCCAGCAGGGCCAGGGAGGGGATCCTGCCCCTCTACTCCACTCCCATGAGATCCCACACAGAATATTGCATCCAGCTCTGGAGCCCTCAGCACAGGAAAGACATGGATCCATGGAATGGGTGCAAAGGTGGGCCATGAAGATGATCAGAATGCTGCAGCACCTCTCCTATGAAAACAGGCTGAAAGAGTTGGAATTGTTCAGCCTGAAGAAGAAAATGCTATGGGGAGACATTTTAACACCATCTAAAGGGGGGGCAATATGAGAGGTGGAGCGGGACTTTGTACAGGGGCATGTAGTGATAGTTCAAGGGGGCCTGGCTTTAAACTGAAAGAGCATAGGTTTAAATTAGGTGTAAGGAAGAAATTCTTTGCTATAACGGTAGTGAGGCTCTGGAACAGGTTGCCCAGAGAAGTTGTGGGTGCCTCATCCCTTGGAATGTTCAAGGCCAGGTGGGATGGGGCTTTGAACACCCTGGCCTAGTGGAAGGTGTCCCTGCCTACAGCAGCAGGTTGGAACTAGGTGGTCTTTAAGGTCCCTTCCAACCCAAACCATTCTGTGATTCTATGATGTGTTTAAATATTTTACGTATGTATTGCACAATGGCCATAATATTGTATATTGTGGATTATGGTATTATAAGAGGATTTAAATTCTGTGACAGTGATTATCGACAACTTTATCACCCTTCCCTACAGAGCTCGGCTGCCCCAGTTTTCTTTACAAATATGGATATCGTTCCTGTGATCTCAATCAGTTTTTCAGGGACCATGACTCTTTTTAAGCAAGTTCTTCTCATCAGAAGATTGCAGGGAAGTATAGTTTTAGGCAAACAATTGCAGTTGCCCTGACGCTCAGCTCAGCTCTCCTTTTTTGCACTCAGCTTTCTTTCATGGCATTCTGGCATGTTCTTACTAAAATAGCGAGTTTAGGGATACGGCACATGAGTTTGAGAATAAAGCAGCATCCTGGTAAGGATAAACTCTCAAGGCCTGCCAAGTCCAAGTTCATGACAGCTGATAGTGACTATACAGTGTGCAGAAAAAGCAATTTGATAGTTGAACTGTTTGTCCAACAGACTGAAATTGAATTTCTTTCCCTGTCAAAACTTCTCTATAAAGACCTTCTAGCTAGAAGAATTAAGCATGGTGGTGGTTAAATTTTAAGTGTGAAGCTATTGCTTCCTATAGGCACACCTGGATGGAGGGAGCCAAACACCTTAGGTGAGGTTTTAAAAGTTCGATTGGGAGAAGCCTAAACTACTCAAGGCTGAAGTCAGTTACAGATTTGAGATCTTCATGTCAGCTCTGCAGGAGACGAGTGCTGAATCTCTGTCTCCCGAGGATCAAACAGTTGATTTTTTTGTTAAGATCCTTTCAGTGGGAGGATCACAGAACCTTCATGATTCATCAGCTTCTTCAGGTGAGGTAGGAAGCCTAAACTCATTTCCCATTTCAGCCCAGAGGGAAACAAGCCCACAACGAGAATTGTCAGGGCACATTTTACGACATAGTCGAAACAGGATGATGTTAACACAGAAGCCACTGTTCAGGGTTATGAACCCGAGGTGTTTGATTTCTAGCAAGCTCTACTTTTCAGTCCAGGGTCTGGGCACCAGAAATATGGTGGTGTTTATTAACTGAGGAGTTTAAAAGATAAAGGAAATTTGGGTTAGCACCGAAATTGCCCAGTATGCAAAATTTGTTGTGATGTCTGTTGTTCAGCCAGCAGTTACTGATCTTGGGGCATGAATCTAGTGAGGGATATTCTACAACTTGCGTGGTGATGAGGTCTAAGTCCATGTGATGTCACTTGTAAGAAGTACTTGGGGAGATTTTTATTTGTATATACAGTGTTTTTCAATTATTTTCACATTGGCTTAAACTCTTTCAGGTATTTTATTTCAGATAAAAGTCCAGGTGTACTGCTGAGCTCAGTGATGTTGAAGACAACCACATCTGCTGATCTGTCAGTGAAGCACTTCCTATGAGCTCTTTCCCACGCAGAAGACCAGTGTCAGTCAGCCAGCTCCAGCCTGGCTGACCTAATTGATTTTGTCTGTGGTCGTGGGGAGTCTAGCCCTGTGCCTTCTCCTACCCCAGCCAGAGTCAGGCAGAAGGCAGGTTCTCAGGTTAAGATGTTATCAGCTGCACGGATCTGTTTGGCCTCTCTGCTGGAGATCAAATACCACAAGCAGAAGAAGGAAAAATTAGTATTTCTTTACGCCTCTGCTGCCCTCATGCACAGCCTAACTTGTTTAACTGTGGGAGCTGGGGCACATGCCACACTTCAGTCTGCTGCAGCCAACACTTGTAAGTGCACTGGAGTATACATTGAGCAACTGAGGTCAATGCTTCTGCATGTGACTTTGGGTTCTGCACTGCTGCCAGATTCAAAATCACATTAATTAAGTTGAGCACTGAAGTAGATCTGAGAAACAGCAGAAAGACAAATCTTACATTGTTCTTCCTCCATCTCCCTCTCACCACTTCTCTATGCAGGAAGTTGGCTGCAAATTTTGATGTTTCACTGAAGCAAAGAAAATTTCTTGTGTAGAGCAGTGGTTTTTAGCAAGGCTTCTGTACACAGAGCATGTTTCTCTCTTTGTTGACCTTCATCTATAATCTAAAAACCACGAGGGTTCAAGCAGTGTGCTCCAGAGTAACCAGGCTCTCAGAGCAACAGGTGAAAAGAGGTGTATCTGACTTATGATAAAACAAGAATCACAGAATCATAGAATGTCCTGAGTTGGAAGGGACCCTCAAGGATCACCGATGTCCAACTCCTCCACAAGCCTCAAGAGTCACACCTTGTGCCTGAGAGCATTGTCCAAAGGCTTCCTGAACTCTGGCAGGCTTGGTGCTGTGACTGCTTCTCTGGGGAGCCTGTTCCAGTGCCCCACTGAAGAGTAATGAAATACAGGCAAAACACAAAGAATGCACAGATAACAATAGTATAAAATTTAGCTTATATAGATAATGGCCAAGAAAGTAGACAAATATTAATATTCAGAACTGAAGTTTCACCTTGAAGGTCACTAACAGGAGAACAGCCTAATACAGGAAAAATGGAATGTAACTTAAATTGAGTGACTAAACCTCAAGAGGGGTGAGGAATGCTAAGCTTGGGTGCTGTAGCATAGATTCTAGCCCAATGAAAGAGAGAGGGGCATATCTGCAAGTAAAACACCTATTACTAATTCAGAACTGCATTAATTATGGGAAATTATTATTAGCACCACTATTTTTACCAGGTATTTCTAATTTTTATTAAGAATAATACACCTAAAACTAACATTGAGGTTTTGACTCTATATTCAGAACCCTGAATATGTATTGGTTTTAATCATCAGGCTTTCTGACTTCTGCTTCTTGGAAAGCCCCAGCTTACTTCTCACTTCTCAATCTTTTCACCTCTGATGCTTTCAGGTACTTGTATTTCTTATTTGTGTGAACAAAGCCATGCTGGACATGTGGAATTTTTTTCCATTTTTACTAATTTTAGGAAGGCTGTATGTATATTACTACTCCAACCTATTTCGCTTCTATCTTCTACTGCTTAATGTAAGACATTTCCTTAGAGGAGCCCTTGGTAAATGATCAACCTGCTAAGGAACAAATGAGTAGCTGAGGTAATAATTTCTTTCAGCATCCCAGATAGACCTCGAAGAAGACAGCCTGTTCCCAATTTCAGACATTTGCACCAGTCAGGAAGGATTCTTGCCTGATCTGTTTGGCATGGGGCACTACTACCAGTGCAGAAAGGTTCTCTGGTTTAATAAACAAGGAAAACAAATACAAAAGCTATCATTAGGAAGAAGCTTTAGCATAGAAATGGATTTTACAGGGGCAACAGAGGTCTGCTAAGGATCCTGTAGGCATTGCTGGCATTACCTAATGTGATATCTTTGTTAGTTGTCTCCAAAACAGGGTGTCTGTACCCCAAGGAGTGTGAAAGACAATTCAGTGGAGTGCAGGAAGAATATATTTTTGTACCATTAACTAATAAAATGAAAGTATGAGTTTTTAAAGTAGTGTTTCTTTCATCTTTGTCTCATCCTTTTTAATTTCTATTTCTTGCAGGTTTTATAATGTGCATAATATGTTAATACAATAGTACATCTATATAACTTATTTATAAATAAACATACGTATATTGAGGGGTTGTGCTTGAATTTTTTTTACTTGGGATACGTGATCAAAGAAGTTTGGAGACCTGTGTCATATTGGAACCATCCTGCACTGGACATTTGTCTGATCAGCTGCAGAGCATGAGCCTCGGGTACAGATTAGGACTCCTCGAGTGGCTAACCTAAAGTAGCAATATTGAAACAGATTACCTGTTTTTTCCACTATGGAAAATTAATCTTATGGGTGAGTGACAGGGACAGATCTGGCTGCTAATATAGAGACAACATATTGCTCCCCTCATACTCATCTCCATCTTCTTCTTGGGTAGTACTTAATATTTTAAGAAATTCTTTGCAGTTTTCCTTTCTTTAAAAGGAAGGTATGTATACACTGGAATTTCAGTGCTGCAAACGATATGTCAGTTCTGGAAAAATACCTCTGGTGATGACTCCAGCATTTGTGATGCAAGGTGAATGAAACAGCCATACACTGCTCCATGAGTAATGGGTTCATCATCTAAAACCACGTTTTTGAACCGGAATATTTTAGCAAATATTCTGAAATAGCTTTTTTTAGCGATTAAAAGACATGAAAAGAGGAAATAGGTGTAATAGCATAACAAATGTTTGTATTGTCATCCTACAGCAGAAATGCATTCAGTAAGAAAAGACTGAAGAAGTTCAATGTATGTTAAAAAATCAGGTAAGACAATAATTTATTTATTTAGAATTTATAATGTCATTAGGAGCAAAATTAACTCCACAGTTTGTTTGACTGACAGGAGTATTTGATTTGTGGTAGTATTTGTTCAATATTTGTAGTTTGAAAAGATTGAGTTTGTCTAGACTGGAAAAGAAGAATGTTTGGAGGCTTATGTAGGAAGAAGCTCGTTATCTGTGTTCAGGGTGAGTTAAACAGGAGTTCCAGGCTCCAGACTGAGTAAAGAGTCGCATCTGGAAGATTTTTTTTCTTTTTTTCTCATTTATAGGTGGCATTTGAACAAATTGCCTGAAAAACTTACACTTCCCATCATTCAGTCTCAGAAAATGTTGGATAAACATTTAATATTAGAAATTGAACTGATTCTGCCATACGGAAAGAATATGAATAAATAAGACCCATCCAGCCCTATTTGTTTTGTGAAACTGTGGCTGCTATTTCTTATATTGTTTTGAGTTATACAAGGCTAAATCTCTGTTTTGGTCTGCCTTTGCTCTATCTGTCAGTGAAACAAATTCAAGAAGAGTAAACCCCTGCGCCCCCCACTAAATATTTGATCTATAAATTACCCAAAGTCCCATGGATTGTAAGTGATGTGTTTTTATTTTGCTATATTGATTGTGTAATTATGTAAAGCTGTACTGTTACAAGCCACATTTTCTTGAGAGTGTCTGTATGGAATTCAGGCTTGACCACAGTTAAATAAAGTTGTGAAAGAATGCCTATTTAAGGCAACAGCTCTTTTCTGAAAACAGAGTTTCATTGTTTTAATTACTGATCTAGTTAATTTATTTAGCTAACTATGTATTTTGCTCTTGCTCAGTTGTGTAATTCCACTTGTGTTTTATGATGCCAGGTACTTTACATACATACATCCATCTCAGGAAAAGGCTGAAGTTTTCAGAACTGCTTTCATAATTTAAGAGCCCGAGTCAGATTTTGCCTTCTGAAGTCACTTAGGCTTCATAAAGACACATTTTCCTCAGCGTCTCATTCTGAAGACCTGCTAGTGTGAAACGTGGGTGGGGTGCCCGCAACAGCAGAAATGAGTAGGACGAGGACTGTGTGACAACAAAATCCAAACCTCAGAGAGCTGCTCAGTTTATTTTGCTTGTTCTTCATGAGTTAGCTGCAGGGAGAGGGGCTGTTCTTGTCCACGTGCATGCACATGAATTCAATAAGCTGCTGAGAGGGAAAGTCAAATTGGGCTGATGAGAACAAAGGAAGGTGGGTGAGATGTGGATTCTTAAGGGACAGTGGAGTACAGGGAGATGACCTGTACTGGTGTTGACACTCCATGGTCAGATGGTTAATGTGGGGAGAAAATTTACTTTTCTGTAGAAAGTTTTCACTGTCCTGGAAAGACATCTGTGATTTTAAACATTGTGAAGACATTATTGAATTAATACTCACTGCACGCAGAACTTATGAATACTCAGGTTGACAGTGTACAGAGCTTTTCAAGGATTTCAGATAAAGAAATCAATTATAACTAGGCAAAAGGATCTTTCCACAGAGAAAGGCTAGTACAGAAGTGGTTTTTTGGTAGCTGTTTTTCTTGTGAAAGAGTTAATGTGAAAAAGTCTGGTTTCTGTCTTCCCTCCACTGTTTTCCTCACAGCCCAGTTACTTGACAGCTTAGGACAAACCCCAGGGAGCCAGTGAAAAATTCCAATGGTTTTAATTCACTGAATTAAAAATTCACCGAACAAAACAAAAACCCTTTTTGGAAGGATAACATGTTATGTAAGGAAATTGATACCTTCTGTAAAAACTCCCATTAAAGGACTAGAGCAGAGCCTGGAGTCTTATAGATTTTGCTCTCCACTTCTGTTTGATATGATGCCAGAGCCAGTGAGTTCATATCATAGCCTGTACCTGTACCTCTCTGCTGAAAGGGTAAGTCCTAATGAGAAATGTCCAAAATACTTCCTTTTCTGGTCAGCTGTGCTCTTTTGCCCATGTGCTTGCATTTTCATGCACACACAGAGTAGCTGTATTCTGGGGTTTTTCCCCTCAGTTTTGTCCCCTAATTTTATTTAGGAAATTACTGGAACCTGTAAAACCAGGTATGTTCACAAATGACAATAGCTGAGACGTGAGCAAAAGAGCATCCTTTGTGCTTCCAGTGTTCCATAAGGATGTCACAGTGGCTGTGAGAGTGGGCTGCCCCACAGGAGCAAGCCAGGAGCCAAGAGTGGCTGTGAGGCTGGTGGGGACGTGCCCTCCTGTGCCAGGTCAATCCATCAGTACCCAGTAAGGGAGCAGGGATAAGACAGGGATGGTGATCGTGGCCAGCCCAGAGCCCTGCAACCATCTGGCAAGGCCCCAGTGGTGGGGCAGGTGTGAAGCCCAGTGGGGGCAGTAGGTGATGGCCATCAGGTACAGGCTGGGCACAGACTCTGGTGTAGCTCAGGAAAGGGCCATGGCTGAGGATCTGGTCATGGATGCAGTTCCCACGAAAATGGGAGCTGTAAAGCTACCCCAGTGATACTCCTGGTTCTCTCTGCCCTTAATCTTTCCCAGCAGTGTGAACCCAGCCAGGCTGCAGAGCCAGGGCAGCACTTAAGGTCTGGGAGAATGGGGGCTCAGCAGCAGAGCTGGACTGAATTTTTCTTGGATCACTGAGAAATGCTGTTGTATTACCTGAAGAGTTTTCTTGGAAGCATATTGCATTATCAGCAAAGCCTCTGGGTTCCAAACAGGGCTCTCTGGGTCCTGGAGCATGGGGCCAGCAGTGTGAAAAAGCTTTAGGGTCCAGCAGGGGCCAGTGTGGCCATGGCCTGAGGAGCCTGAACTGGGGGCAGAGGCTTCAAGGTGTTTGTGCAGCAGGCAAGGGGCATACTCAGTAGCTCAATAAAATCCTTCAGGGTTTGAAACTTTCAGAAACATCAACCTCCTGGAAGAAGGGCAGAACCCCAGGTGTGTTTCCTCAGAGGAAACATCCTAATTTCTTGGAATCTTTGGTTTGTGAGAAATGAAGAGAAGAAAGGATATCATTGTGTATATAGTTTTGTTCTGACTCAGACCAAACCCAAATTCTGAAAGCACTTGAACTTCCCAGAAACCTCAGAACCCTTTCGGATCATCTCAGGAAGAAGGCTTGCTCTGCCACTCAGCATTTTGTTCTCTAGAACAAAAAGAAGTTGATTTCTGCACAAGTCCTTTTCAGGAAGCACATTTTTCTCTTGTGGTTGCAGCTGAACTTTACAGCGCAGAATATATACTAAAAAAAAAAAAAGCCTTTCACAGTAGAGAAAAGAGAGGACTCTAAAGCTGTGATGAGGTAGGGAAAATTGGACCAGGTAAAAGCCTTGAATGCTGAGATCACTCTTATTTACATTTACTTCATAAAGCCACAAAGATAATGACTTTTTTTATTGTCGTGTGGACTTACTGGTACTGGTATCAGGAGGGGATAAAGGCAGACAGTTTAAAAATCTCTCTCTCCAGACAGTGGTTAGACCATAACAGAAATGTTAGTTGATTACAGTGTGGCTTATTTATATTTCAATACAAAGTTTCAATGTGCTACCTGATACTTCAGTGCGGAAAAATATTGCTACGGATATAACAGTCATGAGCATGTGAATGAGCTTCATACCACTTGTTTTAGATGTTAAAGTCTCTTTCCAGGCAGCAATGGAGCTCAAGTTACACTCAAGTAAAAGATCTAATATAAACAGTGCAAGGCTTTTCAGTTTCTCATCAGAGAAGCTTTTTGATTTTTTATATATTTATCCCTACCTCATCATGCACAGGCCAGTGTAGGGATGTTATTTGGACGAAATCTTTTGTGGAGCAGCAGCTGCATTGCCAAAACCACATCAATATAAAATTCTTAATGGATTCCAGGAACTGGTCTGTATAGTCTGTCTGACCCCTCCTAAATGGCTTTTGCTTCAGGCAGTTTGCCACAGGGATGGGGTTCTAGCCTCAGTTGGATACAACAAAGTAAAAATTAACATCATCTTGTTCCTGGTGATATCCAACTGGGAGGAAACAAAGCTTTGTTGACAGTGTAAGTGCAGTTTCATTTATGGATTGAGATTGTGGCCATGCCATAACATGAAAGCCAATAGATTTGACTTTCTATGCCCTCATGTTCATATGTACAGTGGAAACTTCCTTTTCTACGTACCTGATAGGAAATAAGTCCTGCCTTAAACACGTTGGTCGAACGTTGAGCTTGTTAAATTGTGATGTGTCCTTGCTTTAAACAGCTTGAAACTGGTTTTGTGCCAGTGAAGCTGCTCAGAGATAAAGATGCCTTGATGTTTTTAACGGTTGGATGTTAAACTGTCTTGGTAGTAAATCAAAGTCCTGGCTGCAATTTAGAGACAAGACGTGAGCTGGATGTAGAGGTCAAAGACCAATTGCTGAGGCACAAGGATGGGAAAAGGGAAGCAATGAGTAATTTGCAATCCAGGACTTCCGTTATTCCTGCCTTCTTGCACAGGTGATGCAAAGTCCATTTTTCAAAATCTGTTTGTGAAACAACTGAAAAAATGCTCGTGGTCCTTACCAATGCAGAACACCTAGCAAAAGGAAATGCAAAAGGAAATACAAATGCTATTTTTTGCCTTGTGTTGTATTTATGAGTCTAAAGTTCAGCATAAAAACAGCATGAAGCCACGGCATTGAGATGAAAAGACTTGAGGCACCTGGTCTGAGTCAGAGTAAAGAAGTCCCTTTCTTCGGAGGTGTCTCGGGTGTTTTATTACTGTCACTAGAACAGTAATATGGGAATGAGCTTTCAGTGACAACCCTCCACCTGGGGCTCAGAAACCTGACAATTCAGTCATACAAAAAAGCCATGGCATTAAAGTGTTCTTCCTGCCCTGCCTTGGCAGCAATTCCCTGGAAGTGAACAACAGGGGTTTTCAGCAGGTGCCCCTGCCCCAGCCTCAGGAATCCAAAACTGAGTCAGCAGCACCTCTTGCGATGACCCCGCTCAGCCTGAGGCAGCTCTTGAACCAGCTGAGCTGAGGGCATTGCCTCTCTGTCCCTGAGTCTCAGGCACCTTCCTCCAAGGATGTCCTCTGACGTGAAGCCAAGCCAGCTGCACTGAGCCCTGGGCCCTGTAGTGTCCCAGGAGCTCCGAGGTAGGTGCAAGTGTTTTGGTTTTAGCATCTGGAAACTCTGTCACCCCTCAGCTGAGTATTTAGGGTCCTCCTTCAAAATGGCTATGTGCATGTTATCCCAATGCTTTGCATGAGTGCTGATCCCTTGCAGCACTTGTGAGTTGGATTGGCTCCCTTTGAAGTTGTTCTTTGGACAGTACTGAACTTTGAGAACTGTATTGTGGGCCATTGCTTCTTGGAATTTAATATTTTTCAAATAATTTTTTTAAAGCTTTTTGAATTATACTTCAGGGCTATCTGGGTGAAACTATCAGGACTCGTCAGTTTTTTTCCTCACTTCCTCTCATTTGCATCAAATCTCCAAACAACCCAAAGAACCCCCCTAAAGTGAAATGCGTTGAGAATCCCTTCTCACCTCCTGCCTATACTTCACTATTTATCTCCTGCCTTCAAAATTACCAGATTTTCCTGCTGCTTGTGGCTCCTCAGCCCTGAGGATCAGCTGTATCCAGAAAGGGATGCCAGACACTTGGGAGGAATGACTCAAATGGAAAAGGAAGTCAAATGCTTGGTATAGATGAGTAAACAGTCCTATTGGGAAGTTCAGGAAGGAGATGGAAGGCCAAGGACTGAAGATAACTTTTTTGGTTTTGAAAAAAAGGTTGTTAAGATGGGGGGAGGGGGAAGGAGAGGAAGAGTGGAAGGAGAGGAAGAGGGGAAGGGCATGCTAGTAAAAGTAATTATGAGTACAAGTGGAAGAAAGAGAGTGTATTACTGGATGTCAGAGCTCACCTCCTCCTCTGGGACTGCAGATATACATATTTCCATCCCAAGCTGTGTTCTGTCAGGCTTGATATTTGCTGACCAAAACCCAAAGCTTCTTCATTATTGTAACACCAGTGTTCCTGCTCATGGCTAATAAGCACAAGCTTTTCAACCCTGAATCATCAACCAAAACTTTTATCTCAGGGCTGAATACATGCTCGGCAACGCTGAGGGAAAGAAAAGTACATGTAGATAGTGTAAAAAAACTATTAATTATATCAATAGTTTCTTTCTTGTTCTTTCTTCATGATTACTTTACATTGTTTCTTGAAAAATAGAATACAGCTCCAAAGAGCAGGGTAGAAACAGATTTGCAAGAATTATTTCTTGGGGTTGATTTCTGTGTAAAAAAACCAGCAACAACAAAAAAAAACCCGAACAAAACAAAAACCCCAAACCAGACCAAATCAAAAACAACAACAAAACCAAAACAAAACAAAAAACCCCCTAAAATTTCTAGAGTTTGGAGGAGCCGAGGTCCTGCTGGCGGTACCGCGGTACCGCGGTAAACCAGGGATGGCAACTCCTGTGCTTCCATGGCACCACCTGGTGGGAGCTGCTCGTCCCTGCAGCTTCCAAATCCCTCACGTGTGGTGGTAATTCCCCGGCGAGTTTTTGCATTTTGCCTGCGGTTGGTCTTTCAGTGGAGCCCAAATAAACCCACGCCCCAGTCCATCATTGGGCACAGGCATAGCCAAGTCTTCTAACTTTGTCTCAGTATCCCTCTCTTCTCCGGGTTTCAGAAGGATGGGGCACAGGTGAGGTCAAGTGTACTCCAGGCTGGTCCCCTTGCAAATTGAGTGTGATTATCTGTAGATACTAAGCCAAAACTGTGCCTTGTGTGCAGACACAAAAGAAATGGAGTTGTGGGGCTGGGGGTGCATTAAGGAAGCTCCTGCTTCAATGAGCAGTATCAAAAAAATCTGCTTTTATAGCATGTATGATTGACATTAGTAGTCCTTTGCATCCTTATGGGCAAGTAGAGCTGAGGTAGCCTAGCAATAGCCATCCTCCGACTGATGTCAAGGGAAGAGGAGGAATATGGTTATGTACTTAAAGAGCAAGCTTTCTCACAATGTTTGTGCAGGGGCAGAGTGGTTTTCATGCTATTATCTCCTAGTTTCCACAATTTGACATTCCAAGCTACTTTTAAAAGTGTCACTTTACATTTAATGAGTGCTTACTTTCCTTTTGGTTTTTCCTGTTGTCCTGTAAGCATTTACCTTGCAGTCTGTATCGCCATGCTGCAACTGCCACAATATCCTTCAGAGAAGGATTCTCCTACATCTTGCAATAGCAGCATGATGTGTCAGTGCAGCTGCCTGGGATTCTTCCTCCTGCTCCTATTCCAAACTGTTGATGATGCTGGATTTTTTCATTTCACTGGAGTGAAGTCTTTTGTGGATAAATAAACTAGTTTAGGTTCAACTCCATATCACCTCAGATCCTTTTTTTAATTGCATTAATTGGTTCTTTTTAATTATAACTTGAACTTTCTTCTTCACCTGTATTTTGCTCTTAAGAGAAAGTTTTCCATCCTCATAGTTGCAGGAAAAGGTTTCAAGATTTGGATCTCAGTGAATGACAACCCATAAAGTAATTATTTAAGAAATAGATAATAAATAAATAAATTATTTAAAACCATGTCTTAGTACTTATCATGTCTAGGATTTCTAGGTGCGTGAGACTGGCAGTAGGACTTCCAGGCAAAAGTGTGAAGGAATAAAAAAGCATTACTTTCTGGTCCCATTCTCTAATTCTGCCACATTTAATTTGAAAGATCTCTACACATAGCTAGCAATATTGTAGACTTAATCTGCTAGACCATCAGTTGCACCAGATGGTACTAACTCAGACTCTTGTTTCAATTGTTCTAACGTGTACACACACTGAAATATCATAGTCACTTTATGAGAAATGGGGGTGGGAGAAAGAAAATCAGTTTTATAGTCACCTGTTATCATATTTCATCTAAGCTTCAGTCTAAAATAGTTTCATTTAATAGACTGAGTATACCCAAGGCTTGTTTTGGGAGCCTACAGCCTGAATATAAGCTCAGAAATGGCTGTAATGAGTTTAATTCATTAAAAAAAACCTGTAGGTTAAGACTTGCCTTAAGTAAGTAACAGAGTAAGTCACAGAGGATGGGATTCAGCTCATGTGAATGAAACAGTCTAAAATGCAAGAGTCTGGATTAATCTTGACAACTGGGGAGTGATAGACACTTCTATCTAGACACTTCCATCTGGAAAAGAGATTTGATTTCTTGCCAAGGAGAAAGTAGGGGAGAGGAGAGAGGCAGGTCCCTGCTGGTGATCAAAGTTTTCTAGTTTCTTTTGCATCTGACAGTCAAAGCAGGGCCCAGACAGGTCCTTGAAGATGTCCCAGGCTCTCCAAGTCGCAGCCTCAGCTGCCTTGAGAGAGGCACGCTTCAGTTTGGCATTGGGCTCACGGAGCAGCAGTTTGAAAATATATTCTGTGGGTCAGAGCCCCACATTGCATCCAGTCAGAGCCTGCTGAAGGGATAGAAGCTGGGGAGAGTGTGGATGAAAAGAAAAGACTTGGAAGTCAGCTAATTTGATTTTCCTGAAGCTGGCCAGCAACAGAGGAACACTGCAGACACTTGGAATAGCATCTGGCTTGGCTGTCCCTCCTGCTGTGTCTCTTCCCTTCCCTGGGATGGCATCTGTTTGCTCCTGCCTTGTTGTGGCAGGAACAGGAGGACGTTTGTGGTGCCAGCTGTTGCTGTAGGGAAAGGACAGCACAGCTCATCTCAAAAGCGGGGGGCCAGGAAGTTCTGCACAAAAGGAGGATCTTGCTGCAGGTGGGAGCAAAGTTTCAGGGTTTGATGCTCATGAAGGTCCATGCTTTTGTACAGGGTGTCAGTCAAGGCTTCTACATGTGTGATTAGCCTACCGAATAATAAAATTTAATTGTATTCAGTGTAGCTCAATGAGCTGCAATTAGTGATGAACTAGCTTTGATTTTTAATCCTGTTTGCTCATATTCTTTCTCCTTTATAAATATTGGTATTCCCTAATGCTTCCTCATTAGGAAATGCAAACTAAATGTGTCATAAAATTGCTGATTTCAAAAACACATTTCATTTTTCTCCATTGTTACAAAAACCAATAGATGGAGCTGAAACCTGCAGGAAGTATTCCTCATCATCCATGGCCATGGGCTTGTTAAAGACAGCCTCTCACATTTACAGGTATGTTTCTAAGAACAGAGATTACAAACAGATCAGTACATATGTTAATAAAAGCTGAGGCAGCCTCTCATCTCTGTGTATGGAAGCTGAGAAGGAAGGTCAATAACGTCCCCACATCTGAGGTGAAGCAGGAGAAATCTGCAGGATAGAAAATCCAGGACAAAATAGTTTGTGCATTGGGAACTGGAGAAACACAAAATATTTTGGTCTTGTGGAAGCTTACATGTGCTCAGAAAATGTGCCTGCTGTCTAGCTGCCACTGTAAGTTCAAAAATCAAAGATTGGTAAATCCTAGATTTACTATCAAGGCCTTAAATTAAGGTTAAAGATACTTCAACATTAGATGTGGAAAAAGAAATCAAACCTGAGAAAAGTTTATGTCAGATCCTAGCCTTTTCACAAAGCCATAGTGCCCAACTACATAGGAAACAAAGACTTTCTTGAATATTTTCTTCTTCGCTTTTCTCATTTGGGTTCTAGCCTCTTCTTAGCAGTTTGTTCAGTGCTGAATTGGTCAATGAGAACCAAAGAAAATGCTGCTGCAGATGCTTTCCGAATGAATTTTTGCTCCCATTCAGGCAAACAGGCTTGTTTTTCTGCCACTGGATCCAGCTTCCCTAAAGGTGTCCAGGTCATGTAGGAGAAGAAGCGGCTCATAGTGGGCCAGCAAGTTGGCCACCTTAACTGTGGTAGCTATTGCTGCTTTCCATGCCTCCATTAGAGCTGCAAAAATATGCCAAGACCTTTCCACAACAGTCTTCAGATTAATTTTCTCACTCAGGTGAATTTTACTGCAGCTGTAGTAAATGGTCCCACTTTTGCTACTGGTCAAAGAGCTGTGAGCTCCGCTCAGTGACCTGCTTCCCCACCTTCATTGAGGGAGGAAGGGGTTTCAAGCTGGTGTTTAGCTGCTGCCATCAGGCCGGTGATATTTGCACATGACAGCACATGGCCTGTGGGAAGATTTTGGTGCTTGTCAAATCTGAGAACCATAGAATGACAGGATATCCTGAGTTGGAAAGGACGCACAAGGATCATCGAAGTCCATCTCCTGGTCGTGCACAGGACACCTCAAGAATCACCCCATGTGCCTGAAAGCATTGTCCAAACAGTTCTTGAACTCTGTCAGGCTGGTGCTGTGACCACTTCCCTGGGGAGCCTGTTCCAGAGCCCAACCACCCTCTGGGTGAAGAACCTTTTCTTATAATATCCAAGCTAAATCTCCCCTGGCACAGTTTCAGGCCATTCCCTGGTCACCAAAGAGCAGAGATCAGTACCTGCCCCTCCATTTCTTCTTGTGAGGAATTTGTAAACTGCAATGAGGTCTCACCTCAGTCTCCTCTTCTCCCAGCTGAACAAGCCAAGTGACCTCAGCCACTCCTCACACAGCCTCCCCTCAAGGCCCTTCACCATCTTCATTGCCCTCCTTTGGACACTTTATAATGGCTTTATATCTTTCTTATGTTGTGGTGCCAAATAGTTAGTTAAGGACACCTGTGTTCGTGGCTTCAGGAGCTCACATCATGGCAGAAGTCACCAGGAAGCACCATTACCTGTCTTCTCTCATGCTGGCCCAAGACTCCCTCTACACCTCACTAACCTTGCACCAGCAGGAGCTGTGGTAGGTGAAAATTAGAATTTCTGAGGTGGCAAGTGGGTCCTCTTCAGAGAATGGACAAAAAAGTGAAAACTCACATAATGCACAGAGAGGAAACCCAGGGAGGGATGGAGGGAATTTCACCGCGTTCAAAGGGGGGTGGTGCTTTTCAATCTCCAAATCCCTCTCACCTCTCTCCTCCAGTTTCTGTTGTGGCAAACTGTGGGGTGAGGAGCAGCAAGCAGTGACCCCTGCACGCCTTCACAGGGGTGATGGCAATCACAGGAAAATGAGCAGCTGGGTGGTATAAAAGCAGAGGTTGCCTTTAGGCTGATTGCCCATCTCTGCTCTTGAGAACGACACCTCTAGAACAGAGCAAGGCAGGTGCCACAATGCTATTCCCAGCACACTGTTAGCACATGCTTCCCCACCAGAAAGAATACCTTGACTGGGGGTAAAAACATACATTAAAGGAAACATTTATTTGGTGGAACAGATATTTGGAGTGCCTAAGAGAACACACTCTTGTGATGCATTATGTACCAACACCTAAATTGCTATTAGAACTAGGAGACATATTAAATACTGCTGAAAATAACTATTAAAAAAAATTTATGGGTGAAAATGTATATTCTTTTCTGAGATGAAAATGAAGAAGTGAAAATGTTTCCACTCTGTAAGGGCGCTTGTTCCTTAAAAACATATAATATATAAATTTTTAAAAGAAATAAAATAGTGGGTTTATTCTTTACTCATTTGAGTTTCTTCCATAAAAAGAAAAGAAACAAAAAAAAAAAAAAAAAGAGGGCCTTCTTTTCTTACCTTATAAAGCAATTGGAGTAGAGGTCACCAAATCCATCCTGCAACTGTAGCATTAGGTACCAAAACAGAGGAGATGCCCAAGACCAAAAGCTGCACACCACCCTGCCAGCCCTCTGCTTGCTCATTCTCCTGCCAGCCCAGGATTCTGGCAGGAATCCTGTAGCTGCCTGATGCCTTGGGCTCCCTTTGTGAAATTCCCTCATAAAACTGACCAGCAGCCTTTCATCTTACAGCACAAGTGCCTGCATTGCCTGCTGTCCCCAGGAAAGAGCCAGCTCCTCAGCCCCGCTCTCTGTCACCTTGCAGGTGTTGCCTTCTGCAGAAGGAGGTGATGCTCCAGCTCAGGCTGCACACAGAAGCCTCAGGCATTGCCCAGGAACTGGTCACTTGACATTGCAACCATTTCAGGTGTTCAAATCTGCTCCTCTGGTGTGCACATTCTTCAACTCTTTAATTTAGGAAGACATATCACACTTTTCAGTGCAGGAATGACAGATGGCAGCTCACTTTGGTGTGTTTGTTGCCCTGGCCTACATTTTCCTTAAGAAACACTGTTTACATTAGAGATGCTGCTTTTTCACAGGTCTCTGTGCTCTCTCCTCGCTCACTAGCAATGGCATCACAATTATTCAAAAATTATTACTGAAAACTTTTCACTTCCCCTGGTACACAGTTCAGGGAAACTAAAAAAACACTGGTGCTTTCAACTTTGTTTTGTGTAGGATTTTTATGATGTGCTATAGTGATAACAATAATCCGGTTAGCCTATATTGCCAAACTGAAGAGTTTGTTTGGGGTTGTATATGCTTTTGTTGGCATTTAACAGTCTCTGCTTTGATCCTGTTGTTATTGTGCTGCAAAGAGTTTCAATGAAAGGCACAAATGAAGATCTGCAGATACAATCCTGAGACATGCATTGGAAATGAAGATATGCTGAGAACTTCCTGAGAAAAGAATTGCAGAACTGAAAATACATTTAATCTGGAATAGATACACATTTCATGGGGTTTTGGGGACCTGAAAAGACTGCTATTTTAGAGCTCAGGTTGCAAAAAAGACAGCAAACTGCTCTCTGCCGGAACAATTGCAACTTCTTGGAAGACCATTATCATCACAAAGTAGCTCAGTATGAATAGTAAGAAAGGAATTGATCTTCCTTGACATCATCATGCTCCAGCATATGAATGTCTCTGAATTAGAAATGCAAGGTGTACATTAGTGCAGGGGCCCTGCACCCTGCTGGACTACATTTCTTGAGCTTAAAAAATTCTTCCAAAGCTTCTTTCCCTTTTGCATTGCTAAAGGAAATTACTCAAGACAATACAATAAACATTCAGTCATGCAGCAAAGAAATATCTGGACTGAGAGCAAAATACACTGTTGCCTGAGTCAAGGGTAAGTGCAGATGAGTTGACAGAGCCTGCAGTTAGAAACTGAATGGCAGAAAGAGCCACATATTATCTTTAATCTATCAACGTAAATTTCGTTTCCTCTTTGCAATCAGTATTTGTGCTGTTGATACATTGAGCGTTAACACATTGTGTGTACATTTCCTAATGATGTTTGTGCTTTATCAGCCATTTCCGGGCACGGCCCATCATGCCATGTACCCCCAATTATCTGAACTGCATGGCAAAGCATGGCACAGCAGAAAATCAAACTGCTGCTCTGCATCTCTCCTCCCTCCAGGCACTGGCCTTACAGCCTCACCTGCTGCCCAGCGTTTGGTCCCACGTCCATGTCTGCTGCCAGGGAGCCTCAGGCACAAAAGCAGCTCCATAGGGCCTGAGCTGTGCCCTATGGGAGCCCGAGTCGAGCCACAGCTGGAGCACTGTGGGTGTCCAAGCCAGTAGGTTTACATGCGAGGCTGCCACTCCTCTGGAAACCTGCAGCTGAAAGGACACCTGTCACAGCAAGTGTCCCAGATGGCTCCTCCCCAGCTGCCTGGGCACTCCTATAAAACCTTCCCAAGCCATGCTGCTTACTTCCTCACTTCTTTCCTCTCCCCACTGCCCTTCCATCACAAGAGCCATAAGCAAGGAGGCTTTTGCCTGAGTCACCTCGAAGTACGTGCCCTTGCACGGGAGTGTTTTGAATGCACAGCTTTGCAAGCAAAGGCAAGGAGGATGTCAGGAGCAAGGCCGTAGCCCCATGAGGATGTCAGGAAGACTGGAATCATTCAAGGAGCTGCCATGGTTTTACTTGCACCTTAGGAGAGCTGGGAACCTCACTTTTTTTATGTGATGCTCCTCAGGAGTAATTACAAGACTAGAAGTACAAAACTGATGCATTTGTCATAGGAATAGAATCCAGGTTCCTGATTTAAACTGCAATACAGAGTCCTTTGGAAATATGCACCACCTAGCCTCCCCCTCTCACACAACTCATTCCGTTTCTGCAAGAAATACCACAAAATTTTTTTGTATCTTGCTGAAAAGATTTCTTAGCAAATATGTGTCTGGAAAAATCAAAAGCTTTTCTGGGTGTAAAAGCCATATAATAAATAATTAATGAGCAGTAAGATCATCTGGGGTTTTTTTATTTTCCTCTTTTCTTAAAAAGAAGGGGTAAAAACAGACTTCTCTTGAGACACAGATGACACCTTTAAGCAATGGTGCATGATAATTTAAGAAATTGGGTGGAGTGCTTCCTTCCTGTAATCCGTTTGTAATCAGTGCGAAGTTAGAGACAAATAGGACGTCTTATATAACGTCTGAAAAACAACCTTTTAACAGTTAAAAAAAAAAAAACCAACGGTTTTTCCACCTCCCTGGGGGGCCTAATCTTCATTCTTCTTGAAAACCCAGATGACAACCCCCTGTCTTGGTAGGTGGAATTACTGGTGCTGGCCAGCTGGTAACGTTTTCACCTGTTGTTTTCTCTTCTTGTTCAGTAGGCAGGCTTGCTTCTTGCACACCTTGTGTTGGGGGTAGAAGTAGATGTGTCTTCAAGGGATTTTTGGTGGCAGTCAAGACTTGACAGCATCTGCTTGCCCAAACATGGGTGAATACATTTTCCTAGCAGCTGTGTGATGCAAGATGGGGACAAAGGGGAAAAAAGCACAATCAAAACCTGCAGGGATCTCACCATCCTGTATGCAACAGCCACAGCCTCTTCTTCAACACCCTCTGCTTGAGAGCAGATGGCCATATTTCAGTTTGTCACATCTACATCTGGGCAACAAAACACAAAACACCCACTTTTCAAATAGCTTCAAAAAAACCCCTGAAACACTTTAGTTGATAAAACAAAAAGCAAAAACAAACCCAAAGCATTATAAAAGTTGTTGGGTTGGTTTTTTTTAACCACAGAAGATACTTTGCTTCCCTAGGTATTGACTTTTGCAGGAGCTGACCATTTATCTGACAGTTCTGTCCAAGAGTTAGACAGAGTGGTTACAAGGATCTAGGAAGCTGGTCAGCCTGAAGAGAGTCCCACTTGCATGTCCTTCATTTGGGGTTGGACTAGGTGATCTTTAAAAGTCCCTTCCAACCCAAACCTTGTATTGTATCGATGACCTTGGTTAATCAGGGAATAGGCAGACAGGAAGCACTGGTTTCCTGTCAGCCACTGAAGTGTCTGGGCTGGCTACTGAGGTCTGGAAGGAAACAAGTCTTGTGGGTAAGGGACCAAACAGCCTTGATAACTGGGGACTAGGGGAGCAAAGTGCTTCCCATTATAAGAGATCAGGTTTGTGACCACTTGAGCAACCTGGGTGTGCATAAGACTATGGGACCTGATAAGATGCATCCCTGAGTCCTGAGGGAATTGGCCAATGTAGTTGCCAAGCCACTCTCTATGATATTCCAAAACTCATGACAATCAGGTGAATTTCCTGGTAACTGGTAAAAGGAAAACATTCTACTCATCTTTAGAAAAGGTAGAAAGGACAGTGGGAACTACAGATGTGTAGCCTCACCTCTGTGCCTGGGAAGATCATGGAACAGATCCTCCCAGAAGCTATGCCAAGACACACGGAGGATGGGGAAGTGACTCAGGACAGTCTGCACAGCTTCACCAAAGGCAAGTTCTGCCTGAATAACAAAGTGGCCTTTGGCAGTGGAGTGACTATAGCAGTGGACAAGGGAAGAAATATTGTCTGTCTGGACTTCTCTAAGGCCTTTGACCTGGTCCCTCCCAACATCCTTTCTCTCTAAGCTGGAGAGAGATGGACTTTAAGGGTGGATTGTTTGGTGGAGTAGGAACTGATTGGATGAACACGTCCTGTCCCTTGTAACACAGCTTTGGACCAAAGCCTTGCCCATACTGATTTCAGTTGGTCAGTCCCTAGGTGTTTCAAGGCATGATCCCAGAAACTGAGACCCAAGAATATGTCTACTTTGGTTGATGTGTTTTGCCAGCACCTCCTAAGAACTGTGGGGCAGAGAGCCAAGACAGAGTTCCATTCTGGGGTAGAACTCAATTCCTTCCACCATAGAGAGTAGAGGGGCCACTGCTTTCTGCAGGACCACAGAGATTTGTCTCTTGAGCTCACCCATGCTTTGGGAGGGCTTCAGAGCAGTGGGGGTGTGGCTATGTCTGCCTATTCATAGGGGCTCAGCTCAAACAGGTGCCTGGAAAATGGCAACAACTGACTCCATTTTCTCCCAACCCAAGTTACCTTGGGTAAATTTCTGATCACTGTCTGAGAGAAAGTTCCCTGTGTGAAATGCAGTA
The DNA here is from genome assembly GCA_013397115.1 of Edolisoma coerulescens. NCBI lineage: Eukaryota > Metazoa > Chordata > Aves > Passeriformes > Campephagidae > Edolisoma > Edolisoma coerulescens. The sequence goes on from VWZW01002569.1 coordinate 1,685,862, forward strand.
ACCTGATAGAACAAGGTCTTGGATCCTGCCTCCTTCCAACACTTCTCCCACAGAATTAACACCTGAGGTTCTCAGTCCTGAGTCAGGGCCTTAGGCTGAAATTTAGATGCATTTTTTAAAAATGACAAATGACAAACAGAATTGGACTTTACATGACTGGTGGAAAAATACCTCCAATAACTAAACACTAGGTAAGGAATTCTGATCCCTGCTCTTTTTTTTCTCCTTCTTTACAATCACTGGAAAATTAAGGGAGACTCATTTATGTAGGGATAACACCCTGAAATAAAATTAGGAGCAAGGGCAAGTCACTTTTAAAGGCTGACTGAGTATCAGGATTATCAAACTGAAATCTGCCTTGTAAGGGTTAGTCAGACCAGCAGTCTGTCAGCAAACGTGCACTTTTCCAAACTATTTCAAAAGCAGTTAAAGGTTTTCTCAAAGCTGAGTCAATTCAAGCTAAGGCTCTAGCTGCTTCGTGCTGTGCAGGTGGATTTATTCAGACTGAGCTTTCGAACAACCACAATGGAGGCAGTGATCAAAACAGCAATGACAGAGTGATTAGAACCTTAGAAACACCGACATGGTGAGGATCAGGGACGAAAATTCCATTAACTTCTAGTAGATCAAGAAATGTGTACTTTATTTTGTGCTGATTATTTTTTTAATTTCAGTCCAGATGAATTTTTTCATTTGGGATTTTTTTTCTTAAAATGTTTTTAGGGAGTCTAGAGACAGCTAGATTCACGGGAGTGCTGTGAGGTGGCAGCTACAGACCTGGAAGCAGAGCTCTGGTGTTTCACAAAGTGAGGTTTAGTTTCAGCAGCAGGAAACTACACACCTCTTGGTTCTTGATCTAAGCATCACCTCCCTCATAGGAACAGTCACCAGTCACCAGACCACAGATCTATTCTGCACTTAGAGTAGTTCAATATTTTGTACAACATTGAACAGGAAAGACAAATGGTGCATCTGAACTTGCGCTCTGATGCATGCCACAATGCATCGATGAGCCTGGTTATTCCTGATTTGCAGTCTGTGCCCCCTGCTTCATCCTGCAAAAGGGCATTCCCCCCTTCTCTCTGCTCCCTTGCTTCTCCACCCCCCTTGCACATCATAGAGTATTAACTCTCCTCTGCCATCTGTCATCACTCTCCCTCTATTCCTTCCCAGACCTTTTCTCATCCCTTGCTTGCAAAAAGGTCTCACTCACCTGAACTTTTGTTGCAAGAAAAACATATGCCTGGAGCCTGTTTTGGAGAATCCCTGCAGTTTTGAATAGAAACCAAGGGGCAAGTATGAGTGTGTTCAGAGGGGGAGGAGATGTTGAGACTCTGAAGGTCTTGAGACAGTTTGGTTTAGGGGTGCGACCAGGACACTCATCTCAGTGTAAAAAGTAAGAAGTTTCCCTGGCTCTGGTAGAACAGAACTAGTTGAAGAGATCCTGGCCCCAAAAGACTTTGCAGTCCAGTGGCTGAAATTGTCCCCCAGAGGATGGAAGGCCCAGCTCAAACAAAGCAAAGACCCATATCATGGACTACTACCACTGCCACTGAATTAGGCAGCAGCACTCATTTGCTATGACAGAAATTTACTGTGCTGAAATGAAAATATGTCAGTTTGAAAACAGTGACATGATTTTTTTTGCTTTGCGTTTTTTTCCCATTCAGTTGCTCTTGGGCAACATTACACGAACCTTCAGTTTGGGGATTGAATATCTGACAGACAAAATATTTTGACCCTTGAAGGCTATGACATTGGGCAAGGAACCAGGTCACATCTCATGTGCAAGGAAAAACTGTTAGGTAAATTTTCTTTCTCACCATACCACCCCTCCATGGGCCTAGAACATCTGTAATGAATCTAGCTAGAAGTAATTGGCCAAGATCATCTGCTCATTCCCTGAGAGCTGATAGGAATGTCTCCTTTCTGGAGAGCTCCACAGGTGATTTCATGTTAGCACTAAAAGGAACAATCAGTCATAACTGAGGACTGGAGTTTCTTCAGATGTGTAATGTCATCATAGCACACAAGTCAACAGCATTGGGCAAAAATGAGGGTTTTTTGGATGATGAGCACCAAAGTCATGTATCCTCTCTGCCATGTATTCTGTCTTTCCTGTCATTGCTGGCATCACAACTCAGTTCTGAGTTCTGGGGGGGGAGGAGTGGTGTTACATAGATTGGATATAATCAGATTCATTGTGAGTCAGGGGTCTCATTCTTTTCACTGGTTGCCTGTCTGCCTTTCATCCCTCAAAAAAGCTCACCTTGCTATTGGACAATTCATGCCATGTCTATCTCATCTGCCTAGAATGGACCAAGCACCTGAGCCCTGGAGATCTGCTCAAGAACTCCTGGTGCTGGATGATGGAGAAGCAGAAGTTCTCAGAAAACTCTTCTCCTTTCCTTCTCCTTTCCTTCACCACTGCTGTGATACAGGATGGATGTCACCACACCCTCTTTCCTCCCTCTCTGTTCTGCTTGTCCTCCTTCCACAGTTCAGGGACTCCTCTCAGCCTCCCTTGCTCCTGCCACCTTCTCTTACTTCCACAGAGATTTACCCTTCCATCTTCTCCCTCCCAAATCACAGGACTTCTTTTTTGATGTTGCCCACTGTCACACTCCCATATCACTGTATTTACAGACCTCCCACCACCACCTGTGCAAGCTGCTGATCTCTTTGTCTCCCAGTGCATCTAAAGCTGAGCTCCAACCAGAGCTGCACAGCTCAGCTCAAGCTGAGATGAGGAACCCTTTGGGAAGGTGAAATGACAGCTTGCATCTCTCTTGTTTTCATGTCACAGCTAACATTGTGCCATGTCCTCCCATGGTAAGACCTTCTTCTGCTCATGGAATGACAGGCTAGGTCCATCAGAGAGACCCCAAAGCAGGTCCTGTATGTAGCCTGAAATTCTGTGTTCCTCCACACCCTCCTGAGCTGCAGAAGAGAATCTAGTGTTTGTTTCTCTGGGAGTAACATTGCTGTTAATGAATAATCACATTCAGCCCTAGTGCAGCTCCCCAAAACCGTTCATTTTTTTCTCTTATTTTATGCAAAGGGTTGGTATGGTCTGAGGCTGGGGAGCCCTCAGGGCCTAGTGCAAATCAGATCCCCATCTGCATCTGCTTCCTCTGGGCTCCAGGAACCATAGCCACATTCAGGCCAACCTCAAGGCTGTTGTAGATTGACCCTAGAGGAAGACCTCTGCATTGGAGAGATACTGAGGAGCTTTCTAACGTCACTAAAAAAAAACCCCAAAAAAGTCTAAAATGTCACCATACTAGTCAGAAATATGTTACAAAAGTCATGTCCCTGTCTCTCAGGAGATCACAGTCAAACTGCAGACTTTTTAGCAAAAAAGGCAGGAACCCAAATGCTCATAGACTGCTTGAGACAGCTCCAGGGAAGATCTCAAAGTGAACTCCAGAGCTCAGTGAGCTCAGTGTGGACTCCATCCAAAGGAAACACATCTATAGAAATTCACACCACTGCTCACAATCATTCTGAAAGACATGACCAGTCTTCAGAGTGATGCTTTCTTAGCACCTAATTGCTTTCTGAGGAAATTTTAGCATGGTCAAATGAATGTTATCAAATCGATTACCTTGTAGAAGTAGTAGTAATTATTATTATTATTATTATAAATAATTTTCTTTTCATAATAATATGTTATGACATACCACAGTATATTGTACTGCAGCATTAATTACTGCATATACTTATTATAATACTCCAGGACTGTAGAATTTCATGGTTTTTTACCAAAAGTACATGCTGGGTCTTTTCATTCTGAAAGGTTTTTTTGCCAGTTTTAGAGGCGAAAGCTTCTTTAAAAATGGAGTGAATTAAAACTTGCAAAATTTTAAATATTTTTAGCCTTAAGGATCAAAAAGTGGAAAATAAAAAGCTCTATTTCTAGACTGCTATATTTGAACTACAAGAAGATTTTTATTAAAAAAAAAATGACAACCAAAGAAGCAACCCAAATCTCATTTTTAGGAGGAGATTTTGGGGGTTCTGATTAAATATATTTTGCACTCTTTCAGGCTATGAGACTGAAGCTCCTTCCTGTTTACCTGTGGGCTCATGGTGAGAAGACTGACAGTTGGGTTTCAATTTTTTATATGTGGAAGTGAGAGGAGTTTAAAGCAAGAACTTGAGTCTCTGTCCTGAAACCACATTCAAAGTAAAATGCCCTGGTGTTTCTGCATATGAGGCTATATCATCACTAGCCATAGTTTCAGGAGTCACACAAATGTTTTGGCCTCCATTCCAAGAAAGCAACTAAGCACCTGATCAGACCAAGGATCTTGAGTATCCTCATTATTTTTGTGGTAGACTGTAAAAAGATGAACTTCAAGTGCAGACCAGCATCATCAGTGTCTTGTGGGAGTGTGCCTCTTGGGTTGTTGTTACTGGAAATAATCACTAGGAAGTCAAAGGTAAAACTTAACTTGCAGAGAATAAGGATTTTATTTGTAGTTTTTATAAAATCTTGATTGCATAAAAAAATCATGCAAGCATATGTCTCTATATACAGAAGGAACTCTTATTTGGATGCTAAAAGTCCCAGATAAAGAATCTTGCAAAGGTCTGTTTTTTTCCACTGCCTATAATCAAGAGTGCCTTGAATGACGAGCTCTGGTATAGATTATCTGCAGTGCAAATGCCCAGAGCTGGGTAAGACAGCCCCATCCCTGTCCCAGAAAACCCCAACATGGAGTCTCTCCACAGGCTCAGAAGCCCAGGTGCCACCTTGGGTTCTGTGTGGAGGTGTCCACTCCCCAGAAGTAGCCTGTGCTCCTGTGGGGAGCTGGCCTTTAATAGCTTTCAGGCTAGTGGGTGTTTATAAGCTCCGTCTCAGAAATGCCTTTTAGTCAAACAGATACATTTAGGCAAGGGAAACAGGTTTTTAGGCACAGAGGGTTTTTACGTGCAGAGGACTAACTCCTCATGCTCCAGGATGCCTGATTTTCAGCTGGAGACCCTCTGTGTATAAAAGTATCATACCCTATATGTACATCAAATGCTTGTCCAGGCTGCAATGGATGCCACTCCTTCAAAAAACCTAGTTTTTTACCTTGCTCTCTTGGGCACCACAATGCTGAAATCATGCTGAGAATATTGCTCCATTGCTCTAAACCTCTTCAATAAATGAGAGTCGGGAAGTCGAGCCATTACTCAGTCATTTCTACACTTCATTACATAAGCGTCACTCAACAGTAAAATGTACTTGGTCACAGTTATGCAGAAGACACTGCAGTTTTTCTCTTCCATGGAGGTAATCAGAGTCTTCTCCTCTGGCCACCTGCATAGTCTCAGTGTGAAACAGAAATCATGTGCAGGGCAGAGCATTAGTTACCAAACTGCAGTGGCACTGTACTTGAAAGACTTCAAAGTGAGGAAGGAGTTAATCATTGCAAAATAGTCATTTCCTGAGCCCTCTGGTTGGATGAGTAAAAACTTTCAACTATTTCTATTTCTTCTGTGTCATTTAAGAGGCTTTCAAGGTGCACTGTACCTCTCAGACCAGGTAAGGAGCTTTTCACTTCTTCATTGTTTATTCATAACAGTTTTTCAGAGGAGCCAGACTCAGTCAAGACTGATTTTTTCTCCCTCCTATTATTTACATCTGAAGGGAGAACAAAGTTCATTGCAATCCCAGAAGTACATGTGTCTCTTTGTGCCAGATGACTGTGAGCTGTAGAAGTAAAGGAAGAACTGATGGCTTAATAATAGAGCAAAATAATTAAGAAATTATGTTGCACATATTTAGAAGTCAGAATTATTACAGCAAATACTACAGTAAAAGAGAAAGAAAACTCATCGCCAATTTTAAGGAGTTCACTCTGCAAAAACCACTATCAAAATAAGGAGTTCTCAGGTGCACAGTTTGCTTTAGTGAGGAGAGTAGTAAAAATCATAGTGTTTCTACAACTCTGTTTTTAAAAAGAGGAAGAATGAGCTTCTACATATTGGGGGACAGAAAAAAATCAAACCCAGATAATTTTGGATGAGTTTTAGTTGTAAATCTGGACATGATATCTATCTGTAGCTATTGCAGTCATGTACTGTACTCATCCTGAGACTGCTCCAGAGGCTTGCAACAGCCCAGCATACACACAGAAGTGACTGTGGAACCATATCATAAAATGATATAATTTCATCAGGGTCTTTTGATGCATAAAAACTGAACTCAGACAGACAGGCACCAGAAGGAAGTCCTATAACACAGTGCACTTTGGCATACGGCATTTGTTGCCTCTTAATAGACAGGGAGAGAGACTATTTGTGTGAAAAACATTTTGTTTTGTTTAATAGTTCAGAAACAAGCATAAAATAGCCATCCGTGGGGCAGTTATTGTAATAACGTGCTGTCATCGTGTCACCATACAGAAAGGGAAATTGGATATGCTATGCTGATCGCTGAGTGAAATCATACACTGGTATGGCATTTGTGGGTTTTTAAGACTCATGGTTTTTTTGGCGTTTGTGGGTTTTTAAGTCTTTGCTTGTAATCAGTTTTAATGTTTGGACATTGACTGCTTGAATGCTTGGTATAAACACTTTCTGGATTTTATACATAGTGGTCAGGAGAATCTAGTTAGGACTTCTAACAGCATCAGTTTTATTCAGACACACAATTTCCATCCACGTTGGGATTTCATGCCTAAATCACTTCCACCTTACTCGTGAGATTGCTGTTACAGTAGCAACTGGACCTCTCTAATGAATTTCACCCTCAACAGACTCAATGAGCCACTTAAGTTTGTCACTACATCTACAGATGGGGAAGGAATTCAGATGAATCCCAGCCAGCGCCAGACTTGTGCCCTGGTTTTTGCAGCTCCCCAGTGCAGGCAATCTGATCAAGAATCCTTGTCTTCCCCTGCAAACAGCCGTGTCAGTTTAGACACAACCAGAGAGCATGTCACCATTCTGCTAGGGCAGAGGCTGTGGCATGGGTAGAAGCATTTGCATCAGCCTTAGTCTTCTCAGTTTCAACATCAGTGCTAAGCAATTTACTGTTTCTTATAGGTGTGTATGGCCTCAGTTGGTAAATACTTGCAGCCTATGCCATAGTTTGCTGGAGGAAAGTTGGCTGGGGTGTGCCTACCATCCTGCAGTCACACTTCTCAGTTACTGCATAGGCATGGCTCAAGGGAAAGTGCTCAGCAGCTTTGTGTGGGAAGAGCAAGGTGAACCCAGGCATCCCCTGTCACCGACCAGCATCTTACCCACTGCTTCTGCCTCCAGTTTTTAGCATCCCTTCAGGGACATTTATTGAAAATGTGTGTTCACTTTCTGTCTTGTAGCATGAGTTTGGGTTCAACTCAGATGCATCTGCCTGTGCAGCTAATTTTGCTTCCACTGATGACTGTAAGTGCAGAAAAGGCCAGCTCAGGTGATTTAAAATGTTTGCTCTCAGTGCTCTCTTTCAGCATCAGAACCTTTGTTTGATGTGGGAGAAGGGTGCACTCCTGGTGTCTCTGTCAGAGGGCGGCAGACGTTATGTGCAGCAGTTGTGTGTAACAGCACTGAAAACAAACAAATACTAGAAAGGTCATTCCTTGTATGGTAGGTTTGGTTTGCCACAGTAACTGCTGCGTTCTGGTCAAGTGGCCAGAGGGGAGAAATCCAGACACAACTCAGCCACAACAAGTTATCTGGTGGTAGACTCCTCTTTCCTACTCAAAAACAAAGACACACCAAGACTGAGTGCTGGTGTCTTGCACGTGTATTGCCACTTAAAAACTTTACTTCACATTTGCATTGTTTCCAGATAAAAAGTTGTTTTGAAACAGAAGTTCAGGGGGCTTCACTGCTGACAACTAATGTTTGCTAAGCTTTCAGCTGGACAGAAGGGAGGTTTTCTTATCAGGCATATTTATTGACACTGTTCCCATGCTCTTCACGGCGTGCAAGAGGAGCTTCAAAACATAGCTCTCCTCTGAAAAATGACATTACAGAAATGGCACTGCAGTTTGGACCTTGACAACTGCTTGCAGAATTCCTGGATGAAATGAGCTCTATTTATCATTAATTCTCTGTGGGACTGTTGTTTTGGGTTGATTATTCTTATTGCCAGCTCTCAAATGGGAAAATCAAGCTGGTGTTCCTCTTGGGGTTACTATTTATACACAGGAAGCCTGAGAGCGACTCAGCCTGAGAGTTAAGGTTATTATTTAAAATAGGTTTCAAGTGGGTAATATAATCCATTTTTTGTCTAAATTTAGTTGCTAATCAATCAGAAATATCCCACAGGAAAAATTTTCTACATCTTTGAATCTGGTAGTGTCAGTTTGATCCAGTCTCTTTTCATATGCTTTTGATTGGAAGCCTTCTGTCCTTACAGAAATTTATTCATTGCTAAAGTTATTTTTCAGTACTGATGAGTATTTAACTAAAGTTAAATACTCATACAGAGAAAGAGAGAGAGAAATCTGTGTATGCTTCCTGCAACAGCTCGATATTTCAATACTGGGTTTTAGCTGTCACTGATATCCTAACAGAGAGATTCTGCCTTTTTGTGCACAGAGTGATGAGGGTCCAAGAGTTGTTCAGGATGGAGCCAGGGATCTGTAAGCTTGGTCATCAAGAGCTGCACATTTTTGTCACATTTTCACATTACTGCATGAGAAATTCAGGCTCAGCAGCTGGTGAACTGAAAATCCTCGCTTTCCCAACTGCTGACTCAGTCTTGAAATAAGAACAGAAATTACACCTTGGTATGGTCATGAAGAAGCAGCTAGGGCTACTTACTGTGAGATACACTGCACCTAATTCACATCTGCAAAAATGAGAAGGGAAAACAGCAAACCAACAAGAAGTTTGTGCTCTTTTATCTTCTCTTCATCATCAGATGTCTATATTCTGAAACTTTATTAGTCCTGCACAGGTATGTTTTACAGCTAGTGAACCACATATTTAAAGCTACAAAAGAAAATTATATCAGTGCTTGTCACTGAATTATCTTTAGATATGATCCTTTTTTATTGGTTTTTTTTGTTGTTGTTGTTGTTCCTTTCTGCAGCTCTTATTCATAGAGGAAATCTGATCTGCTGCAGCACGGAAACATCAGCGGTGAGATGGCGAGACAAATTCCTTAGGGAGCTGCCTGTAAGTCTGGTCAACGTTTAAGATGAAAAGTTTTGCATTTTCTTTGGCAGGATGTTACATGCAGAGTTTAGCTATATGAGGCAATTGCTGAGGCAATATGGGAATATTCAGGAACACAAGCCTCTGCTTTGAGTAGGTGAGTAAGCACAAAGGCAGAAATAATCTTGTTAAGACTTTTTCTTACTTCCCTCCCCCCCAACTTCTAAAAAACATCACTGGTCTTTGAGATTCACTAAATCATGCCCAATTGAAATCCTGTTCTCCCAGAATCCTGGGTACACTGAGTAGACCCCACTTCAAGCCTACAATGGTTCAGCAGTTGAAAGCTGTGAGAATAAGCCTCTTTTGTACTTTTGTCACTGCACCTTGTGACAGTCAAACAGTGCAGGGATCAAAGGGAAATCCCCCTGGAAGACAGGCAGTGGTGAGAGATAGGGTAGGAAACTGTGGCTAAGTAAGCACTGAAATGGTGAGGAAGAGACAAAAAAAAAAGAAAATTGAAAACTGGTAATACAAACTCGAGGTAGATGAGGACAGAGGGTGGTATCTGGACAGCAGTTAACAGGAGGAAGACAGACTTTGGGTTACATGCTGCTGATGATCAAAGTGGATTTTTAGAGGACAGCAAGGTGTGATTCTTTCAGCTCTTTCCCTCAAATACTCTAGAGAAACCCCTGAAATATCCAGGTCTCAGAAACATAACAGTAAATCTTGGAGGCAGCACAGGTGTATATGCACCCTCTAGTGGGCTACACAGAAAATGTTTTCACCCAGCAGTAACTTTCCACTTCATTTGCTGGGACCAGTCATATCCTGATCTTTAGCATATTTGACACACCTGTAATAACTGTTCTAAGCCTCTGTAACATGATGGCTGCATCCAAACTTCTTTTTTGGGATGGTCTTTTGTCTGTCATAACTCCTGAACTATACAAGAAATTGATTGTGGCTCAGAGTTGTTTGAGGGAGCATTAGCTGGTGTGAGACAAAACTGTGCCAGAACTGTAACAGCCCAAGCAATTGAATTTCATTGTCTGAGCATTGTTCTGACAGTATTAAATTTACTAATATTGACATAATTTACCTGTAGTAAAATCTCCCTTGTACAGGTGGTATATTCCTCAGAGTCCTAAGTGTAAATATTACAGAATAATACTTCAGCACAAAAAATCAATGAACAACCTGTATAGTGGGAGACCATTTCCTGTCTCATTGTTCAGCTCTCGTCTGCTTGCTGCTGGAGGACACATGCTGACTGAGATGTAGAGCTACAGGAAAAAGCAAAGCAGCCTAGTGATTCTAGTGACTGAGCAATGTTCTGGGAAATACGATTTTGCCACTGATTCTACCTGAAAGCAGATGCTGAGAAAAGCTTTTGTGATGCTGAGAAAAGGTCACCTTCTTAAGAAAAGGATACATGTGAAATGCCTGAAATGGAGCTAGGATGGAACTTCAGATCTTCAGCTCCAAACAGGGAAAATTCTGATGCAGCCTCTGACTGCTGGGGAGTTATACCATAGTAGTTGCTTCTTGTAACACAAGATAGCAGTACTTAAGATACTTAGACACAAATACAGAGAAGATACCCATTAGCAATTATAGAACAAATGGATTTTGACCGGACTGAGAGAGCTGGTCTGGTGCCACGGAGGACGCTTAAAGCACATCAGTGAAACCATGTTTCTTCTTTACAATAGAAGTACTTGCTTTTCAAAAGGTCAAAGAGTAGGAAATAGTGTAACTCCTTCTATAGAGCACTCTCCTAGGAGAAAGAGCACGCACACTCAGCTCTGTCTTTGGGAAGTATTTAAAGGCTTACCCACCTCCTTCCTTGCTAGCTAGGTAGTATGCTAGAACTATGGTCTGGGCTGAATTGTACTAAGCCAGTAGAATCTGGAAGAGCAAACAAAAGAGGACAAGAGGTCAGAAGCCTGAAATACCATTCAGCTAGAGGGTCAAAGATCTTATCTCTAGTCTCGTCTTCAGAGACACCGTCCACTTACTTGATGGCTGCTTTTGTCACTGGACTAGAGAATCTATTTCCCTCCTTCTTGGCATTTCCATCTTTCCCTGAGTTGTTGTATTGATAATTTTTTAGTGGGCATCTCTGATGTGAAAGACGGGCAGTACCCAGAAGTTTTGTGGCTAAAGCAATCTCCAGTTCAGATAATAAGTGCCATGGTCAGACTTGGGAGGCAGCTTAAGGCATCTATTTCCTGAAAGTAACCACTACTTTATCATTCAGACAGGGAAGGGAAGTGTTTTTCTTCTATCAACTGTCTTTAAAAATTGTAGCAATTTATATTTAGTCCCCAGAAAGAAAAGGCAACAAGGAATTTTAACAAAAGGAACTTTGGCAAAGAGGTTCAAGGCTCAGGTCTCCCTGTAGTTTCCCTGTGAGAGTGAGTTTCTGTGAGACTATTTTCCCCCCAATTTTTCATGTTTTTAAGGCTCATCCTTTGTCTGCACTGTATGAGCTATGTGTGTGGCATGTGAAGAGTGCTGACTTCACACTGCTCCTTATCATTTTGCTGACTATTTCAGATACCATTCTGAGACACCTAAGCCTTCACTGGTGTCTTCATCCTTCCACCCATGTGATGCTTATCTTACAGAGCTTGAAATTCTGTTTCAGATCTAGCTTCAAGGGGTTAAGGTTTCAGAAACAGGCACCAGCTCTGAGCTCCTAATTTTCAAATGCTTGTTAAAAGATACCTGGATCTGACTTGCAGAGTATTGAGTACTTACAAATCCAGGTATGGTCAATAGAAATGTGGCTTTGAAACAGCAACATTTTATTTAATGCCAAATGCTCTTAGAAATCACGTCCTAGGCAACTCAGGGCCTCCATTCCTCACTTTCCTCTTTGTAATATGGGGTTAAATAATCTTCAAATTAGAAGAAGGCTGCAAGTAAGAAATTTGTAGGTCTTTCTGAAGCACTTTGATGCTACAACACTGGATGCCATAAAAATGCCCCATAATCAGTTGCTTACTTAGTATGGAGGACAAGAGTTTGAACAGTGCATTGTACATAGGGCGTAGTGTCACTCGTTGAACAATCAGGAGAAAAAAGTCTGAATTTTTCTGATTGGGTATTTTACCTTTGGAAAATTGCTGGGAAGGCATTGGTTCCAACAGAGATCAAGTGGAAAAGGGCAAGCTTAAACATGTCCATTTTCCAGCCTGTGACTTGTAGAGTTTCTTGGCAGCTGGGCGGATTTCCTGTCTTCAGCTTGTTGACTTCCACCATTTCACTAGTAGGATCATTCAACTGAAAAGCAACCGGGGGAACCTGTTGATGAAATCCTGGCTCCCAAGCTCTTCAGCTGTTTATTTGCTCAGGCTTCTGGAACAGTAACCTTCCTGAGGTAAATGGGCATTGTGAGCATTTCAACACGGAAGGAAAAGACAAGACATTTTCATAAGGGACACCTTCCATTCCCCTCAATCACATGTCTCTGCAAAGCTGGTGATCTCAGTTACACAGTGTTTAAATCCTCAGTGCACTGATCAGGGCTGTTGGGGTCTTTAGAAATACATAGTTAGTCAAAAAGTTTGCAACCTGTCCATGATTGCAGCTAACAGAAGTTGGCTGCTAGCATGTGAATGTGAGACTGAGTTAAACAGAAGCAAGATCAAGCCCTTAAGATGGACTAAACTCTGCCTTGCACATTGCATACAATATCTCCTTATCAGCCTGGTTTGTGACCTAAATCTGTATATCCCTGTCAAAGAAAATCACTGGAACCCACTCTTTCGCATGAAGATGTGCCTTCTTGGTCGTAGATTTCTCCCATGGGGCATAAACATTTCTTTAACATCTCTAAGAGGATGAAGAATGAAGTTTCCTGTTACATGTCTGGCTTTTGCAACCTCAGCAATTCTCAGCAGTGCAGATACATCATTTTAAAATCTGGTCTTGGTGGATAAAATAGCCTCACAAAGTCATCACTGAGGTCTTTTATGGTTAAATGCATGTTAAATGTTTGACATTTAAAACCATATATACTTGGGAAAGTTATTTTTTGAGCTTTTAAAATGAAATGTTTTCCACCAACAGCTCTTCTCTGAGAAACTAACAGGACATGGCACAGTTTTACATGTTATAGTAGGCTGATAGGTTTGTTCAACTCACATGTCTATTTCTGCTAATGTTTGTGTGTTGAGTACGGGATTATCCCCACGAGAGGGGCAGAGATCATAGCCAATATGGATATCAATAACATGAATGGTTGGTCTACTCTGGGCTTGGAAATGTTCACACTGATTCTCAGCACCTCACAGTTGTGCTGCTGCAGTACTGCAAAAACCAACTGCAAACTCTAACAGCAATGCCTGGGAATCACTTTGTTATGTAGGGAACACCAGCATGTGGAAAGACTGTTGCTATGCCAGTTAGCAGCAGGAAAGAAGAGAGACAGAAATTGTATTACAGAAAAATCAGTTCCTTTGGTTGTGCCTATTCTTCTGACTGCTCTAACTTGTCTTTCGGACTACTGTAGTCATGAGTGTAGAAGGAAAAACAAGTGGTCAGAAACAGGACTATTTAGGCCGGAAAAGACCCTCAAGGTCATCGAGTCCAACCCTTAACCCAGCAGTGCCAAGTCTGCCACTAACCCATGTCCCCAAGTGCCATATCTATGCATCTTTTAAATACCTCCAGGAATGGTGACTCCACCATTTCCCTGGGCAGCCTGTTCCAATGCCTGACAACCCTTTCAGTGAAGGAATTTTTCCATTATTCAATCTAAACCTCCCCTGGTGCAACTTGAGGCCACTTCCTTTTCTCAATTGTTACTTGGGAGAAGAGACCAAGCCCCATCTGGGTCCAACCTCCTTTCAAGTGGTTGTGGAGAGTGATAAAGTCTCCCCCTTTTCTTCAGAATCAACAGCCTCAGCACCCTCAGCTATTCTTAGTAAGACTTGTGCTCTGGAGTCCATTGTTCTCTGTAAACTCTCCAGCACCTCAATCTCTTTCTTGCAGTAAGGGGCCCAAAACTGAAAATCTTTGCTATCTTCAAAAGGGCCTATGGTCACCTGGAGATTTGACTTCCTCAAGTTTGAAATAAAAGCCTCAGTATTGCAGCTTGCCATTGCCAACCATTTTGTTGTTCACACTAACATGCTACAGGTGCTGTAAATGCTCTCCTGCCCCCACCTGCCACAGCAAAGTAAAAAAGTTCACACCTTCTATATATCATCAGCTTAAACTTTTCTAGTAAATCTGAAGATAAAAAGTAGGGGTTTGTTCACAAAGAACAGGCCAGAAATCCAAAGCATGCCAGGTGTTAGAAATAAAGCCACGCATATATATTAAAGATGTTTTGGTGTCCACCTGTGGGCCCAAGAGAACTGAATGCTAAATGCTTTCACTTCCTGCAATGGAAGATAAATGTATGGTCCATTCAAAAACTGGGTCTGTCACATGTTGGGTCAAGCAGGATCTGGTGTAGGATTTGCAGACTGATATTTGTATCCACAAGAAATACTTTGTCTTCTATTCTGAGCTACACTTTCCTTGCTTTGACCCCAGACTGAAAAAAGGGATGGGCAAAAGCAATTTGAACAGTTAGGATGAAATGGTGACACTGCCCCGTAAGGAGAGATAATGCCAACATGTGTGGATCCAGTGGCTCTGGGGACAGTAGAAAACACTAGTCTATTTTCTTACTGTGATTTACATTGGATTAATATATAATGAATATTGTCCTTATTGCTATTGCACACATCTACAAACTTCTCCTGAATTATTATGGCCATTACACACAGAAAACCATATGCAGTTACACTAATCAGGGAAAGGAATGCAAAAACATTAGGTGGAATTATAAATGTCTGAATTCCAGGCTTTCATCCAGTTGGCCAAATAATTTATGCAATGCTCAGAAATTTAGTTAATCTTGGGACCTTCACCCTTTATCAGCCAATTCACATTTATTGAGGGAGAGAGGAGAAATACAGACTCATGTATATAGACCAAAGATCCTATTCTAACAAAGCTGGGTGACAGCTGGGCTCAGTAGTTCTTTGGGTTTTATTTAAATTCTTGCTTCTGTGTTAAGAATAAAGTGAACAAGTGAAAGTGTTTGATACCTGTTCTGGCTGACAGTTACCCAGGACTCCCACATTCCCTTCTGGATTCTCCCATATCACATCCTTCCCCTACAGATGAGGCTACACACTCACCCACAGACTTCATTTGTCTGATAAGAAAGTGTACTGAAATACCAGAGTCTTTAATTTCTAAGTCCAAGCAGCCCCCTCTCTTTCTGTGAATAGCATTCATTGACTGACTCATAGAAAGAATTGCCTGGCCCAGCATCTCAGTGCAGGTTATCTTCACTATCTCCACCGTGAGAGCCCCAGCCCTCACCTTTCCTTTCTGCAGCCCAGTGTCATTGTGCCCTTTTACTTTCTTCTGGGAGAAAGACAAAAGATTCAGGCTGAGCTGTCTTTGTGGACATTAATGTCTCAATGCTCTCCTCCTCCTCCAGAGAAATGTGCTGTAGAGACTTGTGGGGGCTTATTTCCTTTTTCGAGATCTGAGCCAAAGCTTAAGTCTCTTGATGTGTAGCCATCAAAGGCATTGAAGATAATAAATAACTCACAGTAGTGCTGGTAAATAAACATCTCGCAGACTGTTACTCACTGCCTTATTGTTTCATGCATAGTGTTAAATGGGATTATATAGAAGCAGAAAGTTTGCAGCAATTAAACTTCTAAATAGCTCTGGACATCAAGATTAAATGTTTTCAATTTTATTTATTTTCTATTTATTTTATTCACATTTATTTCACTTGTGAAATTAATTAGTCCTAAACCATCCCTAACCTAAATCCTTTCCACAACCACTCACACTGGTGAGAAATTATGCCATAGATTTTGGCAAGGCCCTACATCCAGACAGTTGCAAATTACAACACTTTTTTGAATACATCTGCAAGACATTGACTTAAGCATTAATTTTTTTTTATATGTTAGGGCTACAAAGATTGTATTGCTGCTGAATCACTACTGTCAATCATGACAAATGAAAAGAGTCTTTCCCCAGTGGAGAAACAGCCAGATATGATACAATTTTTTAAAAGCTAGCAGAGCATTCTCAGATCAGAATTACAGAGTATGTAAATGTTCTTTGCGAATAAGTTTGTGTTCATGTTTTTGACACTGACAGTCCAGCTGTCCTTTGTGGCAAACCCCACAAAGGGTTTTAATGTGCTTGCTCTGTTTTATATACTTTTGATCCACTTGATCTCAAATTAAATAACTAGATAGAAAAAATGGTGCTATCCTACACTGAAAGGGCTTGGAAATCAACCTCTCTTCTCCTCATTAGAAATAATCCCTTCACTTCATATTTCAGTCTGGGTGGGTGAGAAAACTGTGCTTGTTTTTTTGGCTAAAAGTGTAGTGTTTCCATTTCTGAAGTTCTTGTTCCAGTTTCCAGTAGTTATGAACACCCACACCCCCAGGAAAAAAAAAAACAAAACACCTAGTTTGGGGCTCTTCTGTGTTGTTTATACACCGTTTAAAATGTTATCAAGTCTTTCTCAACTTTTTTCTTTGCTTAAAAGCAGATTGTTTCAACCACTACTTCCTTATTTCTCCTCCCTTCCTCTTAACTCTTTAATAGAGAACCCCTACTTGTGCTTTTCTTCTTCATTTACAGTCTATGAATAAGTAGATCTGTGCATCTTCCCAACCAACTGGGAGTATGAAAGCCAAGCAAACTTTAGGGTAGATTTTCAACAGAACAGCAAGATAGAGTTGAAGAGTTGACAACAGTTTGCTAGGAGTGGGGGGAGAGGTGGTGTCAGGCTCTTACCACTCAGAATCTTATAGTCTTCTCATTCATCTATCTAACAATGTTTTATTTTGACAGCCTGCATCACAGATAGCATCGTATTGTCACCACACAACACTGAAAATGACCTGACCATCTGCTGCTTTCCTCAAACCCTGCCCTTCAGTGATGCACCCACATACCCACTGATAGGAGTTAGTCATGCCAGCAATGACAGGATGTCACAAGAGATAGCTGAGGCCTCGTGCTGGGGCAAGAAAGTGTGCATAAACTCCATGTACGTCCTGTGAGCCTCGTTCTGTTAAAAAAACATTGGATTGGTGCTACTCTGAGGCAAACCTGAGCTGTGTTGTAGCTCCACGAGCACAGATTTCATTCTCACCGGAGTCCTTTTCTCTGGCCTGGCTTCCTAGGTATTTCCCTGGGTAATTGCCCCCCTTGGCAGGAAAATGTAGCCAGTGTAAGTACAGGATCTTTATACTGTTCTTCTCCCATTCCAGCCAGGAAGGGAGAATATGTAAAGGATCTTAGCAAGACGTAGAGCAAGTAGATACCTATACCCCTGTAAGCTGAAGCTCATCGTCCTGAGATCATCCATCTAAACAACCCAGGAAATCAGGAATGTTTATTCAACAAGAAACAGCCCTACTTCACCCCTGCCTGTTGGGGGGGAAAGATACATGAACACTCAGCCAGGTGTTTTGCAGTAAAGGCATCAAACCCACCTGCCAAACTCACCCTCACACACTTCCACAAGTACCTTATATCTGCCTGGGAGAGTGGTGCAAAAATGTGGAGTTGGGCCAGGTAGCTTTTCTATGCTGAACAACTTTCCTAGTCTGCTGGGACAGGATATCTGTTCTCAAGGAGTTTAGCAAGACATTTTAACTCCATGGTCTCGAAGACTGACTGAGTGGCAGTACATTATGGAAGACCTGCCAGGGTTCTTGACCTAGAGAAAAGCAATTGGGACTGCTAAAAAAGCAGGAAAGGCAAGTATTTTTATTTGACTGCCACTGATTCTTACAGTGGAGGATGAAGGCCATCCATCCAGGGTGGGACTGTGCTCACCAATAGATGATTTAGCCAGGAGCACAGGAGATTCTTCTGCAAAAGGGGCATGATCCCAGAAGGCAGAGCAAAGCAAATGTGCATTTGTGACTCACATTATATGCCTAGCATCAGGCCTCTGCATGTTCATATGCCTGACCTACTTGCTGGGATCCACTCCAACCCTACACTGAAGGAGAAAATTTTCATCAGAGGTGGAATTTCCAATTTCTTACCTTTATGCTACCATTGAAAAAGGCTTTAGGAGCCTAAATACTCTTTTGTTGTCATTAAGTGCTGAAACTCAAGACTGAGGTCTTCAGTTGTTCAGCTTTTGCTAAAGGTGCCATTATCAAAACTATGAACCTCAGTCACTAAGTCCTCAGAAGCCCATATATCCTAACACCCAGCTCAGGCTGAAGGCCTGAAATAAACCACAGTTGTGGAGTGGGGGGAAGACTGTTGCTTGAGCTGCATCAGCTGGAGGACCCAGTATACCATTAATAGTCAAAACACTTACTGGAGTACATCCTGCATGGCATACAGCCAGAAGCAAGGCATCAATGCCATGTGCCCTTTAATCCTGTGGATATTTAGGGCACTCCCTACAGAGTACAGATGTTTAGCTGGCCTGATTGGAACCAAGCATTCTTGCAGAAATTCACTAACCGTAATGTTATTTATCTACAACTTGTTTTTACTCCTGCTGCTGAATTTGTTCCAGTTCGCATGGTACCACTGGGATATAAATTCCATGGGTGAGAAAGACAACCAGTAGTGTTTGTTTAGTACTTGAGAGGATAAGACATCCAAAATGCAGTTCCTACTTAAATGTAATTTATATATTTTAGATGAAGTAACTAATAGAAAATCTTATTGCTTGGTGGGAGGTGCAGATTAAAATCTCATCACTCTGAAGAGAGAAATGAATTCACATCTCCCACATCCTCATTGTGTGATATATAGGAAGTGTGAATAGTATTCTTGTTGCTGGTTTGGATACTTCTGAGTTTTATGAGATAAGATGGATGCAAACATCTCACTGCAGCAGAAATTTCAGTGGTAATACATGGTTGTATCTAGAGGTCTCCTTGAAACCCTCCACAAAGTGTCAAAAGCTGAAGCTTTCTCAGAGACTAAGGTGTTTCTGTCTAGCTTTCTTGCTGCTCAGTGTCCTTGTTTTCTGTATCTCGTGATAAAAGGCCTAATTGTGAGCCAACGAGCTGGGGACATCTCAGATGGGGCCATGGAGACTCCTGGGCAGGCAAGGGTAGAAACTTACGTTTCTACAACCCGAGGCAGAGTAGGTGTGGATGGTGGTGCTCTGGGCTCTCTCTGTGGATTTACATTCTGTATTAACTCCTCTATGTACTTGCTGCTCTCCTGTGTCTTTTTTTTTTTTTTTTTGTGATTGAGCAAATCTAACCACAATCTCTTTTTACACCCAGTTTCTAAAGAAAGTCTTTTGCCTGTTTTTCAGCTGAACTGTTCCTTCACTAGTGACAAAAATGAGACATCAGAAATCTAGGATACAAAATAACACACTGATTCTGTAATATGAGGTATTCAGTCATTTGAGAACCAGAAAATCTTATTGCACCTTGCAGTTGTGGGTAGTATCTTGGGATATTATTACATTATTATCATTCATGCAGAAAGACAAATCCACTACCTCTAGAGAAAGACTTTTTTTATTTTGATAATTGATTTAGGAAGTCTCATTATTTGGATATCATCAGTTAAAGTACAAGGAAATGGTCAATTTCAAAAGCCACTTAAAATATTCTCCTTACAACTTGTAGCATTTACAAAGCAAGACACTAATATTCCTTGAACCATCAGCAGCCAGGTAACTGAGTTGTGCAAAAATATTAGTATTATTTAAAGAAAATATTATATCAAAGTAGGAAAGTGACTTTTCAGAAGGCATCGAGCAAGTGAAAGAGAGAGCACTGCAATTGAACACGTTCTGCTTATCATCCTCAAGAACACACCTGCAGTCTTGTCAACTCTTGTCAGTCCAGTCAACCCTCAGAAAAGACCTCATTCTCAATCATCTACCTCTTGTAATTGCAAGGTGGCTTTTTTACAAAGAGACACAAAGAAGTCATTAACATTTTCATCTCCTTACTGACATGGTTCTCTGCAGGAGTGATAATGAGGAAGCTCATTGTGAGTGTTGCCCTCAGTCCACTTCATCCCAGCACCTTAGAAGTGCTCTTGGAGTGCCAGATCCTTTTACCAGGCATGTTCAATAAGGTGGCTCCTTAGTCTAATCTAGAAAGTCATATTGCTTTGGATATCGTGCCATTGTAGGGAGGCCACTGACATGCCGGTCAAAGTATTGTTGCTACGTTCTCATTGACAGTTTTGGCAGCAGTAGACAAGGTTGCGTTTGCTTTTGCTTTTGCAGATGGGTGCAGGGAAACTAGTCAGGAATGCCACTACTAAGGACTGATTCCTAAAATATTTGGATGTCTAATTCCTTTTGAGGACTTAAGCCAAAATTAGCATATTTTCCAAATATTGTTTTGCACCAGCTGTGTAAAGAAACAAGAAAAAACAGCAAAAACTTATTTTTTGTATTGTATTAATACAAATAGCAATGGCAAGGAGTTGGCATGTGATGCAACCTAAAAATAGGAGAATATTATAAACACATGTTCAGACCAAAAAGTACTCTGTCTTGTGATTAATATGACCATTTCAAAATATTTCCTGTTGTGATTGTATAACCGTTAAAAAGAAAGGATAGGTTTGAGCTGGTGAATTGCTAGGTGTCTTCTCTTTCTACAGGTCTTGGTAAAAAAAAAGGATAGGTTTCTTTTACATTAAAGAAGCAGGTAAACAAAACTAAATGAAAAGCCTTGAGGGTTTTGTGTAGGTTAGTTTACATCATGCTGTAACAGAATGCTCTAAAAACTATCAGCCCATGCAGTACAAACATAAGTAACTTTTACATGTAGTTTGTAGTTCATTTTAGAAGCATCTATAGAGACGGTGTGGGAGTAGAGGGAGGGCTGAACTGAGGAAACTGCTTTTGAAAGTTGTTTTTTTGTGTGTGCAATTTTTTTTAAAGAGTTTCAGAGAATTGAAAGAGGAACCTACACTGAGCAGCTAGGCCTAACTTGTAAAAAACTTTCCCCACATCATGTGGTGAAACATCTTTTATCACTGCATTCTTATCTTTAGCATGTTGGCACTATGGTTTGCTCACCTGCATGGATGGATGGATGGGGCTAGAAGGGATTGTGAGAATTTATTTTGCCTTTCCAGACTCTTTTGTGAAAATGTAATGCACAACCTTTATTAAACCACAGTCCTCAAGAAAATGAATTTATTTTAAATCTTAGAACTCTCCTTTCCTTTTCTTTCTCTCTCTCTCTGTATATTTGTACAATGATAAGAGAATGCAAGACAGAGAAACACACAGAGAAGAAAGGAAACTAAAGTTTCTCTCCTGAAATGAACATTGCCTTTAGGTTTTTATAAAAGTCTTTCTGAGATGTTAAAATAAAAAAGACTCAGGCCTGTTTCCTTCAGTTCCCTGAAAGAGCTTTGAAACACTGGCATTTTCCATCATTTGCTTGCCAAACCACATTAAACCCCCCGCAAGCTGTAGTGCTCAGTGACTGTCACAAGCATGGGTGACTTCATCTTGCATGTCCCACCAGGCCTCTCCACTGCCAAGCTGATGCCACACGGAGATGCTGGCTGGACACCATGTGCACATGCAGAAAGTGTGCCCAGGTTCCAGGGGATTTCAGCAGGGCTGGGGAGAGCATACTCTTGGCACCTCTGTGGGAAAACCCCGAGATGGCTCTGAGCCCCTGAACTTCTCATGAGCAAGCACGAGCAATGAGTCCCGAAACAGAGCTGGGAACTAAGTAATAGCAAAAAATAGATAACCTCCACTGTTCTCAGAAAGAGAAGTGAGAAAGTAGTTGATGCTGATCTTTCTTCACTGTGAGCTGGGGAGCAGGCTGCATTTTCAAAAGCACCATTCTGTCTCTACTCCCAGGTAGCTGAGGGCATCTTTGGGGTTTCAGAAGAGAAGGGGACTGCTGTGGTGGCTGGGATCACATCTCAGCCACTGCTGAAGCATCAGGTGTCTGCCAGCAAAGGAGCTTCCAGCAGCAATTCTCCTTCACGATCACGGCACTACAAAAGAGTGAAAAAGAGAACCAAAACCTTTTGAGAGGGAACTCCTCATGAGAGCCCGGGTTTCAAGCTTGCCATTTGCTAACAAGTCTCAGTTAAGCAGCTGAAGTTGTAGAAATTTATTTGCAATGGTCAATAGGTCAAAGCTCTTTGGTGTCTCGATCGGGAAGGAGACCTCAGGTCAGGGCTCCTGCCGCTGTGGAGACTCAGGATGATAGAGGCCTGAGCCGACAGCTGCTAATCCTCATCTTGTGAGAAGCTCCCCACTGGACCTTGAACAGCTGGTTTCCACAAGGAATCACACTTGATGTGCCTGAAGACACGCATCACACACAGAATCACCAGGTTGGAAGAGACCTTCAAGATGACTGAGTCCAATCCATGCCCACCTCAACTAAACCATGGCACTGAATGCCACATCTAATCTATTTTAAACACATCCAGGGATGCTGACTCGACCAGACGATTCCAGAACTTCACACCACAGTGCATTTTCCTAGTTTGGTTAGGGGCACTTGAAAGGCTTTGTTATTTCCATATTGTTTGGTGCAGCTGATTTTTCTATCCCAAGGACATTGCTGCCACATTTACCATCCTTGTTATGTGATTGATTGTGCAGCCCTCCAGCCCATGAATATTCTGTCTCATTTTGATGCATCTGAATTGTTTACTGGATGTGACACAAAGCTTCCAGTAATGCAACAGTTCCCATCCTCCAGTCGCATGGCCCATTTTGGCAGGGCTGTATCAGTATGTGCCTTGGCCATACCATTCCTAACAGTCACTTTCTTTCATCAGACTTCTCAGATGTCTAAATTAGGTCAGATTCCCAGCTGAAAACCAGGGCAATCAGCCTCAGCATTTTTTTTCTTTTCATTTAGCTGTTTTTTAATGTATCTGAGGGTTTTTTGTGGCTCACTGTTTTATGTGACGTGCTTCACACACTTCACGTGTAGAAACTGTTTGTCTGGTTCCTTCCTGGACTTTATTAACACCTTTTCCTGTCCTTTTTACTAAAACTGCAGAGGATTTAATAACACTCCCATCACTAAATACATGTCATCCTGAACTATACGCTTTTCTGTGCCAGTTGGCTCTCTCTAATTTTTAGTTTAAAAACTGTAACATTAATTTTCGGTAACAGAAATGTTGCCCTATTGTAGTTTAGGTCAAACCAAGATGGCACTGTCTGCACCAAATGTTTCTTTTATTCTTAAGTGCATCTATACCATTTTTCTATGCATCTGTTGTCAAGTTACACATTGAAACCATAGGAATGTGGTAATATTTCATTTTCATGAAATGAGAACATCACTTAGAGATCTCAAGGGCTCCTAACAGCCCAAATTTTGTTTCCAAAGAACTGTCTCCTACTGCTCTACTGTTATACATATCTTATTGGAGCATAACTGTACCAGTCATCAAAATTGTCTTAGAGCAGAGTCTAGCTCGCAGCCTATTGCTAGGGGTGTTCCCCAGGGGTCAGTACTGGGTACAATCTTGTTCAACTTATTCATCCATGAGCTGGATGAAGGGACAGACTGCAGCCCCAGCAAGTCTCATGGAGATACAGAACTGGGAGGAGTGGCTGACACACCAGGGTGCTGTACTGTCAGTCTGCGAGATCTGGACGGGCTGGACTGATGGACAAAGAGGAACCTAATCAAGTTCAACAAAGGCAAATGCAGGGTCCTGCACCTGGGGCGGAATCACCACATGCACAAGCACAGGTTGGGGGCTGACCTGCTGGGGAGCAGCTCTGTGGAGAAGGACCTGGGTGTCCTGATGGACAACAAGCTGTCCATGAGCCACCAGTGTGTCCTTGGGGCCAAGAAGACCTATGGTATGTTGGGGTGCTTTAGGAAAAGCATGGCCAGCAGGTCGAGGGAGGTGATCCTGCCCCTCTAATCTGCCCTGGTGAGGTGCATCTGGAGTGTGTCCACGTGCAGACAACTCATGGCAGAGGCAAAGAAGGCCATAAGGTGGTAATATATCAATTGCAGTATAGTATGTCCCATAGTATAGTAATGAATATACACTTTCTCACATGGTAACCTGAAGCTGTTTCGCAAAATGTCATCCAAAAGGGGTATGCAACCTCCTTTGCCTGTATGAGTGTGATCAAATACACAGAGTGGCTGATAAGATATGGATCCACACCTCTGCTTTCATTTCAAGAATGTGTTTGTTTGCCCATATGCTTAAAGATAGCAGATCACAAGATAAATGTAGTAGAAGTGATAGTGAGATACAGAGTGTTGGCAAATAGAATACACAAAACTAGCTCTATAAAGTTGGGACTAAATGCCAACGTCATAAAAATTATAATTAAGACACTTATTTTTAGTGCATAGTTAATGAATACCACCCTTCAAAGCACAGTGTCTTCAGTGGCATTTTTTCTCAAGACAGCAAGATTCCAGTAATGATTTGCATAACAGCCAAAATAAAGATGTCTCAAGACATTTTGCTAGCAATAAAGAGGAACTCAAGTAATGCCAATAAGAAGCTGTTCTAATGGATTTTGGAGACTGGTGGCTCCACCACAAAAACCAGCTGCAGAACATGTTTGACTTCTGCCTGTGATTATTTTATAGGTAGCATTCATTATTATAATATATCAGCATATATTTAACAATAGTTAGGGCACTTATATACTTCTCCAAACAGAAAGAGTATCTCAGACAAGGACAGAATCAAATTCCTCTCTTATTTTTGCATTTAAGTGCAAAGAGGACTGGAGAGGAAGACCAAACCCTGAATACCATGGCACTTGCAGCCAGGTTCAGCTGAAAAGCTGAACTTTGACTTGCTGTCTCACCTGCACTCGAGGATATTGAGAGGAATGAAGCAGATGTGGTTTCAGGGTGCTATTCCTGTTGTATCTCTTTGTATTAGTGTGATAGCTCAAGTAGTCACAAAGAAACTGGAGTAAAGGTGAAGCTTTTCTTAGAAATCTTTTTCCTTTTTTTCCCATTTTATAATCTCCACTTCTTGTATGTTACCAGTCATACCTCTAAACTGGTATCAAATTGCCAAGCTGAGGAGAAGTCAAGAAAAAGGTGTCAAGTGGTTATCAAGGAGAAAGTAATAATTATGTTGGCTCTTTGCTCTTCCTTTCTGTGCACATACGATGCTGCTTTTAAAACTAGGTCATATCTGCTCCTGTAGTCTGCTCTTTCTGAGGTTCCTGTTACCTGTGCACTGTACCTTTGGGTAGATGAGCTCTGCACTGTTCAGGCACTTGTGAATCCATACTGTGTCCTGTGCCAGCCACAACCAGCACATCTGCAGTTTTTGATGCTCAACACAAGCTGTGAGCTTTTGCAGAGAAGCCAATTTTCAGTTCAGTGAACAAAGTGATTTTGCACAAGCTTGGAAACAATGATCTTGCTTCTACCTATGGAGCAAAGAGCTCCGAGGTGCTGTGCATACAACACACAGAGCTGCCTCAGACTTCACTGTGAGCTGCATGAATACCAGACTGACAGGACTGCTCCTGAGGTAAATATATCCTGGTCATGCCACTGGGCCTCCATAGATGATATGATCATTATTAAAAGGCAGAATCAGCCATGGTACCCCGCGATGTAGCTTGAATACTGAATGTTGATGGCAATGTTGAAAAAATGAAGAAGCTTTCTCTAGCAGAGAACCACAACCACTTATACGCGAGCAACTGAACATCGCTCCAGAAACATACAGCTCATACATAGCTCAGTAGTACAATTCAGGGTTCACATTCTGAGCTGTGACAATAAGCAGTAAAAGAAAATGGGCAAAGGAAAGAGCTGTGACAGTGCAAGATTTCTCATGGAGATGACCTGAGGTGAGCCCTAACCACCAGTCCCTTCAGGCCAAGCTGGAAAGGAAGCATAGTCCAAAGTGCTAGGAAATGAGCTCACGTTTCCCTCTGCCTTGGATTGCATACATTGCTGCCTCCTAGTCCTTTGACAGCCCAGAGCCTATTTCAGCTCTCCTCCTGAAATATATGCAGTCACCTATTGTCAGTGGGAATTGACAAGAGGTACAGGAAAATGGCTGAACGCAATATCGGTTCCAGTCATACCAAAGTGCCTCCAGCAGCCCATTTTTGTATCAAAGCCTTCCAGTAAGAGGAACAGTCTGACAGGAAGCAAAGCTTGTTCTTTCTGTATATCTAGCTCCTCTTGCCCTTTCGGGAGCAGAGAATAAGATATGTAAGAAAGCTGCACAGCGCACATCGGTTTAGCTCCTACAGAGCCCCTGGTCTCATATTTTTCATGCTTGTTTTCACTAGCACTGATGTGAGAATTACACCAAACTGACATGAGAGTCAGGAGAATGCCCAGTCTGCAGGAGTTCACTGCCAGAACATTGCAGAAGGCACCTGGGGAGAGAGCAGAGTGGTCAGTCTAGTATGTGGCCTGACAGTAAGGGCTAAATGATATGTGCTGAGCAAGTACTGCAGCAGGACCAGCAGAAGACAAAATAATTTTTATTCTGAGACCTTATGATCATGTAAAACTGACTGTAGGTTTTGACACACAGGTGGAAGAAGATAAATACAGGTAGAACAATTCATTTGATCCTACTCTGTGCCAATTCATTTTCACACAGAAGCTGACCTGGTCATTTAAAAGTAGCAGCTGGGTGATCCAAATGTGAAAGGGGTCAATTAGGTTTTAGTGAACTAGTTCAGATTTTGACAGAATCCAGGCAATTATAGGCCTCCAGGAAATTTGGATCTGAATCAACAGGATGTTTAAAACGGGCTGGAATCAGCTTCAAACACCTGCGTTTACTGTGGAAGTGACTACGCATGCAAATATTGCAGTCACTGGAGATCCACCCAGTCCAGTAAACACTTTCCAACTCACCCTAAAATAGATACTTAGATTTCTATGGATGATAAATCCATAGCTGTAGCAAAGACCAGGCAGGAAAGGCCACCTATACCTAAATCCTTCCACTTAGTACTACTGCTGTGGAAAGAGTTTTGCATATTCTTATAGATCTTACTTAAGGAGGAACAAAAATTCATCCTGTATTTTTACAAGTCACCAGTTGTTATGGATCCAGCACAGGCTTTTTGGGACACATCTCTTTATCTAGGAGGCAGAAAAGATGTTTTGAATGTACTGAGACCAACTAATGGAAGCAGTGGAAGAAGGCCCATATGAAGACAGCTTACCTGCTCAACCAAGCCATTTAAAAGACCCCTAAAAATATTGCTTCCAATTTCTGGCCCCAGTACATTATATGGCTGTTAGAATTACTCTATATTTTTTGCTAAAAACATTTCCCAAATACCACACCAAATTATCCTTTCAAGTACAGCTGCAAAACTTGGTGGCCTGTCCTGTTTATGGGCTCCATCATAAGCTAAATCGATCAACAGCTACAGACTGTCATATCCTCAGTGCAAGTATGAGAAAAAACAACATCTGAGGTTGTTTTCTTTTTTCTTCTTCTTCCTTTTTTTTTTTTTTTTTTTTTTTTTTTAAATCTCTAAAGATAATCTTCAAAAGCACGCAGGCAATTCTACCTCAATTCCTTTGTGGACTGAACAGGAGAGGAAACACTTGAAGACAGTTTCACAGAAAAGAGAGACGAAAAGATAGAAAGTACAGATTTCAAATAGAATATATATATACACACATTCTTATACATTATATATAAAAATATATATTTGTTTGCTACAAAATGCCAGTTGGACCATACAGATTCAGTGTAGGACCACCAAGTTTCTGAAGACTGACAGATTCTCTCTTAGGAATCTGTCATATTGCCTACCACAAATGCCTTGTGCCAATAAACTGTTAAACTCTTTTCCTGGAATTTGAGGTCAGAGGGGAAATGATCAACTACACTTTTCCTCTGACTCTCACAACAGCTATGTGAGGCAATTACTTGTAGAGGGAAGTAGTTGCTGACCAGAAGCCATTGTCTGTCAATCCTGGATACAGACAGTATTTAAAAATTTAAAGTTATAAAGGAAATCAGTTCATGTGTTATTAAAATTTCAACTAGATCAGGCATTTCTGTGGTCAAAGTTCTACAAAAGCATGTCTCTTCACCATCTTGCCACAAGTCAAGGCCAAGGTACCTGCAGGACGGCCCTCTGGCACAGGATAACTCCACACTATGCAGGATGTCTGCCAGAGTACTTAAAAAGAGGTTTACAAGCTGGTTGTTCATGGCCATGCACCATCTGACAAACACTGTTGTCCATTTAAGTGAAGGTTCCCTCCCAGGAATCAGCAGTTTCAGGAATTGCTTGCATGGCTCTTCCTCCCTGTGCAAGACAGCATTGTTTCACCCAAAGGCAAGTTACCTTGTGCTGTTGGGAAATACAAGTGTGCATATGGGCAGTGATCACAGAGGACTCTATGTCCTATAGAACAAACTCCTGAGCTGTTATGCTGAATTCTTCTGTTGCCTTAGCTTTGCAAATCTTGTTTAAAATATCAGTCTTCAAAAAATTAAGATTACAAAGTCTGCTTATCTAGGAAAGACCAACATATATGTCATATTCTAGCTATTAGCCCCTAAATTGGAACCTCTTTAAATCTGGTTTAGGATGCTTACTCTGACTGAAATTTAAACCAGCCTTCAAAATATATCAGTGGAGTTACACAGCTTGGGTTTCAACTGACCTAAGGTTTTGCTCATAGCATTTTTATGACTTGCACACTGATAAAGAAAACTGCAAGGTGCTTTATTTTGTAATCTAACTAGCATTTGAACTGTAAAATCATACTTTGGATGCTGAAAGATTTTTGTCAATACTGGCCCACAGACTTAGCATTTCCAAGAACCTGACTACTGCAGAAATAAACTTTTAAAGACCACATTGATGAGTTTCGCTCTGAACTGGCTTATTGACAGAGATGACAGTGGCTGTGTTTATGCAAATCTTACCTAAATTAGGGTCAATGTTGCTAACACCAGAACAGAATCCTGACTTTGCTGATTTATAGTTAGAAAAGGTGAAGGTTCAAGTGAACTAAAATTCAACTGTCAGCAAAACTGCATAGTCCAGGACAGACACAGGAAATTTGAAAGTAGATATGTACAATTAATTTTACTGCTTAGCTAGTTCTGAAGATTTGGTGCAGTATTTGCTTGTGGAGTTTCTTTGCCTCTCGTCTGTATATTTAAATTTCACAGTAAGAATTTTCTGGTTCAATCTCGGAAACTGCCTGCTTGCACTCTGTCAGGCTGGAGAACAGAAGCACTCCCTAGTAGGCAGAAATGACAGCATTATTTTTTTTCACCTTTGAATAAAGTGGTTTTTCTCTACAATGATACAATGAGCTAACAAGATCTAACAGGTGTAGGTATGCACCCCTCTGCTACATGAGAGGTGGTAATGCTTCTATATTTTCTTGCTGAAAAAATAGATGGTTTTTTACTTCTCAATGTGAAACCCTTGTGGAGAGAAGACACTCTTGTTTTACCTTGCCCTGACTGTTTGAGGTCAGAGCTACAACCACCATAGGGTTTACTTTTTCTGGGTGTACTAAGATAAAGACTGACATTTGTCTCTGAAAGAGTTTTTGATTAATAAAATGATTATAGTGTAACTTTTTCATTGTAAAAAATATGCCAGCTTTTGCAGTGAAGATATACAAATGGTTTACTTATGTCCTTTATCTGAGTTATCTATGGCATGGAAGGCAGGAATATCACAGCTAGTTAGATGCTTTCAGTTTTGTTTTGTTTTCTTCGCTCAATAATACTTGCACACACAAGTGCACAGAGGGTAGAAGTGTCATTTCCCCAACATATTTAATCTTAAAAGAAGGTAAGCTACAACATCAAATAATGCCTTTGCGATAACATAACTACAGGCTTGGCAACAGTTTCTGACCTTCGTAATAATGATACTCAGAACAAAACAATAGGAAAACAATTGGCTAGAAGAACAAGGAAGCCCAAATACAAAGAAATTTCTTAGAAGACTTAGGTTCACATCTTCACTGAGTGAACCAAACTCTTGGCTTTTAGAGATGTAGAGATGTAACCCTGCAAGATAAAATTTGCATGAAAGTTTATTGCAAGGGTGAGAAAGAACCATAAAGACAAAACCTTCAGCCTCTTTCGGTAAGGCCCACCTTCAGTTTAGGAAACATTCAATCGGGGATGAACTCATTTACATTCCTCAGTTTGGTGAACTTGACCATTTGCAGAAGTGTTTCTCTGAATTGCATGAATGATGCTTTAGGAACTGTACTTGAGATGTGTTACAAAAGGGCACTTTTTCTTCTTGTTCCTCATATTAAAACTCCTTACTCTGTCTAAATATCAAAGTGTTTGTCACTTTTCCCACAGCTCAAGATTACTAACTCTTGGTTCCTTGCCTTCCTGAGTCCTTCTTCTCCTCACACTCAGTCTACAATAGAAATTAGGCATTTGTTTTATTTGCTTTTACTCACTTCAGTCATCTCAGTAGAAATTCAGACAGTCCAGGAGGGGTTGAAAACCCAGCAGGAGCTCTGTACTGAGAATCCCTAAGTTTTCTCCAATTTTATCTACAGCTAGGTCGATAAAAAGTATTCTAACCCTTTAGCTCTTGTTACTGCTTTTTATAGTATGAAACTGAGTAAGTAAAAAACATAAAATAAAAATATTCTAAAAAGCAGTTTTTTAAGAAAAAACAAAATATATTCTTCAGCTACACTTGCATTGATGAAAAACTATTAATAGGATTTTCCTAAGTGCTTACAATAAAATCTGTGCTTTCACTTTGCTTCATTCTGAATCTTTTTGCAACTGAGTTGAAATTGCATTTCAGCTTATTTTTCCTGTAACCTGAAGCATGCCATCCTGCACTCTTCAGCTAGAAGGGTGTCTTTCTAAAAGCATAACAATATCACAGAGTTTATGCAATAAGAACTTTTTTCCCTATGCAATAGTGCTTTGACAGGTAGTGAACCAAACGTTATGAAACACAATAGGTTTTGAAAGGCTTTCTGCTGCATGATATAGTTTGAGATTTACTTTTTCCATCTCAAATCACAAAACACATCTCAAAAGTTTTTATAAATTGGCAATTCCCGTTTTGACTTTGCTCACGGGCTTTTCAGTCTTTTCACAGGTGTGCCTGACATTTACAACAGGAAGATAATAGATGTAAGAGAGAAAACACATCAGTTTAATTTAGCAGTTCTCTAAAAATAGAGACATCTCTACTGTTACTCTTCCATAGCAAAGAAATAACATAGATATCTTGTGATTTTTTGCTGTTTGATTTTCAGTACACCCTTTAATGTTTTATTTATCATCTTTTGTCAATTGAAGGGAAAGGAATCACTATTCCTGTCAGAAAAGCATTGAGCAACTGTCACCTTAGCTTATGGTTACAGCTTGGATGAAAACCTGATGCCACTGAATTTCCAAGTGAGTTTTCTATGCCAAGTGCCATAAGCCAGTGAGTACAAAGAGTAGCAAAAAAATCCTACATGGATTTAGTGAGCATTACTCCAGAAGTTGTTTAGTACTTAATATGAGACTAC
Source organism: Edolisoma coerulescens (assembly GCA_013397115.1). Classification (NCBI taxonomy): domain Eukaryota; kingdom Metazoa; phylum Chordata; class Aves; order Passeriformes; family Campephagidae; genus Edolisoma; species Edolisoma coerulescens. The sequence goes on from VWZW01002569.1 coordinate 1,717,502, forward strand.
TATACATCCCTCCACTAAGTATTTCAGAAATAAGGCAAGCAGAAAAGCTTAACATTTCTCCTATGTCAGAAGCTTGAGGACTGATGTAAATGTCAATATGACTGCATCATGTCACTTTAAGAATTCTTACTGAGTTTTCGTTTCAGTCTATCTGTATGTCCATTGGTCTGTCATATTTTAAACATAGCTCTCCCAAAAATAAAGCAAAACCATGTGTTTCTAACAGGGAAATTTATGTAACAGGACTATATTTTTACAGATTATGCTTATGAAACCATAGCTTATGGGGGATGTTTTAAAATCCATGCAAGCTTCACTGATTCAAATTGTGTTTGAAACCTGAAATTGAAAGGAAACAACTCATAAAATGTAAGAGGACTCTAATTCTAAACCTCTAAAGAGAGATTCTTTTCTCTCTTGATGTATTACATTTTCAAATTAAACCACCAGAGACAGACAGAGACTGCGGGTACAGTGAGGGAAGGACATAAAATTACCCTGAACAGGATGAAAATGTAAACACAGCATTAACTAAACCCCAATAGACGCAGCAATGGGAGCAGTAAAGTACATTGAAATGGTGGTTCCAGCAGCTTAACCTGGTATCGTGGTTTCACCCCAGCCAGCAGCCAAGCCCCACACAGTCGCTCGCTCAGCCCCCACTAGGCAGGATTGGGGAAAGATTTGAAAGGGTAAAAGGAAGAAAACTTGTGGGTTGAGACAAAGACAATTTAATAGGGAAAGCAAAAGCCGTGCACACAAGCAAAGCAAAACAAGGAATTAATCTTCTGTTTCCCATGGGCTGACAGGTGTTCAGCCATCTCCAGGAAAGCAAGGCCCCATCACATGACAGGGTTATTTGGGAAGACAAACACCATCACTCCAAATGGTCCCCCCTTCCTCCTTCTTCCCTCTACTTTATATATCTTTCATGTACCCCCAACTTTCTTGCCAGTGTGGCACTACAAGAAGCAGTGTGGTGGCTCTATGTAAGCCCTGCTCAGCAATAACAAAACTATCTCTCTATTGTCAACTCTGTGTTCAGCAAAAATCCAAAACATAGTCTCATACAAGCCACTGTGAAGAAAATTATCCCAGCCAAACCCCACACACCTGGGCATTTAAAAAGCAAATGATTACAAGTAAGGGTGAATCAGAACAGGAATTTCATCTATTCCAGGCTTTCCTGACAAGAAATTCAGGATTAGAGCCTGAGAGAATCTGGCAAAAGGAAAGACGAAATTGGGAGAAGGATTTTCTGTACTCCATTTTTCCCCAAGAGGCCAATTGCCCTCAAGAATGACATGCCACATCAGTCCTGTGTGCTTTGCATGCCCCCTTCTCCCCTGCAGAAGACTCTAAAGGAACCACCACATCACTATTCTTTTGCTCATTGTGATGGACATCTTTATTCCTGAAACCCATGTCAAGGGACCTGGGTAGGTCTCTTTGGAGAGCTCTTGTAGGCACATAGCCACAAAGTCTGGTGTCTTTCAACTCCAATTCAACAGGTGCCTACATTTGGAGGCACTTACGTTTTACTGGCAGTAGCATTCCACGAGTGCATAAAATGTGCCTTTAGCCAGGCCATGAATGCTGACACTGTTTTGCATTCGGCAGCATCTATGCGTGCATTTTTTATCTTCTTCTTATCAAGATGTACTCTCAGAAAAAGCAAATACAGAAGAAAATACATTTGAGATTAACACAAACCAAAATGTGAGACATATTAGATAGCTTTATGACCAGTGTGACAGATTTAATGGAAATTTTCACCTATACTCCTCCCTCCCCAAGTACCTGTAATTTCTATAGGAAGAGTATCTAGGGGCCTGTGATAGCAAATATCTTTCACTTGCAAAGGTATAGTGTTAAGAGGTCTGTGGATATTCTGATATAGACAACAATTTTCTGTTTGTTTTGAGAAGTATAGAGTTGTTAGGCACAAAGGGTGCTACTTGAGAACGATTTTTGAGGCAACAGACTTCATGAATAAGTATTTGCTGTGGTAAGTCACAGGCAGATGAATTGAAATAGAGAGCATTAAGGCTTTTTCCCCAAGAGTTATGTGACAGTGAGAGCTTTTTCAAGTTAGCCTGAAAAATGAAGAATTAGTTTAATTCTTGATATAGCTCCCCTGACAAGAACTGAATTTCATTTGCAACGGATTTGGCTCAAAGGCCTTTTTGCAATTGTGCTCATTTGATGATCCCTTCACTACTTGAAACATGTTTGCACTGTGTCATGTGCAGGATATATGTACATCTCGGACATCTTTGCAATTCCTATTTTCTTGTTACTTTTTCTAGGCTTCCAACAACTCAGCTGGAAGCAACATTAGTCAAGATCACTTTCTTGATACTGACTCTCACCACTTCTGAATATTTTTGGCTGACATTTGAAGCACTATGTCAAATAGATCAGATCAAGAAAGAATCTCAATAAGCCCCCACTGAGCAGCTTGCTGCTGTAGCTGTACCTTTTTCTGGATCTGCACTTGGGTTTTCCTGAGTTGATTATGTCTTTACTGCACTGAAGCCTCCAGGAGAGACTTCACATTTGCCAGGTCTCAGGAACCACCAATGGTTCAGAAAGCAAGTTTTTCAGTAAAAGCCTCTCTCAGAAAGAACAGTTTTTGTCAGAATGGTTATTTCTAGCTGTAGAGTTTCCCAGCACCATGGGCTGGGCTCTTTGAGGGACGGACCGGTTACACTGCTCATGGCCTATGACCACACAGATTAAAGGTCTTTTTTAACAAGATATGAAGTTAAGTGACACCAGCTGGCACCTATGTTTTTTAATCTAACCTCCTACAGCAGGGCTATTTTGCAACAAGACACTTGGAATAAACAGTGCAGGTGATGAGAGTCCACAAGCAGGAGTGTGCCTGAACCCACCCTCTGCCTCCTATTAAACAGCAGAGATGTGCCCACAGTTATCGGCTGACTTGGCCTAGCGCCTCTTCAGCCCTTATTGTAACTCTTCACAGAACCTGCTGTAGATCTCTCCTCTGCCTTTCTGGGCATTCGTTGGCATTTCTTCACTTTTTCAACACTGTACTTTCGTACTTTTGCCTCTCTGTACTTGCAGCTTAACGAAAGCAAGCACACATGTAGCACATTGAGGTGTGGGCTCTTTTCTGCAGCTGCTGAATGCTACTACGCTGCTTAAAATAAATAGGCTAAACCATGAGCTATTGCATCTGCCGAGAAAGATCTATGTAGACCAGACAGTGAAAGCATGGGTCTGCTTTGCAGACTGCAAAACTGAAACTAATTTTGCAGAATTACAGATGATGCAAATAAGACAGCTGCAAACAGAACATTTTTAAATAACTTACATTTTGCAGAAACGGAAGCTCAGTAGTTTTTCTTCTTGGTAGAAGAGGCCGTCTCCAGCCTGTAAACCAATCCAGGCAACTGCAATCTGTCCCTGGCTCTCACGGCTTTTTCCTTATATTCTGCTTATATTATAAATATAGCAAGAGTCATTGAATGCATGTTCTCCTTTCCCTAAGTTGAAAACAAATGAAAAAAAATTTAAATCCAGCCCTTACTTGAAATGGATCACTGTTTAGGTGGGGGGGAAAAAGGTCAGAAGATATTGTGCACTACAGAAATCAAGGTCATGACATCTAGAGTAGATACGATGGATTTAGCTCATGGAGAATCTATGGACTAGCGATCTCACGCAGACATCAAATGAATTTCAACTTGTGATATGTGATTTTGTTTATGTTACAGTAACATAGGAGGTGTGACAATGAACAGACTGCAGAGCAATCTGGACAGGCGGGATTGATGGGCCAAGGTCAATGGTGCGAGGTTCAATAAGGAGAAATGCCAAGTCCTGCACTTGAGTCACAAGGACCCCAAGCAGCACTACAGGTTTGGGGCAGAGTGGCTGGGAAGCTTCCCAGTGGAAAAGAACCTGGGGGTGCTGGTTAACAACAATCAGTGCTATGATTTAATTGACATGTGGTGTTTGCTCAAAGGCTGGACTTCATGATCTTGGAGGACTTTTCCAACCTTAATGATTCTATGATTCTAAGTATCAGAAAACCATTCAGCAGGGGAAAGGTAGCTGTTCCAAGATAGGAAGAAGTGAGACTGGTAAAACATTATGATGATTTGGAGGGAGGCAAGAGTTTTCAGAAAGTAATTTTAATGGATTCAGTGGATTCAGAGAAAATCTGTCAAACTAAAGAATTTTTGTTAGTTGATTAATAGAGGACTTATGTTCTTAATTTCTGTTTTGACATATTGCTTTTCTCACTTGACATTTCTCCTCTAGGTTTTCAAGCCCGGTGTTTATGATATGATCCAGCTGGCTTACAGGGATCAACAACCCACCTGTGAATAATGGTTAAAAACGAATCCCACCTGGACGTTTTGACGCTGGCAATGCTCCAGAATAAAACTGTCTCCGTCACTCTCCCAGTTGTGTATACAGTGGTGGCTCTGATCAGCATCCCTGGAAACTTGTTCTCCCTCTGGGTGCTCTGCTGTCACATCAAACCCAAAACACCTTCTGTTATCTTCATGATCAACTTAAGCATAACAGACCTTATGCTGGCCTGCTGTTTTCCCTTCCAGATTATTTATCACATCCAAAACAATGACTGGAGATTTGGCAAGACTCTTTGCAGCCTTGTGACAGTGATGTTTTACTCCAACATGTATTCTTCCATACTGACCATGACCTTTATCAGCATGGAGCGGTACATGGGTGTGGTACACCCCTTGAATCTGGTTAAGTGGAGAAAAAAAAGGTATGCCTTGGCTGCCTGCCTAGCTATGTGGATTTTCTTGCTACTAGCCTTCTACCCACTGGAAACTGCAGATCTGACCTATGAAGTGAAAGAATTAGGGATTATAACCTGTTTTGATGTCCTAAAATGGGATATGCTGCCCACCTTTGCAGCTTGGGTAGCCTTTCTCCTCACTTTATTCATTGTGCTCTTCCTGATCCCTTTCGTTGTGACAGTTGGATGCTACATTGGTATCATTAGGAAGTTAATTCAGACATCAAGCACATATGGTAATAGGCAGAAGACTAGATCCATATACCTGGCGACAATTGTCCTTCTGGTGTTCATCACTTGCTTTGCCCCCAATAACTTCATCCTATTTGCGCATATGATCAGCCGCCTATTTTACAACAGCAGTTTGTACCCTGCCTACAAGCTCACCTTGTGCCTCAGTTGCCTCAACAACTGCATAGATCCCTTCATTTATTATTTTGCATCGAAAGAATTTTACCAAAAATTCATGCAATTGTTTTGCCATAAGGTACTGCTCAGTGACAGCTTGGAAAACAGAAGGGAAAGTTTATTCTCTGGCCGGACCATGTCTGCCAGATCGATGTCAAGCGGACCTATGGATGGGTTAGAGGGAGTAAGGGTCAATTTGCAAAGGCAGGAAAGTGTTTTTTAGCTTTCCAAATTCCCAGACGAAAGACACCTGTGAAACTCATGAGTAGACACAGAAGGCCTTTTGAATGGCCATGCTGAAAATACCTTGCTCCAGTGACAGAACTCAAGCTGTACTTAAATTGCACTTCAGCATTTTCTGATCAGAAATGGAAATGCTAGAGGAACTGAGTTTATTCAAGAAGGCACTGAAGCAAATCCAACAGGGTTAGCCTGGAAATAGCCTTGTTGCATAAGACCAAGGGACAGGTTTAGAACAAAAGTTACTCTCAGGTTGTATGACAGTTAACCAAAGACTTGTGATTCTCAGTGAATGTGAAATATTACTCTACATGAATTAGAACATACACCAAAGCTGACTGGGGAGTTGTTTTTCTAAGCAATGTGCTAAGCTTTGTTTTTGCTTTTTTATTATATTTCTTGCTGTATTTCTACAAAAGAAAGAATAAAAGTAGCATGGCATTTTACCATTAATGCATAATGCACAGCCACTGTGAATTCACCACAACACTCATCCAACTGCTCATCAGAGTCAAACCACACTGACACTTGAAAAGGTTAGGTTGACTCATATTATTTATTTCAATTCTATACAGCAAAACATCTAATACAATGAAAGGAAAGCTACAACTAACAATGTTTGCAAATACTTCTGCTTTTCTTCAAGTTATTAATTTCTCAGGACTGTGGGGAGCAGTTTTATTTAGGAAACAGACTTTCCCACATTAACCTATTACAGTATCAATGTTGCTTGTATGTGGTTAGTATCAACTGGTCATTTTCACCAATTCACTGTAGGCTACACATAGAAGAAGCATCCCCCTCAGCAGAATTTAGCTTTACATAGTGCCTGGGGAGTGAGTTTTTCTTCCTTACAGAGATGGTGTGGATTATAAACCAGCTGGATAAATGAAAAATCAGCCACAGACTGGAGAGTGATTCTGTGCCAGCAGAAACCAGCTGAAAACTTTTCCTGATGGCCAGATGTCAGAAACTGACTTCTTTCAGGCAGGCAAAAAGAAAGAAGAAAAAATAGAGGAAAAAAAGGCTTGAGAATGGGAGCTGTACCAAACATCCTGAAAATAAGCTATGGCAGGTAGATTGAGCAGTCCTGTGTTTGGAACCCTCCTCTGAAATATCTTTCTACAGCTTGTTTGCACATTCTGTGCCATGTTTAATTCTTCTCACATATCAACAGCTGCCTGTGTGCTTGGAAAGAGAACTGCTACAGAACATGGACTGGAGACAGACAAAAGCAAAGCTTTTCTTGTAGTATTTATAGCTTTTTACCTACATTTGACCCTCATTGCAAAGGAGAGCCACAAACTACCTGAGAACACCAGACAAGTCCTCCTCACACGCAAGACAAAGCTATACCATATTCTGCTGTGCTGCAACCCCATCCAGCACTGAGGAGGAAGCTGTCTGCGGCACTGTGGATAGTTGGTTCAGACATCACATGCTGCACTGACGCCTGAGCTCCAGTGCCTAAGTAACAGGCAACACCCAACGCCCTTAAAATCTGCCATTTTTCTTTGGGTATCTCATGATTAAAAAACAATTTTCCATCACTAATTACCATTAATTTCTTCACAACAGAGGGTGGAAAACTACAATATGCACAGTGAGATATTTGAATGTCCTATCTTCTGCTAAAGTACTGTCAGTTTTTTGGAGCGGAATAAATGTGAGCGGACCTAGCACTACCGTTTACAAGCCAATGTGAACATTCAATGCTTGTGGTATTTCACAGTGTTAGTTTTAATTGATCTGCACATTTTCTGTGTACAAGGCCAACCTTAGTGATATGTAACCCACCTAAACCCTCCCATCAATTTGCCTGGAAGCTACCCTTTGCTATCCATTTTCACATGATTCCAGCTTTCTCACTATCACAATTATTTAGTTGTTTTCTGCATTTTTTTGTGGCAGAAATTTTTTTGAATTTTATACTGAAATCTCTCTCCTTTTTCTTTTTTTAACATGGAAATATTTTTACATTGAGAGCCTTTGCTTCTCCTACATCTAATGCAGACTTTGACTCTGTTTTATCTTGAACATGGTCCTCAAGTGCATAGTCCCTCCTAAAATATGCTGCAAAGTGCCTGAACTGTAACTGACACAAAATAGAGCCAAAAGGGCAGAAACCTTGCACTTTGGACATCAACTGCTATATTTTGAAAAATAGTTAATTGCTCCTTTTTCAGGAGAGAAAAGATGCTCACAACTGACTGAAAATGTTCTCTCTAGCCTCATGCAGCTCTTCATAACCCTTCATCTCTCTTCTGACAATGTTTAAAAAGGAACAGGATGGATGCCTCATTCAAGTACACTTCACATTCATGCCATTTCACTAACTAGCCTCTAGTTAGCTCAGATTCCTCTTTGGGTCAGTGGGATTGTTCCTTGAGAAAGGAATATAAAAATGAACCCAGCAACAGCAATCCTTTGAGTCTGATGGTGTATACTGTGAAGTCTTGGAGAGTTTTTATTAGAGAGGAAGAGAATAAATTATTATTAAAAGTGGCCCATCATACTGTTCTTTGATCCTGGAAATATATTCTTCTGGGGCATCATAAGAATAATGACTTCTGCCCTCCTTGATCAGAGGGTGTGAGTTGACATCCATATATATATATACACATAAAAATATATACACATAAATGTACATTGCAATTTGTGAGATTATTGAGAAGTTCATGTCCATACTACCCTCAGTTTGAAGAATACGGGCCCTGGGCAGCTTGCTTACTTGTAAGCATTACTATGTAGTTAATGTAATTTTACTGAAAAGACAAGAATATAAAGGCTTCTGTTTGTTTTTGAGGTCGAGAGGGGAGTTTGTGTTTTCTTTTGTGCTTTGTTTTGTTTTGTGTTTTTAATTACCATATAGAAATTTAATCCATGAATGTGCTTGAACTTTTTTGTACATATAATGATAATAATTAAAAAAATAGAAAAAAGCACATTATTTAAGATTCATTTCCTTGTTTTTACCTGCCACGTGTGAAAAACTTCTAAACATAGAAGATAGCAGGGAGACCAAGTTATGGAATAAAATTAATCTGTTTCTCATTGTTATTGGGGGGTTTTTTCAGGTTGTTGGTTTTTTTTTTAATATATATGTATATATATATTAGAAGTTCACATTGTCATGGGCCCTTCACACAAATTTTAAAAGTATCACTACTTTAATGACATGTTGGCTAACTTGAATCCTCCTCCTTGCCCAATAGGTGCACCAATACATATATTTTTTAATTTCTCTGCATTTCTGAGGGAGCCTAGCCCTCAGAGCCTGTTCCACCCCCAGCCTGGAGCATGGCATTGGAGGAAACTGGGAAGGGACAGCCAGAGTCAGTAGTCATGGAATCAAAGAATCATAGAATATCTCAAGTTGGAAAGGACCCACAAGAATCATCAAGTCCAGCTCCTGGCCTTGCACAGCACGATCTCCAACAGTCACCCCATGCGCCTGAGAGCACTGTCCAAACACTTCTTAAGCTCTGTCAGGCTGGTGCTGTGACCACTTCCTTGGGGAGCCTGTTCCAGAGCCCAACCACCCTCTGGGTGAAAGAATATTTTCCTAATATCCAAACTAAACCTCCCCTGACACAACTTCAGGCCAATCCCTTGGGTCCTATTGGTCATCAGAGAGATCAGTGCCTGCCCCTCCTCTTCTCCTCACAAGGAAGCTGTATCTGCAATGAGGTCTCCCCTCAGTCTCCTCTTCTCCAGGCTGAAGAGACCAAGTGACCTCAGCCGCTCCTCATACAGCTTCCCCTCTACGCTCTTCACCATCTTTGTAGCCCTCCTTTGGATGTTCTCTAAGAACTTTATGTCTCTCTTATATTGCGGCACCCAGGACGCAAGGTAAGGCCACACCAGCACAGAGAAAAGCAGGACAACCGCCTCCCTCAACCAGCTGGCGATGCTGTGCTTTCATAAATGTTCCCTAGACTGACTCTGTTCCATTTTGGGTTCCGTGTCTGTTTGGCTACATATATGGTGATACATGAGAGGGCCAGAGATTATCCTGAAGTCAACTCATCACTTTTTGTCACTTTTTCCAGCTCAAAGTGTTTAAAACAACATGAGGTCTACATTGATATCCACCAGGGTCTTGATTCTCTAAGGTGATGGTTAGGGTATATGCTACATATCCAAAGGTGGGTGGGACAGCACAAACATTTGAGTGTGAAATTCAGTTTTGGTGAATGTGAAATAATGCACACAGGGAAATCCAGTCAGAGCTTTATGTATAAAATGATGTTGCTTGTCAGACAACTATGAATCATGATCCGTAATTCCATTCATCAGATCAGCATCATAGAAATCCATGGTTCACCCATACCTGGTTAACTCTGTGCACTTCTGGCCTCTGTCACAGATAGGATCAACAAGGACTGGAAAAGATTGAGGTAAGAGCATATGGTATGATCGAAGGAATTAATTTAAAATCTTAGAAGTTAAATAGTTTAGGACTGTTCATCTCAGAAAAGAGACAATATAAGGTAGGTAGGAAAGAGGCCTACACAATCGTCAGTGAAGTTCAAAAGCTGACCTGGATGAGTTACACTGCCTTTGCCCAAGCAACAATTGGTGAGCAACATATTAAGCTGATGAGATCTAGGCTTAAAACCAGAAAAAGTTAGTATCTCTTCTTACAACACATAGTATAATTAGAAAACACTTTGCCAAGAATGTTGTGGATGCACATAGTACACCAGTCCAGAGAGACTGAAAAAGAACATGAAAAAGAAATCCACTGTAGGTTACTAAACAGGCAAACCACCATAGGCCCAGGAAAATCCTGAGGATTAAAATCATCAGAGGCTGGAGGAGTACCAAGAGGAAGTCATATTATGTGATTGCCCTGCTCTCCCATCTCTTGAAATGCCAGTGTTTGAGGCAGGACACCATAAGCAAGACAACCCCTTGGCTCCACTCTGCTCAGTCTCACACTCCCGGTTAAGGCCTGCCAGAACCACCTTGGAGCCTGGCCTCTTCCACCCTGCCTGCTGGGGTGCTGCCAGTGGGAATTCAGCCTGCTACCATCTTGGAAGAGGCTATTCCACAGTCAGGGGAGCCTGGGGCACAAGCTTGATCATCTGTCACTTAGCCCTTTCGACAAGTCACAGAATCACAGGCTGGCTGAGGCTGGAAGAGACCTCTGGAGATCACCACGTTCAATCCCCCTAACCAAGCGATCTCTCACGTTCAGGTAAAGACGAACTTGTGTCTTGCCCTTCAACAACTCTCTCCAGGTGCTTGTAACAATTAATCAATTTTGCTTCAAAACACATAATAATAAATTCAATTTCTGACATATTTTCTCACCTCTGGTCTCATTTTTTCCATCACGTATCTCTCTCAAAGGCTGTTGGAGCTGACTAGCAGCAGACCTCCTTGTCCAATTGGGGCAGGGCAATTCACTGTTGCTGGGGTTTTTTTAACTTCTCAGGCAGCAGCCTAGTCTGCTCTTCAAAGCTCACAGCTGCATTAGTGAAGAGTGGAATTCTCTGGCATGAATTGTCACAAATACATTGGCAAATACACTCTAGTGTAGCTTTTCTGAAAAAAAAAGGTAACAAAATCTTTTTAAATGACCTGAAAAATTCCTCTAGAAAACCTAATTTAAGATGCTATGACCTGAAGAAGTCCATTAAAATAATCAGTTTTATTGGTAAAATTTTTAGATGTATCTAAAGCCACAATTCTTTTAAGAGCCCCAAATGAAAATTCTAATGTAAAATGACTCTCACAAGAATGATTAGGATATAAGCCTTGGTTATTGTACTTAGTAATTAAATCCATCCTGAAAAAAAACAAGAACCTTTTATAGGAATAAATATACTTTCCTCATTTATGCTGCAGTTAATAGTCTCAGAAGGAGTTATTGAGAGCAAAATTTCAGTCATACTATTAATTTTGATATATTTGGATTACTTTCATTCTGGATTAAATTTTTGCAAGTAAAGTGTTTTCTTCTTGAATCTACAAAGTGGAATTATGGAGTGCATAACAGAGTACAGCATAATGCTTAGTTGAAATATCTTTTTTAAAGCTTTCTTTTTTATTTGACAAAAAAACCCCCAACCCTGCATAACTGAAGTCTGGACTGCTACTGAACTGGTCTTTCATGACTTAGTTGCAAGTCTTCTAGTATTTTTCCTTAAAGTCCAAACAGCTGGAATATGTTATCAAATGAGGAGACTCTCAAGCCTCTTTAATTATAAAACAAGAAGTTCAGAGCTGCCAGACAGAATACCTTTCTAGCTTTTAGCATAAATAAATACCTCAACTCCCTTCTTGACTGTTTTAGCTCATGATGATGTCTTGCAGTCAGTCTTTTTCTTCTGCAGAAATTTTCAGCATGGGGACACTGATGGTTCTCTTTTCTCAGTTTCTGCACCACTGCCCACATAACCTGGCTCTGGCATGCCCCAATTTGCAGAAAGAAAAGTGCACGTTGCCCTACTGAGAGCTACCCAAGCTAATTGTCCTTTGGAGCTTTTCTCAGTATATTCCACAATCTTAACTGCTGTTGTTGGGTATGGTGGAGTAACAGAAAAACGGAGAAGTGTTTTTTCGAGTGCCTTGAATCTGAGGAAATGTAAAGGTTTTTCTCCTCTGCTATGTACCTGAGCAGCTTTATCAAAGGAGAAAGCACATGAGACTTACATGAAGTATAAACAGATTCAAGCCAGAAATGGGAGAGGGGTTAAAGAAGTAACTTCTGTGGCAGCGGGACAGAGAATTACTTAAAGTGACTGCAGAGAGACACAGGAAGTTAGTTCTTGCAATAAGCTATGTGCAGTTAGGGAATGTCTGTAAATAATTTTCTTCATAAACAGCCACTTTCATTTTAGAAACATGGCACCTTTTCAGCAGAAAAGCTGGAAGCAGCAGTAAAACTTCAGATCTTTGCTGTAAGGAAAGGAATGTGATTAACAGACAAATAAACACTATCGAGATACAGAACAAACATCTCACAGAGTGACTCAAACCTCTGAAAATGTGGGCTTGCCATGCACAAAAGGTGTAACTTACCTGATCAAGTGTTGCCCTAAGCATCTTATTGCTTGGCAGCATTCATGATGACTGTCTCCTTCGTTTCCTAAACATACATGATAGCTGCTTTGGTTTTTGGTTGCATTCAGACATCCAGATGTCAGTAAATCTCTGTGTTATCACAGACACACATTACAAAAGCAATGTTGGTATCCCACAACTGTTACCATCTTCATCTTGACAGCTGTCTTTGGATTTTGCCATCTTCATGCTTGTAACAGCAGGTTACAATAATATTCCTGGGGATCCCAGCAAGCACTGAAATAGGCTGTAGGTCTTTCTTACCTCCCCAAACTCACATGGCTTCAGAAAATAAAGGAAAATATATAAGTTAGTAAGTTAATGTATAAGTTAAAGCCTCTTCCCATCATTTACCTCTACAAAGAGTCTGTCTACCTTCTCAATTAGAAACTCTCTATGGAGTGCAATGGCTTTTTCTCCCTCAAAATGTTTCAGCACCACAACACCTCTGGCTTGGTTTCTCCAGTTCCTCATTATTGCCAACATGCTGACATTTTTTCCTTTCCCTATTTCATCTTGCATTCCATAGTATATGCAGAATGCATTGGTATCCCACCCCATTTTGATGAGTAAGGCAAACTTCTCTGTACACTTTCACATAAAGTGTCCATATGTTTGAGCTTTTTTAAATCTTCAAACGAGTACAAAAGTAAGTTAAAATACAACATATAATTTTTCTTCGATTGATACATCTGATAAAATTGAGATGATAGAAGACAGAAATCTGACAGTATTTATTTCCATATTCAATAAAGGTATTTGGTTCATAGGGTAGAATTATTCCTGTTCTTATAACCATGAATATTTGCTGGAGGAGCCTTAAGCTCTCTGGCAATCATATCTTAGCACTTATTAGAGTGCTTATGGTGTCTCTTTATCGCTCCAATCTCAATGCATCTCTTTCAAGATATTGCTAGACCTATTGCCATTCACGTCAGCTCTGACTGTCCCTAAATGCACACACCTGCACGCACACACCTGCGTCCATTGCTCAGCCTGGAGAAGAGAACGCTGAGGGGGAGACCTCATGGCAATTCACAGCTTCCTCTCGAGGGCAAGCGGAGGGGCAGGCACTGACCCCTTCTCTGTGGCCACCAGCGACAGGACCCAAGGGAACGGCCTGAAGCTGTTCTGTCATCTAATCCCTAAAATTAAAACCAGGAATTTGAGCGTTTGGGGTGTGTGGTCTTTAGTCCTTAAAAGCTATAGCATTTAAGAGGCACTTCAAAGATAAAGTGCGTGACCAAATACGTAGGAAAATGACGGGACGCACTGCCCTCTAGTGGAGATTTAGATAACAAATGTAAGAGCTCCACAGATGTTCTTGACCTTGGAGCCTCCGAAGTTACTTTCTGGAAGAGCTGGAGTCACAGTTGAGCAATCAATATTCTCTTCTCTGCATCTTATTTTCACTTTCCCTAACTTTATACCGTTGTCTTTGCAGTTACCATGACACTGTACAAGAAGCAGGAAGACTTATTTTCCATACTTAGGCAACTATATATTTGTATCTTACATCACATATGTGTACATGTATTTTTTTATAAACACACACACACACACATATAGATAACATGTGCATGCAGCATATATAATATATATATTATGTATATACACATTTTCCCCAAAACATTTTATGTACTTGTTTATGCATTTTTTCAAATTTAAATAATACAGAACCAGTGTGTTTTATAGTCGAAACACTGTTTCCTTTTGTCTAGAGATTATGTAAGTGTTAATTGAAGTGAGAGTGGGGAAATGCTGAGATTAGAGGTGGACCCTGTACATGCAGCACTAACCAGTCATATGACTTCAAGAGAGGCTCATGGATTCAATATAATCCACTGGCTGTCAAACACACAAACACACAGATATCTAGGGATGCTGACAGCATCCTAGATATCTCCTGTCCCAGAGACTACAGGGTTATTAGATTATACCCAGTCTTCCCTTCTGAGGCTGCTTGTTGGCCTCAAGCTCACAGCACAGTGAAAGGAACCTGCAGACCAGAAGTTGCTCTCAGCAGCAGACATTGGCTGTGGCAACAGCTGAGAAAGTCAGCACTGGCAGCGTGTGTAACTGTAATGCTGCATCTGTGTCACGTAAATCAGGATGTGCTTGCAGCACACCACTTTATCCTGGAAGGGGCTATAGCACATGTTTGATATCAGGTAGAAACTAGCAGGAAGGAAGCGTTCTTTCCTTTCTGCTATCCTGTGTTGTTGCTGTGGACCTGGCAGCTCATCCTCTTGGCCAGCACAGGCACAAAATCTGTCGTTCTTTGCTGCTCTTAGTAGGATTTAGTTGTCTTCACACTGAGATTTTTTTCAGCGCTCTAGGCTTCTCCAGTTGGCAATATCTTTTCTGCAGCAGAGGAAAGCAAAGTAGTTGGTTTGAATTCTTGACATCCTTTCTGCAATTATTCTTGTCAGGACACTCTGTACACTATTTAAATGTGCTGGCCAAGGATGATTCTTTGGGGCTTGGATAATGATTTCTGTATTGTCAAAAGGACGCTTTGTGAATGGCCATGTCCTCCTCCTGGGCATTGCTACATCCATGTTTGATGTAGCTGCTTCTCCTTGTCCCAGGAGACGGACATGGACGTGCCTGACAAACGGGCTGGTGTTCTTCTGGTACTAGTTATACTGCATCCCCTCAGCAGTTGTGAAGTTTCTTCCCAAGGTATGATGTCATTTGATAACTATGCTATGAAGATAAAGATCTTCAAATTAAGTACACATAAAAGCATTTACAGGGACATTACATGTCCTACAGCCTGTGTATTTAAATCTCATTTCATCTGACTTCCTGTGGTCTCCACAAAATGTCTCCATATGATTGTAGTACTACTCTACTTCAAATAGAAAGGAAATTCTGGGAAGTGGTTACATAGAGAAATTGAGATATTACAGGCCTTCCAAGCTGGACAGAAGAGGAGGAAGGAGCATTTGGACCTGAGCTGATGAATTGATAGGGATTCTTAAAAATGGCCTATGAGAAGACAGAGCTAAGCAATAAGACTGGTGAAAGAAATCTAGGGCATCTGCTCTGAAAGCGCTCTGAGTCTGGAAAAATCTAGAATACCCCTTCATAAACCACAAATCTAGTTGAACATGTAAAGCAATCTTAAAATATCAAGGAGAGGGAGTGTTATATGAAGCAGGTAACTCTGCTCAGAAGGCTGATAGCTAAATACAAGCTGTGTATAAAAAGACAAAAATAAAACATAGGACAGGAAATGTTAAATGACACCATGATGTTTTTAAACAGAGTTACTGATGATTAGCTGGTGAAATAGAATCCATCTGCAAACAACTAAAGATCTTTTCCCCTATAGTAATAGAAACAAGAGGTATTAATTACTTCATGAATTGGGCAGACACATTAGACTATGGCAAGAATTTCAGTGGCTGAAAAATGTTCCTTGAAAAACGTAAGTCTGAGATCTTTGAATTGATGAGGTTATCCTAGAAAAGTCAAGCTGCCCTGTGAAAAGTGAAATGCTCATTCCCTTCATAGCAACTTCATAGCTAAGTCCCTAGGATTCACTAATTTCCTCACAACGGAAATGCATTGTTCCCCAAACAAGATGATCCTGTGCTTGCACAGGTGGCTCAGGCAAATTATATATCTGGGTTGAAATACATACACTCATCACAATACACATAAAAGTAGGCACAAGAACTTGATGATCATAGTGTTCTTTACATGCTTGAAGGTGTTACTGTGATGGCCACAGAGTAAATGCATAGACAGAAAAGCAAAGAAGTCCAGAACAAAAATATCGGGGTCTGCAGTTCAGAGCTCTAACTGCTGTTTTGTTTCTGTTCAAAATACCTTGGATATTTGAAAAAGTCAACAGTTTCATAACCAACCTTGGACAAGCTAATCTTTGACTAGCACAGTCAGCCACGACACAAACTTTTCTGATAACTGCTGGTGTCATTGATCTTCCCCTCGGTCAGCTCACTGCAGCCTCACACTTGCTGTGCCTGGCTTGCGACGCTGCCATGGAGCAGTTAGGTCTCCGTCAAACCTCTCCCAGCCGTGGCAGCTTATGTGATGGGGTTTAGCTTTTCTCACAGGGTTCTTTAGTTTGACATTTAGACCAGCGGAAATAACATTTAAAGATGGTAAATGAAAATATGTATTTCAACAGGTTTGTGGTTTTGTCTTTTAAATAAACAAAATCACCATTTGTCATGTAAATTTAACAGAATAACAAATTTAGTAATTACCACTCCTTAAAAATAATAATCCAAGAGCCTCATCTCATTTTCTTCAAAGAAAAAATTCTTTTAGTGGTCTCTGGTTTTGGGCATTGTCTGAACTTTCATGGAAAATACAGAGAAATTCCACATATTTCCCATTTATTTATTTAAGTTTCAAAAAGTCTGTCATGCAAAACAGAATTCAGTTAAGGGAAACAAATCAGGCTTGTTTTACTCTTCAGTTAATGGGATGCCAGACCTAAGAAAGAGGAGTTATGTTGGATGCATCTCTAAAGGCTCTGCAGGTGTCTAGAGACAGATCTGTCTTTGTTCCTCTCTCTCAAAACAAGCTGCCAGGAACAGGTGTTCTTTTATGTCAAGTCCTTCCCTTATACATACACACATATTGGGATGGAGTCACAGCTTCATCGCTCTGTGGCTATGCTAGCCAAACTATATTGGAAGACTGAATAAAATGAGGAAAAGAAGAAAATTTGGCCTATTGGTTTGCTATGCAAACCTTTGCATTATCATTGTAGTCCTCTGGAGTGTCTGAATTCAGTTAATCATGCTTGCTTATATTCAACACAAAGCAAGGCATAGTATAGAAAGATGACTCTGGATAAGGAATGTGTCCCAGATTCTACAAACATCCATACATTGCAATTTCCCTTTCTTTGGTTAGTAATGCAGTCACACGGAAGATGTACATATATTAGAATTTACATTTATGTTAAACTTGCAAAGTCGTAATATTTTTTCCAAGAGGAATAAGTCCACATCTTTTCTTATGTGTGCCAGGAAACATAAGCTTCTGTTACTTGATGAGATCCTTGTCCTTTTATTCCATCAAAAATTATATTGCTATCATATGAAAGATACTATGGTTTTCATTTCTGCAATATCTTTCAGACCCGTCATTTGCATGGAGCAGCATCACACTTCACAGCCCTGAACAAGGAACAGTGAATTTGTTCTGACAAGCTCTAGGACAAGCATAGACTATTCCTTTTTCACACAGGCCTCATCTTCCTAGCCGGCTCTTCAAATATCCCAGAACTATATTCAGTATTATGGATTTGCAGAGGACAGCTGTCCACATTCACAGTTGTATCTAAGGTTTTTACTTCTGTTTTCAATTCAGCAAGATTTCCCTAGGTTCTTTGTATTTTGCAATTATTTGAGAAAAAATGCCTTTAAATTTTCAGTTCTGCTCTCAAGTTACCATCACCACTAAAAAAAAAAATCTAAGTTCAAACCTTAAATTCTCGTATCTAGTATGACGTACAACCTGCCAGAATATGGTGACAAATGGCTGAAACCCATGCACCATGACAGGAGCAGGAGACCCAAGCCTGAGGGGAGCCCCAGCAGCCCCACAAGGCCAACAGAGCCCCCTGTTCCAGCTCCTCCAGGTGCCACAGGAGCCCTAAGTTGTGCTACTGGGAGGGTCCACACATAGGATAGGTAGGTAGGGGGATGTGTGTGCATACAAAAGAGTTTTTCATCCTGATCAGCCAGAGGGGAACCTGGTGCTCTTTGTGCCTGTGCGAGCCCTAAGTGTTCCTGCCCGTGTTGCTCTGTGGGGTTTTCCGTGCCTCCACGTACACACGCCATACAGTGTGTGCATGCCTGCCTGCTGGCAATGCAATCCACGCTCAGCCCTGCTGCTGGGGGCACCTGGGGCAGGGGGCTGTGGCAGCCCCACTTCCACTGGGCTGTCAGATTTGGCAACCCCTAACACAAACCATGGAATCACAGAACGGGAAAGGTTGGAAGGGATCATCTGGTCCAACTTCTTTGCTCAAGCAGGGGCATCCTAGAGCACATTGCACTGGACTGCGTCCAGATGGCTCTTGAGCATCTCCAATGTGGGAGACACCACAGCCTCTCTGGGCAGCCTGTCCCAATGCATGGTCAACCGCACATTAAACTTCTTCCTCATATTCAGGTGAAAATTTCTGAGCATAAGTTTCTGCCTGTTGCCTCTTGTCTATTGCTTGGCACCACTGAGAAGAGCCTGGCTCCACCAATGAGACACACGGTCCATGAGACAGGTGTCAAAAGATCCGATTATTCAATGCAAACTGGTGTTTTAAAAACTGGATATATTTTTAATGCTAGAGGATACATTTCACTTTCTTCCAACTGAGAAAGCATGCAGCATCACACTATTTGAAAGCAATCTGAGTTTTTATGTTTTTTTTCTACTACTTCTTCTACTTCTTCACTTAAGAGGCCAAATACAGGATATTTAAAGCTTGATGATAATGTGACAGGTGATGATGACAATAGAGTCACAGAATCATAGAATGTTAAGGGTTGGAAGGGACCTCAAAGATCATTCAGTCCCAACCACCCCTGACATAGGCAGGGACACTTCCCATGAGACAAGTTTGTACAAGGCCTTACCCAGCCTGGCCCTGCCAGGGATCAGGCATCCACAACCTCCCTGGACAACCTGTTCCAATATCTCACCACCCTCGCAGTAAAAGATTTCTTCCTAATATCAAACCTAAATTTCCCCTCTTTCAGTTTGTATCCCTTACTTCTTGTCCTATCACTACATGCCCTTGTGGTAAGTCCCTTTCTGACTTCCCCATTTTACCCCTTCAGGTACTGGAAGGTTGTTACGAGGTCTCCACGAAACCTTCTCTTCTCCAGGCAGAACAGCCCCAGCTGTCTCAGCCTGTCTTCACAGTGGAGCTGCTCCAGCCCTCATGGCCTCCTCTGGACTTGCTCCAACACTTTCATGTCCTCCTTATGTTGGGGTTCCTTCTAACTAAGAAATTCATGATAACACCTCTTTTCCAAATACTTCATGCCAGCATTAGTGGAGCAGAAGGGATGGAATGTTAAACAAGGCGTGTCTTGTACTTGGCACTGCTGAGGCCACACCTTGAGTACTGTGTCCAGTTCTGTGCCCTTCCATTCAGGAAGGACATTGAGGTGCTGGAGCACATCCAGCTAAGGGCAATGGAGCTGGTGAAGGGTCTGGAGTACAAACCCTGAGAGGAGCAGCTGAGGGAGCTGGGGGTGTTTTGCATGGAGGAAAGGAGGCTCAGGGGAGATGTTATCACTTTCTACAACCACCTGAGAGGAGGCTGTAGCCAGGTGGGGGTCGGCCTCTTCACCCAGGCAACCAGCGACAGGACAAGAGAAAATGACCTCAGGCTGTGCCAGGGGAGGTTTAGGTTGGACATGGGGAAAAATTTCTTCACAGACATGGTGATTGGACATTGGAATGGAATGCTCAGGGAGGTGGTGGAGTCACCATCCCTTGAGGTGTTTAAGGAAAGGCTGGACGT
The DNA here is from genome assembly GCA_013397115.1 of Edolisoma coerulescens. Classification (NCBI taxonomy): domain Eukaryota; kingdom Metazoa; phylum Chordata; class Aves; order Passeriformes; family Campephagidae; genus Edolisoma; species Edolisoma coerulescens. Next base: position 1,737,550 of record VWZW01002569.1, read on the forward strand.
GGCACTCAGTGCCATGGTCTATTGATATGGTGGTGTTCGGTCATAAGTCGGACTCGATCTCAGAGGTCTTTTCCAATTTGATTGATTCTGTGTTTCAAGCCTGCCGTCAGCTGGTGCGCAGGTGATGACCGGCACAGGTGCACCCCTTCCCCTCACGGCGGGCCGGCTGCCGAGCCACTTCCCCCACGGCTGTGGCCCCGGAGTTCTCCGTTCCCTCCCNGGCCCGGGCCTGCGGGGCCCGGCGCCTCCCGGCCCGTCCGCCCCGTGAGACCAGTGGGGGGGAAGCGGGCGGAATTAAGGAGATGCCTCCTTTCTGAAATGCAGTAGGGGAGAGCAAAGGAGGCCGTAACCCGTCATTCAGCCCGTTCAGCTCCTGCGGAGCAGCGTTTCGGCCTCACTGGGTGGGCTGCGGGAGGCTTTTGAATAACATTTGAGTATTACCTGTCCAGCTTAGGTTGCTTAGTGTTACCATTCTTAATAATTCAACCGATAAACTGAACTTAAGTGGAAGGAATTACTTAAAAATAGGGATGTGTGGAGAAGCACGAAGGTTCAGTCATGCAGTAAGTTATTAGAAACATAGCCTGCCTGCTGGGTGTAATAAATGTACAAGTGTAACCCAGAGACAAAAAGTTGGAAGAATAGTTGGGGGTCTTTTTTTGACAAAACCAATCAGAAACTGTCTGGTTTTGTTTTCTGTTTATCATATGTATAAAGGCACATAAAGTGCGGTAAAGCTCCTGAAAGAATGTGCACTGTTGCAGTGAAGTGCTATGGAAGGATTCAATAAAAAAAAAATCCAGTAGTATAATCCTCTGTTTTTGAAGTGTGTAAGTTTATACTATTAGTTTTTATGAAAAGAATAATGACATGATGAGTAGGTTCTAATAATAATGTGATTAGGTTCTAATAAATAAGGGTAAAATCAAATACGCACACCAGTTTTGAAGTTCTGTCTGATTGTTTTGCTTTAGATTGCTTGCAAAGGATATGTGTACACTAAACACTGATAGGAGCACTGGGGGGTTTTTTCTGCATGTGTTTGGGGGGGAGGTGTGTTAAAGTGGGAAAAGCAGATGTCAAATTTCCTACTTGCTTAATATGCCTTGGGAGCAATGTTTAATAACGAGGTCAGATCGACTGCATCACTTTCCTGTGTTACAGGGCCTGCGGTTTGAGGTGGTTCCATCCTGGTTTAAGGAGACACTTGAAAAGTCATCTTTTACAGCCCCTTATGAGTATGCTGTGGAAACGGCAAAACAGAAAGCTCTTGAAGTAGCAAACAGAATGCATGTAGTAAGTTACTATTACAGCAATGAGCTTTTTGGTTTTAGGCGGTGCATTTTACTGTGACTTAATTTGCTTGCGCTGCTTAAGTGATCCCTGAGCCCTCTTTCTCCACTGAAGGCTAATGGATGTTTTCCTGTCATTTGTGCAAGACAGTGTCTTGAAATTGCCTAATCAAAGGTCTCATGCCTGCAGTTCAGGCTTTCCACAAACTGAAGTGGCCTGCATCTTTTGTCAGCATCATACCTGCTCTTGTGTGGGATACATATATTCCATAGTTCCTTTGAACAGTCAGGTGTATGGATGACCTCATTCCAGGTATTTGTAGATTGTAGAGACAGACTCCATGGAAAAACACTGATGTGAGTCCAGTGCTTTGCTGTAGCTTTCACTAAATGAGTGACAAGAATAACTGAGAAATTGTGAGTATAGAGATACTGGAGGAAAGAAGAAAAGTAATTACTGTTTTTGTGCCCAGACTATTTTAAACCAGAATTTGTCTATTTAATTTTAAGGAGGGAGAAGTTGACATGATTTCAGGTTCTGTTAGAATCATTTTGTCTCCTAAATTTTATCCAAACTAGTGATGCAACTTACACTGTCAGTGGTATTTGACTTATGCCCTTGGCTGTGATCACTTTTTGAGCAGATAAGGCTCTTTGCTACTGGAACCTACTTAAAAATCTAGCTGATTAAATCTCACAAAATGGACTGTAATAATTTCGTAATAATAGAGCTCTGAAAGAGAGGGGTATGTTTGTTAATCCTATACTAGTGGCAGAAAAAGAATGTTGAACGCTTTAAATGAACAGTGTTGCCAGATGTCACCATTCTTCAAAGCAAATATTGCATGATCTCCAATGTAAATCGTTACCCTGTCAACTACTTTCCAGAAAATGGTACAACATAGGAGAGTGGATTTTAAACCCAACCTCACTAAATGACTTACTTTGGGCTTTCTGTGCAAAACACTGTGCTGGTGAAAATGCTAGTTCGGTGGATTTCTTCATACAGGAATTAGTAGAATTAATTCCAGGCATCATTAAACAATTTAAAGCACATCAACAGTCTTTCTCTAGAAGAATTGCCTCCCTATAAATGTTGTATTATAGTGCTCACACTTGCAGACAGGTTTCATGTCATGCTGTGTTAAGTAAGAGCTATGTGTCTTATAATATGCAAGTAAATAAAAACTTAGCTATAAGGACAGGTACAGTTTAAAGCCAAGAAAAGTCTACATGGAATTTTACATGCCACTACCTCGCATATTCAGAAAACAGACTGTGTATGTTCCTGTTTGAGAAAAAAAAGTGAAGTGTAGCTAAAAAAAAATGGTGTTTATTTTTCAGTAAAATTTTGCTTGGAAGAATGATCCTAGAGGGCTGTATTCTCTGGCTTCCAAACACCAGGCACTTCCTTTAAAGGAATTGTTTGCCACCTTGAAGACCAGAGGGATTTTTGAGAATGCACTTTATTTCCTGGATGCATTTATTCATCAGTAATATATTTGGGCAAATTTGTGGCTTGAGAATGGTCTGCTCAAGCCTCACTTCTATGGTGATATAAATGATAACTATTTTTGAAACCGAGCAAGAGGAGAAACAGTGTCTTGTTTTCAGGTCAGTGTAGAGCCCTACTTCTAAACTAGTAAACTGCTATTTTCTTACCTTAAGTCTTAATAGGTTTTGTTCTCTTTGCATCTTCTGACAAATGCCTTTTTCTTTATGCCTTTGCAGAAGCACCTGAGAACACCTGATGTTGTCATAGGAGCAGACACTATTGTGGTAAGAAGTTTTCAGGGATTTAGCATTACTGTAATTTATGATGAGTGTAGAAAATACTTGTATCTTTAGGTTTAAAGTTTGAAAGCTGCCTTCACTGAAGTTATATCTGCATTATGATACATCTTTTGGGGTTTGTGGCTCTGGCTTTTAGGTTTTTTTCCCAACAAGGTAATTTTTGAAATCTTGAGAGCTAGAAGCCTTGCTGCTGGTTTTGGGGATACTAATACTGCCATAAGTATTGCCTTGCATCATCTAATATGTAACTTGTCTGTCAAGAAGTCCAGATCATGTGAACTGTTCAGTGTTGTGCCTTATAGGAGGTCACTTTATACCTGACATCTTCACAGAGACAGTGAACTGTTAAGGACAGAAAAAGCTGAATTATCCTTTTGTTTGAGAGTTGCAGTCACTGGAGGGTAGAGTGTGGTACTCCTGTACTTGACACTAAATTACTTGTTCTACCAAAGTATTTGTGGTTCTTGCTCTACTCAATAAACTCAAGTCTGAAATCATGGCTTAAACATAATTTCCGACCTCAATTTCTGAAAAGTAAGAAAAAGCAGTACACTCACTCTGTCTTTCTGTTTTAGTCTGTGGATGAGCAGATCCTGGAGAAACCAGTCGATAAGCAAGATGCCTACAGGATGCTATCAAGGTCCGTAGTTTTAAGTAAGATATGAAATCTGAAAATTTAATTCCTCCATCACTTAGATTCTCAAAAGGGTTCCACAGAAGGGATACGTGCAAATTTTTTGGGGTTTTGTTTTGTTTGTTGTAAGTTTAGTAGGTCAATCCCTTAATTAGGGATATGAAATGCACTTAATATTTAGCTTCCTAGAACTCCAGGAAAAAATGCAGACAAGGATGGATGCAAAGATGCATCATCAAGGTGTGAAATGAAAATTTTAACACAATGTTTCATCTTCCAATTCAGTGTGGAATCTTGGGGGGAACAGAGCATGTGAGATGCTTCTGATCACATCCAAAAATATCCTGGCTAATCTTTATGAGACTATTCCTTAAATAGCCTCTTCAAAGATTCACATTCCCTTGCTATTATACATGTACTGCTTACACAGCAGATAATAAAGTCCTCAGAACTAATTGGCCACAGCGTGGCACTCCAGAGCCACTACACGAGAGAGCCAGGGATAAGGGAGTTGGGCTCTTCCTCTACATTCTGACTTGCCATGGGATCTCTGGGGGCTAGTCTGGATGAAATGAGAACACATGCTCTAGTTCCCTAATACCTGTTTAGTCTGAATTGCATCACCTAGCATTTCAGTGCATCACCTAGCCTGCTTTCAGTGAAGATGGCTGTAACAGTAGTGTTTATGCCAGTTGGCCTTTTCTGAGGCATTTGGAATAGTCACTTTCCTGATGTACAGTGAATGAGCTGATACCATGGACTACTTTTATACCAATGGTATTTTGGAGACTTAAAATGACTGCAGCTTTTGATAGTGTTTCTTATGTGGTTATTTTTTTGTTTGTTTTGCTAATGTCTTTTCATTGATACTGAAATAAAATTAATTTGTTTGGGACATGTGTCATATTCATTGAATGATATGTTAATATAATGGTCTGCTTCTCAGGCTGTAGTAATATAATCATGTAGAACATTTAATAAGGCTGTTGCTTAATGGGACATTTTTTCCCTGACAGGTTGAATGGGAAAGAGCACAGTGTTTTCACAGGAGTGGCTATTATACACTGCCGCAGTAAAGGTACATGTCAGTTTATTACAACTCAATATTTGTATTAAAAATTACTCTCATGATAGCTTGTACAAGTAAAGAAACAGGATGAAGGTGTTTCATATATAGTCTGAATTAGTTTTCTACTCAAGAATTACCTTATCAAAGTATAAATTAAAGATTCCCCACAAAAGCCAACCTTCTTCCTGTATTCAGTTTTCACACAGGAAGGAAAGTGACAAAATACAATGGAGTTTAGAAATACTGTCTCTGAAAGCTACAAGACTAATTGAAAGGACAGTGTAAGTTGTGGAATATTCTAAATTAAATTCAAGTAAGGTACTACAGACTGTGAGACTTCTCTGAATGTGATCCATATCAACTTTATTCTGTGTTGTATTTACACCAGGTGAGGCTTAATGCCTCAGACTCTTAAGATGCTGTAGGGAGCAATACGCCAATATTCTTTATCAGGTAATTTATAGAGAAAGTGAGTGTTTTTTATGGAAACTGTACCATTAACATAATTTGAGGAGTGTTTGAGGGGCATCATCTGATAATTGTGCCAGTAGTCTTTTAGCAGAACTTTTGCAGGGATCATTTTTCTGACATTTCACTGGACATAGTCTTTCTGTAGACAAATGAACAGTTTTTAATCTTTTCTGGAATGATTGCTCTTAACTCTTGTAAAATAGAAATAAAGTTTGAGATGCAGTACTGCTAATATGCTAGTACTGTAGAGGGACAGCTGCTGCAAAAGAAATAAAACATGTTACCAAGGGGTTCCTGCAAGCAACCCAGCAACATAAATAACGCCTTTAACTGTTTACTCCAGGAAGAAAGTTAAGTGCACCCAACTGTAGTAGTGATGCTATAACGGCACATCTCATTTGAAGTTTAGAAATTTGAACTGCTTCACAGTCAGATGAATAAAAATACCTTTAGTCTCCATATTCCCCAAGAGAGGCAATCAATTGAAAAGTTTTCTAGAATACATTTTTAGTTACAGTTTGCAGTTACAATGGGTTTTTTAACTTGTTAAAGATGAAGTTTTCATCTTGAGCTGACTGGAGTTTCCTATCAATGCTGAAAGACATAGTAATCTCTCTTCATATATGCACCAATTTTCTTATTTCATCTGGGTCATTAAATGTTTTGGGCATTTTGTTTTCACACTACCACCATTAGAAGGTGGTTAGCATTCTTCCTTTGGTCTGTATTGTAGATGTTTCTTACTCCTCCTTAAGCATTTCCACTGCTACCAGAACTGCAGTAACAGGAGATTCTGACCTTGGTGTTTATAGAAAAGAGTAGAGAGAGCTAATAATCTGTGATGTGCACACTCATTTGTGCAAGGCTGTTGCCTTTTGAACATGTTTTGGAAAAGCTTCTGTCTGCAGTGCTAGCAGGGTCCATGCCCATGTGTGCAGTACTTTATTGCACCTTCCCTCAGCTACTTCCAGCTACAGAAGTCTGAAATAATCTTGTCATCTCTTGAGAGATGATAGGAAGATGACAGCGATGGTTCCTGATGGGACTGCTGGATACCCAAGTCTGAAGTGCAGATGCAGCTGCACGTTCCCACTTTTATGACAGCTACATGTTGAACTCTGATATGTTGTTCAGGGTTCTTTGACAACAGTCATAAAGTTGGAAGGGTGGTTGTAGCCTTCTTTGTACTCAGTGCTGCATGTGTGTGCCAGCATCCATAAATAGCTTTCTGTAAGCATTGTTAACTTAAGAATTCCACACAGGAAGAGCAGTGTGTTAGCCCTGAGATGGGATGGTGGAGGTTGAAAACGAAACTTTTACTGTTTTGGGAAAGTTGAGTCCACTGTCCCTAAAGAACGTTATTAGTCATTTCATACATCTGTGTAATATATTTAATTTTTCTCAAGCAAAATTGTCAAATGATTAAGAAATAAAACTTAGATGTTATGCTCTCTAAACTACAATTCCTGTTTCTAATGAGGCCTCTTCCTTTCTGTAGACAATCAGCTAGAGATGGAAATCACCGATTTCTATGAAGAGACTAAAGTAAAATTTTCCGAGCTGTCTGAAGAGCTCTTATGGGAGTACATTCATAGTGGGGAGCCAATGTAAGTAAGACCCTGATGCCACCACACAACACTTGAGAATAGGCCTTAGGGTACATAATTAAGCACCAGTGTAAAATACTGTTCTGTGTTCCGTGAAATTTTGCTCTGTGCATATCACCCAAATGATAGCATGGGTGATGCAGGGTCACTATTCTTTTGTTCTTGTGTAACGCTGTCATTTCTCCAGTGAAAGTGAGCTACCTTTTTAGAAAAATTCATTGCCTAATGAATCTGAAAAGTGAAGACTTGAAATACTCTGGATTAGAGCAAGCCCTTGTGCAATATACAGAGGCATTCAGGGATCTTTGATGCCTGAGACAATGCATAGTTCTCATTATTATAAACAGGTGAAAAGAATGAGTGTGGGATAATCAGGGCATCGTGGAACTGTTTGGAAGAAGCTAGAACTCAGTGTATTTAGTCTATCAAAATCACTGCTCTGATGCAAGGAACACCAGCTTAATTTTCACTTGTGATAAGTGAAAACACATTTTGTGTGTTCCTATGCCAAAATTGTCCTTTAGGTTATGTCCTCCTGCTACACTGGTGTCCCGTTCCACTATACAAAGGGGAGCCAGGAAGGGTTCTTTAGAAAGATTTTCCTGACGAAAAACCAAGCACAAATATGGCAATATTGTATCTGAGAACCATTTATTGAAATAAAAATTAAAAAAAAACAAAAACAGAGAGAAAAGGGAGGACGGGAAGAAACAGAAGAGGGGGACAGCGTTACCACAGAAGCCTGGCTATCTATCAGCATCAGTTTGGCAGTCGGAGCGTGCGTGTCGCGAACCGCGCGGTGCGTTTGCGTGGCTTCAGGCTGGGCGCGATTTTCAAGCGGCGGCGGCAGCAGCGTGCCCGTGCCTCCGACGGCGGCTGCAAGCAGTGACCGGCTGGGTGCGGGCGGCAGCTGCGAGCAGCGGCTGCGGGACACGAGGCCTCCACGGTGATAAGCTAGTTCCTGGAATCGGCACAGCAGGGCGAGGCAGACACGGGCAGGGGAACAGGACCACAGGGAAGAGGGCACGAAGGCAGGAGCAGAAAGGGCCGAGCTGACCCTCCAAGCAACCCAAAGCAAAAGACCTCGTGGCGTTGCGGCAAGCTGCTTTTATGTGCCCCCCGCAAACTCCTCCCTCAGCTCGGCTTCGCGGGCCCGTTTTTGGTGGGCCTTTTTCCCGGGCGTCCGGGTACTTGCCTTCTCCAGCAGCCATGTGTGTGGTGGCGGGGGGGGCTGCATGCAGTCCAACGATGGAAGTGCCCCGCTTGGCTGCCAGGTGAAGCCTCCCTGGGACCAGGGCAACACAGGAATAGGGATTTTATAGGAATTTTTCTTCACTTCATTGTGACTTATGTTTAGGCATATATATACACTAGTTCCTAAGACGAAGTTCACTAGATAAAAAAAAAAAAAAGCTTATTTGGAGACAACAAGGGAAAGGACTTTGTCTTTCCTTTGTGCTAGCTGAAGCCTTGTGAAGACAGAGTTAGCACTATGGACTGTGTATCAGATGATCTGACATGAACTTTTGTCTCTGTAGCTTCAATTCTGGCCATGTAAGAATATAAATCATGGTGGTTTTTAAACTCATTTGTGCTATAAAACAATAAAGTAATGTTTTACTGGGGAAAGAGAAACCAGTGTAGACTTAGGATATACTTCAATGCTTATGTGTAAAAGAGGCATACTTTGTGGACGTGTAAGGTTCACAGCTTATTGAACAGACTGATGTTAAATTGGATTATGTGGAGAGAACGTTTTGGCAAGACTACAGCTTGTAACAAATTCCTAAGTAGGTTTTTGGAAGGTGATGTTTACCATCCTAATTTGCATGATATTTAGATTTAGTGGGTCATAAAGTTGCAGTTTGACGGAGAAATGACCATGGTTTTTTAGGAAGATTGTGAGGTTGAAAATTATTTTGGAATATTCTGACTATTTCCTCTGGAAGCAAATATGCTTTAGCAGTGCTTTTCTGCAGCAAAATGGCTCATAAGCAGTGCTGGGTCATTCTGTTCGTTCTCCTAAACAGGGTGTGTGACATCAAGGGTTTCTCAGGGACCAAAGGTTCAGGGAATGTATTTCATTACTGTCTGAGGCAGAAGCCAATTGATCTTTGTTTATAATCCTGAGGATAGGAAGCATTTGTTCTGACTTTGCAAAGGAACTACTAAACAGTGTCCTATAAATTTTGCAAAACAGTAAGAAGTATCTCACAGCAGGTTTTTTTGGTTGGTTATTTACAGGTTTTTCTAAACACTATATTGTAGTCAAGTGACCATATATATTTTTTTTTAATTTAAATGGCAAAATAGTTTTATGAAATAATACAAGATTTAAGGACCACATGAAAAAATAAAAGAAAAATTACTAGTGCTGTTGAGTGTTAGATTGAGTTCTTTTTCAAGCAAGAAGAAAATTGGCATATAGTATTTAAGTTAATCACTGGTGACAGAGACTAATACTAGAAATATATAGCTGACCTAAAGTATGGGTAAGGAAAGAGGGGAAATTGCTGTCTCAAGGTAGTCTGTTATGAGGCAATAAAAACCCTCAAATTTTGGCTGCAGAAAGATGTTTTGCTTTATGTTTTATTCTTGTTCCTCTTTCTAACCAAGGGCTTTCTGCTTGCACGTAGTGTCTCTCTCTTCTTTTCTGTCTATGTGTAGAAAGAAGGCTGTACCACAGTAAACCTAACTGGTTTGGGCTTGTATAGTGAGTAGACTTAGTTTCTGCCAGCCTCTTTGACCCAGCTTTTTATTTCATAATCTTTTCCTTATGAACAACTTTCTCTGTCTCTGTTTACAACTTCTAGCCTGGAAATCCTATGTGGTTTTTAGTAGCTCTCCTCTGATGGCAGTGAAACCAAATGACCCTGCTGCAGTCTGGGAAGGAGGTGATGACAGAGCCTGAAGCTCTACAGTTTCAGACTTTACTGTGAATTAATAAAATGTAGAATGTAAATGTTCTCTTCAAGATCCAATCCCAGAACATAAAGTGTTGTAGAAAAAGAAATACGTGGCCAGTTGGGTAAATGTTCTTGGTGGGAGTATGATACAGCTGGTTTTGATGGTCATAATGTTTTTTGTCTCTCTGTAAGTATATACCAAAATGACTGCAACTTCATTTAAAAATGAGAAGACATTTTAGTCATAATATTCTGAATTTAGTTGATGTAACTAGTAAGAATGTTTTAAAAGAAGCAATAATTTAAACAATGACAAAGTTATAAGGTAGTGCTTACAATGCAAGATTAAAAGAAAATCCCTATTCCCCAATTTCTAGCAATTCAGAAAATCCTACTAGTTGGGACACCGATTCCTCTGTTTGTTTTAGGATGCTATTAGAAAGGGAATCCAGAGATAAGTACTAAAAATAAAGAGCTGTTCCTGATGAAATCTAAGGTTAAAAAAATTAGCAATATTTTTTTGTATAGTAACCTTGTTTCTCAAGCAGTTTGCATAATTCCGTGCTACCTTAAGTTAATACATCTGAGACTGACTGACCTTTGGTTTCTAAGCTTGCTGACGTAGGCTTTCAGATTCTGTTGTTATGTAGGAAACATACTTTTAACTGCCTTGTTCTGTGTATGAGAACAGTAAAATTGTTGGATCTACTGCAGCTTATCTGACTTGTATGTATTTCCATTCCACTCTGTGGAATTTGCATAATTACGCCTAAAGACAAATTAGATTTCCAAGGTTAATTTCTGTGCGTGTACATTCCTGTGCCAAATTACCAGAATTACCATGACATCTAAGAGCACAGTGTTGTGAACCACAACTCTACTTCTGTCTCGGACGGTTGCACAAGAGATGGATAGGGCTGAATGGAGTAGTGGATCTTGTTTGAGTAGGTTGCTCTTTTCCAAGAAAGTCCTGTCTTCCCAATCCTTATTTCAGACATTCCTATGACAGAGATCTGCAACACACATTCTACAATCATTTGAATTCTACGGGGTCGTCTTTGTTGAGCTCCTTTGGGACCTAATGCATTCCTAAAGGCTTTTCAGCCTCTTGTGGAATTGGGTGAGGATCAGTATGCACCTGGGGACCCAGTGGCAGTGTTGGTCTTGGTGACACTTCCTGTTACTTTTTTGGTAGCCATGACTTGGCGACTGCTGGGTAGCCTATGACAACACACTCTGACTGCAGTCCCTGCTGCTTAGGTGACTGTGGCACTTGCACTGTCTGAAGCATCAAGACATTTGGCTACTCACCCTGAGTGGAAATACTGATCCTTATATTTATCTTGCGATTTACAAATTGAAGTGTTGAGCCTAGCTAGTAGACTTAATCTGCCTCTAACTTTGGTACACTAGTCTTTATTCCAGCCTCTGCAGTAGTGGTAGATCATTAGTGTTCTGTGATACCTCTACTCTTAAACCTTAATTAGAGCTGTCGTGGTTTTGCTTTCTCTTCTCCAGGGACAAGGCTGGTGGATATGGTATCCAAGCCCTTGGTGGAATGTTAGTTGAATATGTCCATGGAGACTTCTTGAATGTGGTGGGATTTCCTCTGAATCGCTTCTGCAAAAAGCTAGCAGAATTGTACTATCCGCCCTCTAAACACAATGTACAACATAAAAAGTATGACTCTATCCCTTCTGTGGACACTTTTGAGAACCGAAGTGATGGAGAAAGTGAATCTTCAAATTTCACAGAGCACAAAGTTGCTAGTAAGTTGGACAGCAGTGGGATGCATTCCTCGGGAGCTGTTTACACTTCTGAAAACAGTTCTGGTGTCAGAACTGGTTTTACAGTACCTTTGGAAAACCAGAATGGAGTGTCACAGAGTGCAGCAAAACTTCCATCCAAAATTCTAGAGCTGATGGATGGGTTTAGAGCTTCAAAGGTAAGGGAAAAAATAAAACTACTCGTTACATTGTTGTCTGATACATTTGTTTCATTGGACTCCAGTATATACTAGGTAATATTAAATACTTCGGTTGGGGAAGGATGCATTAATAATTAGTAAAAAAGGACCACTGATGTTCTGGAGAATCTAAGATAGCTGAAACTTCTGGTGCAGTGCAAACATTGTTGCAAAGAAAGCATTTAATGTGGTTAACTCACCTGACTTAAAACTGTGACAAGAATTGTATATATTATATTACCTTTCTAACTTTTAATGCTTTGCATTAGAAATCTGTAGAAGATATTAATTTTTTATTGCCTCTTAAGAATATTATTTTTTAATAATCTGTTTCATGTTCCACATGTGTTTGACTGATAATATCCATACTATATCTGATGGAGGCATACTCGTAACAGCTCACAAACAAGGTCACGTGCTCTGTGTATCAACCAAGCATGATAACAAACACATAGCTGGACATGTTAAGTACTCACAGATTTTCTACTCCTAGTTCTAGTGTAGCAAAGACAATAGTGAAGAAGAAATGAACAGTGATCATTCTAATAGATGATTGATCTCCATCAAGTTATTTGTGTTTTATGAAGAGATTATTAAAAGTGCTAAAATGGCAGTGAAATGCAAACTTGAAACTAAAGATACAACAACTTTGAGGTGAATGGAGGGAGGTGCACCAGACAGTGAACCATAGTTCTGCTGAAGCAGTGGAGAGTGTGCTCAGCTCTGAAGGAAGACTTTAGTATGATCATGAGGTGTAGATCTGTAGGCGTGCTGTTTGCAGGCATGCAAAGCCGTCCTGAGAGGTTTGGAATAAAGTGGATTTGAGGTTGCTGCATTTGTGATCTGCTTGTATATCCATAGGGAGCAATGTATTTGAATTGGTGAGATGATGCTTAGCGTTTCTTCAAGTAAAAATAAATAGGAAAAATCATCAGCATGTGGTTGTACATTGCTTACACTGTTTACAGTGATGTGATGCTGAATTCAGTTTTGTGCGGGGAAAGACAGTGGAGGCTGCAAATAAAAAGAAAAGCTTTGCTTTCCCACTACTCCAGTCTAAAGTCATAGTATGAAGTACCAAATGGCATGTTGAACTAGTGGGATTTTTTTTTTTCCCCACATAATGGATCTTTGTAAAATTCATTACCAGTAGCAATGAAATGTGATCTGACAAAACTCATCATCTTTCCATTTGCAGAATAGGTTTAAACACACAAAAGCATTTATTTCCACAAAAACTCTTAAGTTCTTTGATTTTGATTCTTGAATGTCGCTTCAATAACTTCATAAAGCAGAGTAAAATCCTCCTGCAGGTGAAGATGTTGCTGCCTATTTTACTCTGAATAGCTCTGTTGCAGGACAGGAGGGGATCAGGGTTAAATACTTCCGAGTTAAAAAACTTTCAAGTTTACTATGTTCCGAATTTACAAGTCTGATCTGTACTCAGATCTTTGACAATTTTTCTTCTTTTTTTTTTTTTGAACTGAGAATTACTGAATGGTAGGTCAGCCAGATTTTCTGCCTTATCTTCTCACCTTCTTCTTCCTGTTCTAATATTTTCCAGTTGCTATCAGTCCAAAGACTGGGCAGGTCTTGGAAGCCATCTGGTTGTAAACTAGGTGTAATTGGCTCAGTATTATGAAAGCCTGAATTATAATAAATCCCAGCTAGATATTCTTATTAGAATAACAGAGGAAACTGTAAATAGAGGTGAAGGTGATAAAATATATAGACACACAGTAGCAGACCTATCTCTCAAAGTTAATCTCTTTTTCTCCCTTTGATTTTTATTAAGCAGAATGTCAAGCCCCTTCTTTCCTTGATCACCTTTAGTTTTAAATTTCGTTATAGTTGCTTGCAGTTGTAAAGAAATGGATTCTGTGATACTGCATTTGCCTCCACTCTTGTGCTCTCTGTAAGTTCCTTATTCTGGAGTTTTACCTACTTCAGAATACAGAAACTGCAGAATTGCAAATTAATTTTGAATGGAGAGGTATATATTACCACATCTCATTAACTTTACTCTCTGGTTTGGTTAGCGTATCTTTAAAAAAGTTCAGGTAAGATTTTCAATTTAAGGCAGCCATTGCCCGTGAGCTTTTCTTCACCATCAGGCACTAGCTGTTCTCTTGTCCCCATTCCATGTGTACACATCCTGTTAAGGTGTGCCAGTGGTACAGTTGTCCTGTGAAGTTTTAGTCTTTTTGTTCTTAAGCTTTTTGGGGTTTTTCCTTAATAAAATAAAGACCTGTATTTTAGCAACTGAAGCTGTTACGCTATCTTAATGGAGAGTTTTGAGTTCCTTATGCATTGGGCATATCAAATTTAATTTGATCTTTTGGTCTTGGTTCATATGCTTAAGAATGTTCCATAAGGTCAAATAGCCATATAGATGGGGAAGTGCTAAACAGCTGAATAAAGAAGTGGGTCTTCATACAAAATTTGTAGGCTGCATTCCAGAATACTGTGAGTTCTGTTCTCTCCCAAACACTGTTAGTAAAAGTTCTGTTACTTGGCCAAGATACTGAAACCCTCTGAGAAGGAAGGGAGCAATTTTTAGGTTTGTTAAACTGTGTTGCAGTACTTTTAACAGTAGTTGTGTAGAATAATTCTAGGCAAAAGGTATAGTTCTTTAGTTTTTTGATTGCAGTCTTTTAAATGCAGCATGATAATTTCTTACCTACACACAGGCTCTGTTTGTAGCCTCTAAGCTGAAGATATTTGATCATCTGAAAGATAAAGGTCCAATGAAGGCTGTGGATATTGCAAATGATGTTGGAACCTCTGTATGTGGAACTGAAAGACTCCTTGATGCATGTGCTTCTCTTGGATTACTGGAGAAAACACCACAAGGTGATTAATTTATCTTCCGTGCAACTGCATATGATACTGAAAGGCAGGACTGGGGGATATGCTTTTAAGGTCACAGGTTCTAACTTGATATTGTTGGTAACTTGGATTTGGGGGAGAGGGTAATGGATTGTTATTCCTTTGCTTTCATTATTAGTAGCTGGAATTGTTTCATATGGGGGCAGGCTTTTTGTAATGACCACATTCAGGTCTCCTTTATGGAAACTTTAGATTGCTTTTGCTCTCTGGACATAATACTGACCAAGTTCCTAAGAAAAGGTTGCATGGACAGTCCCAGCAAGCAGTGTAATAGCTCAGATGTGTCATCTGCACTTGAATCACAACAACCCCATGCAGCACTATAGGCTGGGGGAAAAGTGGCTGGAAAGCTGCCCAGTGGAAAAGGACCTGGGAGTGTTGGTTGACAGCAACTGCACATGAGCCATCGTGTGCCCAGGTGGCCAAGACAGCTGATGG
The DNA here is from genome assembly GCA_013397115.1 of Edolisoma coerulescens. Classification (NCBI taxonomy): domain Eukaryota; kingdom Metazoa; phylum Chordata; class Aves; order Passeriformes; family Campephagidae; genus Edolisoma; species Edolisoma coerulescens. The sequence goes on from VWZW01002569.1 coordinate 1,752,616, forward strand.
CATCCTGGCCTATATCAGCAATAGTGTGGCCAGCAGGGCCAGGGCAGTGACTGTGCCCCTGTATTCAGCAGTGGTGAGGCCTCACCTTGAATCCTGTGTTCAGTTTTGAGCCCCTCATGACAAGAAAGACACTGAGGTGCTGGAGCGTGTCCAGAGAAGGGTAATGGAGCTGGGGAAGGGTCTGGAGCACAAGTCAGATGAGGAGTGCCTGAGGGAGCTGGGGGTGTTAAACCTGAAGAAAAGGAAGGTCAGAGGAGACCTTATTGTTCTCTACAACTACATGTAAGGGCATTGTAGCCAGGTGGGAGATGGTTTCTTTTTACAGGTAACAAACAGCAAGATAAGAGGAAACAGCCTCAAGCTATGCCAGGGGAGATTTAGATTGGATATTAGGAAAAAATTTCTTCCCTGAAAGGATTGTCAAGCATCGGAACAGGCTGCCCAGGGAAGTGGCAGAGTCACCATCCCTGGAGGTATTTAAAAGGTGTGTAGGTGTGGTACTTGGGAACCTGGTTAAGTGGTGGACTTAAAAGTGCTGGGTTAAAGGTTGTACTTGATAATCTGAGAAGGCTTTTCCATTGAAGTGATTCTATGTTTTTATCTAAAATAATTGCCAAATTCCATTCCCTGCTGCAGCAGTGCAGTCAGTCTTAAGTGGATGAAATGGGCTTTTAATAAGGAGAGTTCTGTAATGTGTCCCTCTATGTGGACAACAGCTTAAATTTCAGTGCTCCTAACTGGAACAGTCTTTGAAGGTGTATGTAAGCGAGGGAGTCAGGATTAACTTTTTTCCATCCACACTATGTATTTCTAAGTTTCTGTGTACGTGATTTACATAGTAAGACTTGAAATGGTGAAGTGCCAAGAAAAGGAAATAAAGGAGTCTTTTTAACTCTGTTAGAGGACAAGACAAATGAAGAAGCCCTAAAGGCAAAACATAGTGGAGAAAGCTTGAATTCAGGGAAGAAGCCATAATCCAAACAAAAATACAGTCAAGAATGAGGAACTTCTAATACTGTCCCTTGAATATTAGGTATCTAACTGAGATACTCTGGTTTAAAATAAAAATAATAAATCAGTGTGTATCTGTATTTTCCAGCATCTAAACTCTCATTATAAACTAAGTACTTACTCCTTTAAGAATGACAAGACTTTCAGAATTGATTACTTTTTCTGCAAAATTTGTACTAGTAAATCATAAGGTCAGGATTTGCTAGCTATTTATGCAGGAAAATATGCCTTCAGATTTTAAACAACAGCTGTAAAGTACTGAAACAAAGCTGGTTACAATTGTTTTCTTTCCATAGGTTACAGTAATATAGACTCAGCAAATACCTACCTGACCTCAGATGGTAAATACTCGCTTCATGGCTACATTATCCATTCTAATGATCACCTTTGGCCTCTCTTCACAAACTTGGAGTCTGCTGTCAAAGAAGGGAGCAGGCAGAATCATCGAGCCTTTGGAAAGAAAGCAGATGATCTATTTAAGGTAATATAAACTCTAACTAGTATCAGAACCAGCTGTGAGGAGCCCAGAACTGACCTAGGGGCAAATGGAGACAGAGCTGTCTGAAGAAAGTTTGTCAGTCTCAGAAATGGTAGAAACAAAATGCAACTCACCAGTCCCAGGCTTCTGTTCCCTTCAACTTTAGGCTATGTAGTGGAGTAGCAGTAGGGAAACAATCCCAGAATATATTGGGAAATTCAAGTGCTGACAGAAATTCTCCAGATGAAGTGTTGCCCACCCCACTGACATACTCTCAGAACAATCTCTGGGCCTGTTTAGTTTACATTTGTGTCCTTTTTATAATACCAGATAGTACCTTACCATACATGCACTCCTTCCATATTGGATACCAGTCTGTTGATAGTGATGTGAATCTAATTTAGGCTGTGCTGTGCAGTCAAAGCTGGTTTGTGTTGATGCTGTGGAGAAGGGATTTAACCTCCTTTACGAAGTTTTGTAGTTTTGTATAAGCTTCAAGCTGATATCTATTGCTGATAAAATTGTAATCCTTCTGCCATCTGTTTCAGTCTGTGGCATTCCTTTCCCAATGCTGGCCCAGGCGTATGTGATCAGACTGGAGAATCACTTAGGGTTATAACTAGCCTAACTTGTCAATTACCCATCTGGTGAAGCAGGTTGAGAGGCACGTGTAAGCAGAGAGCTGGTAGTGTGAGCAGGAGACTGTCAGGACTTCACCTCTGACAGCACTGCTGGCTTAAATTGTACTTCAGATTACATCCTGAGGTCCTTAATTTGTATTTAACTTCAAGGTGGTGATGAAGGCAGTCTCCTGAAGGAGATGTCTACGTCCGTCATGTATATCAATGGAACGAAATAAGGACTTCTGGAGACTTAAAAGTTCTGCTAGCCTCATGTTAGTACTTAAATAACTGGAGGACAGAAACTCCTTTGGAAATCATTCAAAGGGTCTTTAAAAGGAGTTAAGATACTTTGCATTAGGATATCTGTTGCAGTAGATGCCTAAATTTATATACAAATTAAGTGGTTTAATGTACGTGAACTGGATCCCATCCTTTGTTAAACATCTGGGTTATCAACTTTGCTTGAGTGGTGCTTGTGTTCAGTTTGGACCTGGGCTCCATATGTTTACAGGATGGTATGTCTGAGCAGAATATATGGGCTGCCTATGGTACTATGTACAACACAGCCTGGAGATACTTCCACTTCATGGTAGTTGCAAAGCCAGCCATAACTGGTGAAATCTGTATGAAAGTGAAACATAACGGGATTTTTGTGTATGTATCCTTGAAAAGGTAAAGGTTCTGGTACTGAATGCTTGCTTCTTCCCTAATCAGGAAAAACAGTATTATCTTTAATGTTTCTGATTTATGATATGGTCCAATTATCTAGTTATTTTCCCATCATGGGAGAATAAATGTTTGAATGAAATGAAAGCAATTTGTGAGGATATCGAGAAGGGGCACTCAAGTTTTTCTTTCAGTCTCCTAAATCTATCCTTTCAAGATGTCTGTGTCATCAGAATTCTTGAGGGGATGCAAAAATCTGCTTATCACTGCAGCAAAGGATTTGGATGAGCAAATAGTGAGTGGCACTTTTAACAGACTTTTTCATTTTGGGAATTCTGATGTTCACCACATTCACCTACTGCCACAGTTGTACATAGTTTTAGTTAACCAGTGAAAATAAACTTTTATTACTCTGCTTTTCCCTCTTTTTAGGACTATTATCACAGCCAGGAGGTTAAGCAACGTTTTATGGCTGCCATGCACAGCATTGCTCACCTGACAGCAAGAGATGTGGCTACAGCGTTTGATCTTTCACAGTTTAAATCTGCTTGTGATTTAGGAGGTATGGCTTGTAATTGAACTTGTATGCAAATTAAAGGGAAAAGCTTGATTTCAGTTCCACAATTTATTACTTAAAAGACATGTATATTTTTACTGGAACTGCAGTAATATTATCTACTGTTACTTTTCTGATATTGCAATGTCAGAATTAAAGAACAGTGCAGCTAGTTGAAAGCAGAGTGTGGCAGTGCAAGTGGCCAAAGTTGCCCATACCACTGGGGCTCCCCTCCCAGTTTTATGTATGTTGTTATAAATATTCATTTCCCTTGATTAATATGTATAAAGCTCTAGAAAGTTCTGTTAAACTCAACACCCCATTGGTTCCTACCCTAAGTCCCTCCTTTGTGTTATTCCCATCGGTGCATTCACTGTGAACCCTGTGCTCCTTCCCTTATCCTATTGGCTGTATTCCTTATCCCCGCCCTTACCATTCCCGGTATAAAAGTTCCCAGAAACCCTTGCGATTCAGCTTTCCGTTCCTGAATCTTCACTTTAATAAACCCCCGTGGAACTCAAACGAGAAGCCCCCTCTCTCCTTCTTTGTCTCCACCTCCATGCACTGGATTATCTGCCCTTAGGCAACTCCATCGGGTGAGGAGCTCGCCTTTGGATCTTTTTGTGTGTATGCTGCCTTTATCGAAGACGTAGCAGCAAGACCTCCGAGCTAGCCGTGTTTTATATACCTGGGCTTGCGTGCTATAGCAGAGTTACCTAAATGGTTTATGAGGAGTTTAAGATAAGTGAATGTTTGTGTCAATTAGTTACACAATTAAAGGCAGAAAAGAAGAGAGTTCGTGGCTCAGGTGATACAGCATTGGGCCGGAAGTGCCATTTCCAGCAGTGTTGTTGCTCTCCTTAAGCATATCCAAGATTTTCAAAAGTAATGAAAGTGGTGAACCACCACTACTGGGGTGTCAAACTTGAAACATTGCACTGCTAGAACAAAAATTTTGATTCTTTTCTAATGGGTTTGTTTTGTGTATTGTTGTAGTTACTTATATCTAAGATTTCCACCAAAATGTTGAAGACCAATTGTATACCTGAAGAAGCTCTTCTTTTTAGCATTCCTTTTTTTGCCCTGTGCTTGGAGCTGCACAGAGGGAGTGTTGTTATATAGGGAAAGATCCACTGAAGGAAGCACGCTTTATTTAGTGCCTGGGGAGGTGGACAGCACGTCAGAGGAATTAACCCAATATTGGTACAACCGCTACCACTTGTGCAGACTCCAAAACTTCACAATCTTTACTATGCTGGAGAGTGTTTGTCAAATTTCATGTATCAGTGCTTTGTAAAAGCTAAACAGTTAGAGGTGCTCTTCTTCAACAAATAGAAGTCTTTGCCTTTTCATTTACATTTTGATACTCCCCAAAAAAACCCTGAGGTACTGATATCAAAGGTCACATTAGCAATTCTGTGTCAGTAAGGAGTCATGCTTGCACTCCACAAGCTTTAAAACCTTGCTCTATCAACTATGAAGAAGTCCTGTTGCCCATGTTAGTTGTCAAGCTGTCTACCTCTGGTTCTGATCAGATGTTTCTAATGTTATATACAGCCTTGCCCTTAAAAATGTCTTCAAATACTTGAAGAAAATACTTGATTTGACTTCTTTAAACTTTTAACAGGTTGCACTGGAGCTCTGGCTCATGAGTTAGTACAAGTATACCCAAATCTCAAGGTCACAGTATTTGACCTTCCAGAAGTCATTGAGAACACCTCTTTCTTTCAGCCTTCAGGACAACATACTGCTCCAGTGACATTTGTATCAGGTAAATGTAGCACATGATCTTTTGTCTGATTACTGTTATCCTTGAGCACAGAATAGGCTCTTTTGCTGCTGTTCCAACCCGAAACATATCTTAGTACAAGGCAGTGTAGGTTCACCCATGCTAAATGGGGACATTGTATTTTTTAAGTCTGTGAAGATAAAAAATGGTTGGAGAATGTGGCTAAATAAGTATGCATTAGTAATTTTTTGAGTACTTCTGGAAGCAGAGGATGTATGTGCTTGTCTGAGGCATTTCATTTCTAGACAAGATTAGCATGGTGACTACAAAGAACTTTGTCTCCTTCCTTGCGTTAGGTTTGCTCTTCATTTTTTTGTTACAGAATTCTTGCCTGTGATCTGCTCTTTAATTACACTTTCCTTATCTGCAAATCAGGGCATACCTGTACCTGTTCATTCTTGTTACTTTTTTACTCTGCTGAAGCACGTTGTTTTTGTAGTATGTACTCTCTGGTTTCTGTAGGAATGTACTCACTCTGTTTTCCAACAGGTGACTTCTTCAAGGATAATCTTCCAGAAGCAGATCTTTACATCCTTTCACGTGTTCTTCATGACTGGCCTGATGAAAAGATACATGTGCTGTTAAGCAAGATATCAGCTGTTTGCAGACCAGGTATATTTTTTTCATCTTCTGAGCTTAAAGATGCATGTTAATGTACTGAGTACTGAGCAATGCTTTTTTAATATGAACTTACAATATTTTTTGTTCAATCGTAGTAGCCTTTTCTTGAATGTCTAGGCTTGCATTATGATAATACCTACTAAAAAAAAGAAGGACACAAACCTGCAAATAAAACTATATATAATAAGCTTTTACTATCGTTGCAGGCTTCACATACAACTGTATTACCTCCCCAGTCTCTGCCATGCCCAGTCTTTCTTACTAAGCCCTGTATCATCAATTAACTAAGCATGTGCTTATTTCTATACATAAAATTAGCCTAACTAAAGTTCTTTTGGGTTAAGAAGCAGCAGTTTGTCTTGCTGTTATTTTGCTATCTCAGTAGTGTCCAGAATATGGTGAACTGGCTGAAGTTCAGTACTACTTTATGCACACATACCATGAGAAATACATGGCCTCTTTGACTTTCTACTACATTTGAATCATAGAATCATGAGAGTATCTCAAGTTGGAAGTGACCCATAAGAATCATCAAGTCAAACTCCTTGCTTCTTGAAGGACTAACTAAAACAAGTTCATATGACGAAGAATGTCATCCAGGTGCTCCTTGAACTCTGGCAGGCTTAGTGCTGTGACCACTTCCCTGCGGAGCCTGTTCCAGTGCCTACCACCCTCTGGGTGAAGAACCTTTTCCAAATGTCTAGTCTGAACTTTCCCCGGTGCAGCTTCATTCCGTTTCTTTGTGTCCCATCACTGGTTCACCAGAGAGAGATCAGCACCTCCCCCTCTACTGCTCCTTTTGAGGAAGTTGTAGATGGTGATGAGGTCACAGCTCAGCCTTCTGTTCTCCAGGCTGAACAGATCAGGGGACCTCAGCTGCACCTCATGAATCTTGCCCTCATGGCCCTCACTGCCTTGGTCACATACACCAAGGCACCCAAAACTGCACACAGAATNGTCTAGTCTGAACTTTCCCCGGTGCAGCTTCATTCCGTTTCTTTGTGTCCCATCACTGGTTCACCAGAGAGAGATCAGCACCTCCCCCTCTACTGCTCCTTTTGAGGAAGTTGTAGATGGTGATGAGGTCACAGCTCAGCCTTCTGTTCTCCAGGCTGAACAGATCAGGGGACCTCAGCTGCACCTCATGAATCTTGCCCTCATGGCCCTCACTGCCTTGGTCACATACACCAAGGCACCCAAAACTGCACACAGAATCAAAGAATATGCTGGGTTGATAGGGACCCATCAAGATCCTCAAGTCCAACTGCTAGCTCTATGCAGCACACCCCAGGGGTCACACAATGTGCCTGAGAACATTGTCCAAACACCCCCTGAACTCAAGACAGTCTTGGTGCTGTGATCACTTCCCTGGGGAGCCTGTTCCAATGCCCAACCATCCTCTGGGTGAAAAGCCTTTTCCTGATACCCAACCTAAACCTCCCCTGATGCAGCTTCATGCTGTTTCCTTGAGTCCTGTCACTGGTCATAGGAGTGAAGAGATCAGTACTTGCACCTCCATTACCCCTCGTGAGGATGTTGAAGACCACAATGTTGTCTTCCCTCAGTCTCCTCCAGGCTGAACAAACCAAGTGACCTCAGTTGCTCCTTATAAGGCTTCCCCTTGAGACTCTTCACGATCTTGTGGCCCTCCTTTGGAAGGTCTCTAATAGCCTAATGCGTTTTTTTTTTTATATTGTGGTGCCTGAAACTGCACACAGTACTCAAGGTAAGGCCGTACCAGCACAGAGTAGAATGAGACAATCACCTGTGTAGTGATTTCCTATCCTGTGCATGATGCACCCCAGAACATGGTTGTCCCTTTGGACTGCCAGGGCACACTGCTGACTCATGCAGGCAGTATTAAAGATCAAAGAAGACAAAAAGCAGAAAAGCCTGACCACTAAAATAATCTTATTCCTTAATCCAACTGTAGCTCTGAAGTTTGTTTCAGAGGAGAGCATGCGAAATAAGATCTAGCCCATAAACTATAATACTGATTATAAATTATGAAAGAAAATTGTGGGTGACTGTCTTAATCTTCTTATGCAAAGACTGGGGTATGACAGATGCTTACAGGAGTTGTTTGGTTCAAAGGAAAGCAAGGCTGAGTTTAAGAGCATAGGCAGGAAGTGATCTGAACTTCTGGAGACAGTGCTCCAAACTCTCCCTTCTTTTTAACAATTAAATGGTTGCTTCCAGGAAGAGATCCCTGAAAGTACACTTCTTTCACTTATTTCCACTGAAGACCATTAAAAAATCACTCTGAGTGGACCTCTGTAACTGTCTCTGAGCAAAACACTTCTAAGTTAAAGCTAAAACTACTTACACAGAACCACTTTGGTTGTTTTTGAACTGCAGGAAGTGCCTTGCTAGTGGCAGAAACTGTGCTTGATGAACAGAAGATGCACCCTTCTGTAGCTGTGCTACAATCCCTCAGTATGACTGAAGGCAAGCAGAGAAGCGGCTCAGAATATAAACAGCTACTGGAGAAATACGGATTCACAGACGTACAAATTAAGATCACAGGAAACTTATTAGATGCTGTTCTGTGCTTCAAGAAGAGGCTGTCACTGTAGAGTGCCCAGAAGCAATCTGGGATGCTGAATTTTCACCCACTTGTGCAATACATCCATCATCAACCAGCTCATATGGGCATTTTAGGATCATTTTGGCCCTTTATCTGAAGCATAGCTGTTACAGGCCTTGGATACAAGTTGGAGTGCAGCTTCTACAGGAGTGAATTCTGTGCATTTTAGAAAGGATCTGGGGCAGGCCAAAACTCCTGCATGTGAAATACCTTAATATCCAGTTCTTCAGCAGACTGTATTAAGCTTAGACTTGACAGCTGTGTGTAGTATGTCAAGTTAAAACTGCAAGCTAGTATTGAGCTACACTAATACCTTCATTTTCCTGGACCTTAAAATTAAGGAGAATTCTCCCTCTGCAGTGTATTCAGTGGTTACTGCTCATTTTCATCAGAAATGAAAAACTAACAGTATTGTACCATCAGCCTGAATTTGGGGATGTTAGTCCTGTTTTTCACAGCTGTGTGGGGCCTTACTCAAAAACATCTCAAGAACAGTCTTTTTTAAGCACTTTTTTTACAAGCAAAAGTGTAAACAGAACAAACCTTAAACATATTCCTACAACAGCCATAACATCACAGAGGAACTTCAGCAACCACTGACCTCCAGCCGGAGTATGTACCTGCACAGACTGCAGCTGAAAATTGTTCGTATTGCTTACTATCGCTTCTGGGGTTTTCTGAATATGGTTTCTGAACATCCCTAACACAAACACTAACCCCTCCCCTAACCCCCAACCCGAAACCTAACCCCTAACCACTAATGCCTAACCCCAAACAAAACCCTAACCCGTAAACCCTAATGCCTAATCCCACCCAAAACCCTAACCCAACCCCTAACCTAAACCAAAACACAAACCCCTAACTCAAACCCAAACCCTAGCCCCAACCCTAACCCTAAACCCTAACCCTAAGCCCTAACAGTAACCCGTAACTGCTAAAAACCCAACCGCTAACCACAAACCAACACCCTAACCCCTAACCCAAACCCCAATCCTAAACCTTAACACTAAACCCCTAACACCTAGCCCCAAACCTAAGCCCTAACCCTAAACCCTAACCACTAACCCATAACCCTAAACCATAACCGTAACCCTAGCCCCAACCCTAAACCCTAACCCATAATCTCTAACCCCTAACACTAAACCACAAACCCTAACCCCAAACCCTAACACCTAGCCCCAACCCTAAACCCTAAAAAGTAACCCTAAATGCTAACCCATAACCCTAAACTGAAACCCTAACCGTAACCCCAACCCCAAACCCTAACCCCTAGCCCAAACCTTAAACCCTAACCCTAAGGCCTAACCCTAAATCATAACCCTAACCCTAAACCCTAGCCCCAACCCTAAACCCTACCTCCTAACCCTAAAGCTAACCCATAACCCCAACACTAACCCCTAATCCCTAACCATAACCCTAACCCCTAACCCTAACGCTAAAACCTAACTCGTAACCCTAACCCTACACCACACCCTAAACCCTAACCCTAAAACCTAACGCCTAGAACCAAACCTAAACCCAAATCCTATACCCTAACCCAAACCCTAAACCCTAACCAATGGCCCAACCTTAAACCTTAAAACCTAATCCTAAACGCTAACCCCTAAATCCTAACCCTAAACCCTAACCTTAAACCCTGGCCCCAACCCTAAACCCTAAGCCCTAGCCCCAACCCTAAACCCTACCTCCTAACCCTAAAGCTAACCCATAACCCCAACACTAACCCCTAATCCCTAACCATAACCCTAACCCCTAACCCTAACGCTAAACTCTAACTCGTAACCCTAACCCTACACCACACCCTAAACCCTAACCCTAACACATATCCCTATACCCTAATCCTAAACCCTAACTGTAAACCTTAATGCTAACCCTAAACCATAGGCCCAACCCCAAAACCCTAACCCTAAAACCTAACCCCTAGCCACAACCCTAAACCCTAAACGTAATCCCTAACCCTGAACCCTAACCCCTAGCCCTAACCCTAAACCCTTAACCCTAACCCCTTACCCTAAAGCCTAACCTCTAGCCCCAACCCTAAACCCCAACCCTACCCCATAACCCTAAAACCTAACCCTAAACCTCACATTAAACCCTAACCCCAACCCAACCCCTAAACCCTAAACCTAATCCCTAACCATAGCCCTAAAACCTAGCTTTAAACCATAATCCTAATCCCTACCCCAAACCCCTAACCCTCCGCCTTACCCTAACCCCAAAACCCTAACCCTAATCCTTAACCCTAACTCTAAACCGTAACCCTAAACCCTAGCCCCAACCCTAAACCCAAACACTAAACCCTAAGGCCTAGCCCCAACTCTAAACCCTACCTCCTAACCCTAAAGCTAACCCATAACCCTAACAGTAAACCCTAACCCCTAATCCCTAACCATAATCCTAACCCTAATACCTAACCCTAACTCTAAACTCTAACCCTAACCCTATACCACACCCTAAACCCTAACCCTAACACATATCCCTATACCCTAATCCTAAACCCTAACCGTAAACCTTAACGCTAACCCTAAACCTTAGCCCCAACCCTAAACCCTAACCCTTAAACCTAACCCCTAGCCACAACCCTAAACCCTAACTGTAATCCCTAACCCCTAGCCCCAACCCTAAACCCAACCCCTAGCCCCAAGCCTAAACCCTAACCCATAAACCTAACCCTAAACCTCACACTAAACCCTAACCCTAAACCTAACCCCAACCCAACCCCTAATCCCTAAACCTAAACCCTAACCCTAATCCCTAACCATAGCCCTAAACCCTAATTTTAAACCACAATCCTAATCCTTACCCCAAACCCCTAACCCTACCCCCTCTCCCTAAACCCTAATCCCTAACCCTAAACCCTAACCCTAAACCCTAACACTAACCCCTAACCCTCATGGGGGCTGCACCGTCCTCATCGCACAGCCACGTTGTCAAACTTATGTCTCTTTTACTTGAAAAACATGGAAAGTCTGTGCCTCCCCAGTCCCTTAAAATCATGCTGCGTTGGGTGGCTTCCAAAGTGCCCGCACTAAACCCGAGCCATCACCAGGCTGTTCTCTCTTAGTCAGTTACAATAAAGTAAACCAAACATCAATCCATGAACTTAATGGCACGTCAGCCAAAACCCGACAATTCCGCTACTCACCGACTGACTCCTAAGAAGGCCCGGGTCCTTGGGCCGTGTTCAGAGGCTGACGCTGTCGTCACAGGGTATGCCTGGGATAAGAGGAGACAAGGTGATGTGGCATTGCTGAAACTTGAGTGGACCCTCACTCCTCCTCTCTCCCTCCCCTACTTGGCGCAAATCCTCGGCCGTTGCCGACGGCTACCCAGCTGGCACCTTCAAATGGAATAGGTAAAAGCTTCATCACAAAGTCCTGTAATACTTCTGGAGGGCTCACGTGGGCAGCAAACAGGGTCCATCGGCCGGTCGGCGAGGGGGTTCAGCATAATACAAGTGGACCACCTAAAACACACAAACAACAATGGCTGCTAACAGCTGCACCAGAATTTGGTACCCAAGCAATAACAACTGGTTCTGTCCACCGGTCACCGCTCACCTCACTCACTTGACCTTGACTGCTGATATCTGGCTTTACTTCCTAAAAATAAAGACAAAGAACAATCTTGTAACATAGCCACCATTTACACCTCCCCTGGAAAGCCGAATGATGACCGACCTTCACGGGGGAGAAGGGGTAAATCAAAATGGAAGTGCACGTACCAACATAGAGTCTGAAAGCATCACATTGCTGGGGTAGTTTCCGTCTGAAACTGCTTGACAGCGATGTCTTTCAGCAAGGGTCTCTGTCATATTGGACTGGTGCTTTGAATGCTTCAGAGCACCTGTTAAACAAAAAACCCAAAAGCCTCTTATAGTTTCATCACTAATACAACAACTCTGGTAGCATCCAGTTCTGTGCTAGAATCAATACTCATCTCGGTCACCAATACTCATCCGGCTCACATTCCCCCTGGTGCCGATACCCGGCTGCACCAAGAGCTTCGCATCTTCAAAATGAATTAAAAAGCCAAACAATGAGGTAAACGTAAAGAAGAAGGTCAGGCTGGTGCTCGGACTTCAGGCGCCGACCTGCGTCGTTGCTGTGCTCCTCTGGCCTCCTCCGTTCGTATCGGGTTTACATCCTATCCCTCTGCAAAAAGATTATTTGTTAAAGTCACTCAGACACACAGGGAAAGCTTAACCTTTCCCCATTTCTCATTTGTCAAAGAAAATTGCCTAGGATCCAGCAACAGCGTGCATCAAGACAAATGACTAGAAAACTGCAAGACGCCACTGTACCACTCCCACATCTCTGCCGAACCTCGCACGGACTGGCCACGGTTGCTCCATCCAAGGTGTGGCTCTGGTGGCTAAGCAAAGCAAAAGATTGTTTAATAAACATATAAAATTATACATTTCTTTTCCGGGTTAAGTAAAGGTGGCCCGTCCACCTATCCAAATTGGCAAATTTGGCCCAAATATGGGCAGTGGGCAACATGGTATGATCGAAAGAACGGACCCTTCCCACTAGTCCAACCCACAGTCCAAGCGAAGTCCAACAGTCAAGTCATATTTTATTAAACGGGTACAATCAATCTGGCTTTACTAGCAAACATATGCACGATACCAACAGAGGAGAGGAGCGCTCTGGATGCTAGGGCCCGGACGGTCTTCTCTCACCTCATCTTAGAGAGACTTAGGGCCAATAGCAACTCAGAATTTTTGTCGTACCACTTCCCCTGCACTCCAATAGGAAAGCCCACAAATTCAATGTCTACTGCATTTGTAAGATTTTGAATCTGTTTAAGAAGGCGCTGATATTTCTTTACCTTCTCTGCAGCAGCATCCTTCAATGATGAGTTAGAGTGCTAGTATCTCACTGTCACGTCAACCACGAATGCCTTCCCCCCTTTAACGAAGATCAAATCCGGTTCATACAGTTCACTGTCCTCATCCCTTATATAAGGCTCCTAGAACACAGTCCAGTTCTCCTTCTTAGCTTCACTGCTAAGTGTCTCACAGATGGAATTGTGTCTCTTAATTCTGGCATCCTGAGTAATTGGACAGTTCCCGATGATACGGGCCGGTGTCTCAAACTCAGCACCGCAGTGCCTGCAAGATCTCATGCAATCGTCATGCCTATCCCTGGCCAGGAACTCTCTTGTGGGGTAGACATTGGCCCTCAATTGCAACGCTATTATCAACTTCCTATGAGGTATGCCTTTGTATTGTACTAACCAACCATTACTGATGTTATCATTCTCAAATTTCTCAATACCATGGCCTTGAGCAGCCAGTTGTTTCCACTTCATAAACTCACGTTTCCGCCAATTACAGGGTCTTGGATAGCGGACTTTAGGAACGGGAGCCTCCCATTTAGATACCTCTTCATGACCACCAACAAAAACTTAGGTCATTGGAATAGGATCCCAAATCAGTGGGATGGACTCTTTCACCCGGCCAGCTCGCACCCATAGTTTCTCGTATAACAGTTTCAGATTATCTCCTCTCAAAAACGTTACCAAAGCCGCATCCAAAGACTGAGCCAGTCTATGCAGTCTTCGCGCCTGTATACTTGGAATAAGCACCTCCAATTTGATAATACCTAGTCCACCATCTCTACAACTCGAATACAAGATGGCATCACACGTATTTGGTGGAAGATGAAGCCACTCCTTGACTGAAGCTCGAATCAGTCAGTAAAGGGATTCTAGGAGCCCAACTGCTGTCTTGGTGTGGTCAGCCAGATATATCAATCTCTGGATGGTATAAGTTTTTAGTATATCAACTTTCTGAAGAGGTTTGAGTGGAGCATCACCAATCTGATGAAGCCAATCCTCCAATTTCTCAAATAAACCCGAATTAGCAAAGCAAATCCAGGGATCAACCCTTGTGCCAAGATACTTCTCAGAGTGCCCTGGGTCGATCATATTAAGGGGGGTGCCAACTGTCATCCAAGCAGGACAATCATTGATGGTGTAAGAGTCCTTTGTTGGCTCGTTGTAAAAGCCATGACACTTCTCCCTCTGCATTTTGAGACCAGAAAGTTCACAAAAGGTCCCCAAGATCTTAATATTCGCACCCATACCGTCCCAAGAGTCACTCAGCAACACTAAATCGTCAGCAAAGGCCATGGCAGTAACTTTCATTCATCCTTGATTGAAACTTTCACCAGCATGTTCTAATTTATATAGTAAGGGATCAAGCGCCAGGTTGAATAACAACAGTGATATTGGATCGCCCTGCTTGACACCCATGAGAATCTTAATAGGGTCCGTTTTCTCCTTTTTGGTGTCACTGTACATAGTGATGTTTTCGTACATTTCGCCAACCAGATGTACCGCATGAGGATCAATTCCTCTTTGAACCAGACCCCTAATAATATGCTGATGACAGATGGCATCAAAAGCTTTGGCCATGTCCATAAACACAACACACAACTCTCGATGCTCCCTTTTTGCATGTTTAATCAGAAGCTATAACAGCTTCAAATTCTCGGAGCATACCGCAGCACAGATAAATCCCCTGTCTGGGGTTAATGGGACATGCCTGGGTTAATCTTGCCATTACAATTCTGGAGAATAACCTAAGCACCGTAGAAGCAATGCTGATAGGTCTCCAGTTACTGATATCACTCAGTCTATCCAGGTCGGTAGACTTCGGAATCAAGACTGTCCGACAGTCCCTAAGTGCATCAGGGATAGTTCCGGTTACAAGCCAGAGGTTGGAGATCTCCATCAACAGGGATTACTTAGGGTCCATCTTAACAAGGTGGCCCAATGTAATCCCATCAGGCCCAGGAGCTGAGGTCTTACGCATCTCTTTAACATTTTTCTCAACTTCTTTTTCCATTATTAGGGCCTGAAAAACGGTGTTATCTGCTTCCCCATGCAGTGGGAAGGATTCAAGGCCCTTAAAGTCCACTGGTGTTTCCCCATCTAGATTTAAACGCAGAGTAGACAACGCCAGATGGTATTTCACACTTCAGGGCTTCAGTGTTATCCAAAATAACACGCGCCAGTCTCCCCCTATGCAAATAGAACAGTCTCTGAAATCGAAGATATTTCCCCCTCTTTTTGACTCTTTTTCACTCCAATTATTTGTCGTTTTGGATGCCTTCTGACCGCAGGACCGTCTCAACTTCGGTTCCCTGGCCGCCTTTGGAACCTGGCAGAGCTTATTCAGGCGCTCTTCGAAAACATCATTCACACATCTTGCCCCTTCAAAATTTTCTCAAAGGCACTCTGACAATTAGCGAATCTGCATGCTGATAAACCTTTTCTGATGGCATTCCAGTAATGGAGCTTCAATTGTCCTTCTTTTGGCAAACCAACAGACTGGAGAAGTTCTTCTCTCCCAACATTAAGATTGTCCTCTATTTCTGATGTAACCATTTTAGAGGGACCTGTCATGAGGAGGCGTCTCTTATCACTTACCTGTTTCGCTGTCTTAGATGGAATATGCTCCGCAGTTAATTTACTGATGTTTCTGTCATCGGCATACTTCACCACCAATTGCTTTAGAAGAGCCTCTTCCTCTTCAGTCCACACCCTCTTGTGGGCTCCACTTACCAATGTCTCTTTAGGACGGGAGGCAACAATCCGTTCCAAATTTCGCGCAAGAGGATGTGCCAACCTCTTTTGCTGACTTAGGCCAATCTTGGTCAAGAACCCTCTTTGGCATACCTCACAGGATCCATTCGCCCGTTGGAACCACACATACATTCCCTTTGCATCGTGGGACTTGACAGGCAATACTGTGGTACTTAAGATTTTGCTTACCACACTTAGAGCACTTAAAAAAGATCTTTCTCAGTCCATGGGTCCGCTTTAGATGTTCAATCAGCCCCAGCATCCGATTAAATTGGGTAGAACAGCGTGGACAAGACGGATTTTTGTCAGGGACAGACACCATGGGCGTCACAGCCGGTGCCTCCCTCTAGCTGGTCCCGAGAGGAGCCTCAGGTGTTTTCGGCTCCTCCTTATCTCCTTGATCACACTCAAAATCATCATCCCAAGCAGGCCAAGATGGCAAAGTCTCATATGACTCTGGGAACTTGGCCAGGACCTCCCAAACATTTCCCAAATGAATTCCAACATCATAACCAATCAAGGAGTTTACAAACTCCAAATTCACTAGATTTAACCCTTCAAAACCCAACACTGAGGGTAATGATGGAACAACATCAGCCAATGTGACCCTTAGATCTATAGGGTCAGTTTGAGGGGCTGTTGATACATACTGCAAAGTCACTGATTGCACCATTGCACAAGTAAGGAAATCAATAAATGACAGTCCAAGGGAGGGTAGTTGAAGTTAGCAGCTGGCCCTCACCCAAGCTGCCAGCTGTGTCCAGCTGAAGCCTGTGGACAAGGCTGTGGGCAACAGTGAGATACCTGTGCCAAACAATTTGTTACAGCAGAATCATGAAACTACTGCTGGGTGGCGAGTCCAGCAATAGGAAGGGAGAGGTCTTAGACCCTCTCTCACACTGGGGCAGAAGCCAACTCTGTTACCACAAAGGATATCCAGTGGGGCAACGTGGAGGCGCGGCTTCCGCAGGTAAGCCCAGTTAGTAACTATGCCCTCATTTTAAGAGAGTCATAGTTACTCCTGCCAGATTACAGTTACTACCTGTAGTCTTCTTTGTACTCCGCCTACCCCCAGTCTACTCCAAAGGGCAAAGCAGTTCCAGGCTAGACAAAAACTCAAACAACACATTATGCTACAAACAGTGTGACACGAGGAAGATAAAAAAAGCTCTTAGGGAGAAGAATAACAGCAAGGACCAAGACTACGCCAGAAGCAGTGACGGACGGTATGGCGACAGTGGAAGCTCTAAGGAGCAGAAGAAAAGACTGTAACAGAGTGACCTGTTGTAAGAACTGTCAGTCACAATGATCAAGATGGCTGTGAGAACTGCTACGTTTAGAATGCTCCCCATATCCTCACAATCTTACAAGCCCCAGGACATTACAACTCACAATTGGAAAGGACGAATGGACAAACTTACTACAGAGCATTTTAGGTGTAAAAATCAAGGACATGTCAGACTTTACCACAGCAGGGTTTTTAATTCTTAGCAAAAGGTTTCTATGCATGGAAATTTGACTTATCTCGTCTGTACAGACATTTAAAATAGAAAAGGCAACAAATGAATAAATTTGAAATGTTTCTTTTTCACATTGACATGAAGCTTGCTATTAGCTTAACAGGTTTGTATGTTGAGAGAGACTCGTTCTGGCAATCAGATGTGTCTCATGGTTATTCATAAAGTTCATAATGCTGTTCTTTAAGCTGCTCTAAGCTGTTTGAGTCAGAAACAATCAAATCCTAAAGCTGGCACACCTGTAACTGTCACAGACTTTAAAACTGTGTCCCTAAGTACTATGTCTCTGACTGTAAAATTTGAATAGAATGTGTTCGGCTACCACACAACCTTCATGTACTCTGTGATTAAGGCCCAACACTAAGCATTAGTTCCGTGGGCATAGTGTCTGTGGTCCTGCACCACAGCTTTGCACTCTTGGGATAATTAAGCATTGAAGCTGGTGGTCCAGGGAGGTTGTGGAATCTGTCCTTGGAGGCTGCCATGTGAGAAGCCCTGAAGAAGCTAAGCTGATTGTAGAGCTGCCCTGCTCTCAGCAGGAGGCTGGACTAGAGATCTCCTGTGGTCTGTTTCAGTCTCAGCTGTTCTACAATCATTTGATGCAGCCTGGTCACCTGTGGAATTATAAGCTCATCTTATTAATATATAAAATGAGTTTTTCAGTTGCTCTGAATATCTTTTGCTGACTGGTAGAAGGAGTGGATTTAAGAGTCTAACACTGAAAAGATTTTCTAAGCAATATGCATAACTGAGGAAAATTTTCCTGACATGAAGAATGAGGGGGGTTAAACTTTAAAACTTTTTGACAATTATTAAATGTCTGAGGTGTACAAGTTGGAATGGCTCTGAGGAGATTGTCCTAAAGGTCAGAAAGATATGAATGTTATACAGCACTTAATAATAAAATCACTATGAACTGCTGCTACTTTGATCTGAGTTGCTGCAAGGCCAAAAGGCAAGTATGTATAGCAATGCTTGTTTTGCCAGTAGCCCTCTCTTGGCTTCCCTTTCCCCTCACAGGTCTGAATGTGTAGAAAAAGACTGTGTAAATCAGATCATGTAAGTTCTTCTCTCATCCTTAGGTCAGTCCCACCACAAAGAGCTTGGGTCCTTACAGAAATAACATACAGAATGTATTGAACAGAAACATTGACTTCTCTGCTTCTGTAATGCTTGCCATCCACTCTTCTTTCTGCTTGGCATCATTTCAATATGAATGTGAAGCAGCAGTATATCCCAAAGAGATGCAACTCTATTCCTGTCTTACTGTTTTCCATAGTCTTCATGCCAAGTTTACAGAAGTCATCCCCATTTCCCCTGAAAACAGAGACGTGCCTTGACTTGTGAGTGTTTGATCACTCCATACTGTGAAAGGGAATTTCCTGGGGTTTGTAAGAGGAGTGGATTATTCATTTAATAGTGGATTAGTCCTTTAATAGCACAGCAAATCCATAAATTATAAAGGAAATCACCCAGGTCTTGTAGTTTGCACCCTATATATGGTTGCAGAAATTTTCTTGCCCGATAATGGATTAGAACTGTTGCATGCATTTTTTTTTAAATCAGGCTGTGCGATTTTGCTGGCTGAAATGGTGTTGGATGATGAGAAGAAGAAGAGGAGCACAGCTCTGCTGCAGTCTTTGAACATGCTTGTGCAGACAGAGGGAAAGGAGAGGAGTGGCTCTGAATATCAAGCCTTGCTGGAACAACATGGATTGACAAATGTTAAAATCAGAATAACAGGAAATTTATTAGATGTCATTCTCTGTGTTAAGACCTAGAAAAAAATGGATTAAGTAGTAGTCTGGATGTCTTGTGTTTGATGTTTTGTAATTATGCAAGTACATTCTCAGCTTCCCATCAATACCATAAACAGGAAATGTAACAAGGAATGTTATGTCAGCTTTGTGGTGTTACTTTTAAAAATGGGGAAAGATTGATTAAATTTACTTTAGACTTCAGTAAAATGATGCCAGAAGATTCTTTGCCTGCACAACATGTGAAGGACACAAATGGTGTCATCAGCCCGATGGCAGTATTCACACTGCTGAGAAATCAGTTTCTTCATACTTGGTGCAATTACAATAGTAGAGTTTTTAGACCAGCACACATTGCTTTGCCCCTGTTCCAGGAGGTTAATGTTGGTATCATTTTAATGTCCTTTGGCTCTATCACCATCCATTTTAATATAATTTTATGTTACACCCTCTACTGTAAATAAACACTCTCTAATCAAGTCTGGAAACTGCTACTGCAGTGCTATAGTCAAGATTGGAAACAAGAACTGGAGCAGCAGCTTCCTGAGAGAGTCAAGACAGACTGCTCTGCTTTGAGACAGCTTTCTGAAAAAAGCCAGTTATATAAAAGCACAAGTTTCTTCTGACTATAATTTGAGATTAAATGGGAGGGCACCGAGTTTGTTTCAAGAACATCATTGTACACCTTTTTAGCCCTACTTAATTGTGAGCTCCTATAACAGCAGAATATGAGATAAGATAAAGAGAAAAAAAAAAGGTGCAGAAACAGAAGAAAAAGCATGGTGATAGAGAAAAAAGGATTTCCCCCAGCTGTATGCAGGTGAGCTCCCAAGGTAAACAGAACATGACAACTACTGACTGAACAGTTTCCCATTACAAGTTATGTGCCTTTTACCTTCATTTTTCACATTGACAATACTCAAGAGTCTCAGAGTATAAAGTTCTTTTTAAATCAATAGAAAATTTTATGGTGAAAAAAAATCTCAGTCTTGCAGACAATGTATTGTGCTAAGAGAGTATTAACATTCAGTTATGAGCTTTTTTTAAAAGGAAAAAATACCATGCTAGGCTGTGTGTGCCTCCCTGAATATATGTACCACAGCCTTTCATAAATTATGTCCAAAATATGGTCTTGTAACACTGTATGTGCATAACCCTCTGTGAGCACAGGAGTCACTTCAGTCTATCTGTATTATGATGTAGAATATAGAAGAGCACACAATTTACCTTGGATCTTGTGATGTACAAAAAAAAAGCATAGTGACCTATCTTACACAGTATATTGTACTAGAGAAGAGACAAAGGCTGTGCCTGGCACATCTTCTCACAACATGCCCTCTGAGAGAGATGCTCTCATTTTGAAATCCTACAAAGTACATACATGTGTAAGCAGTGGTTTCTGGCACCTCAGCTACTGCAGCTTTGTGGTTCACCAGTCATCTGTTTAAAAAAAAGGTTTGGCCTTATTTACTTTGGTTGGAAACATCCATTAAAAGTGAAAGCAGGTGAGTATGAACTAATGCCCTCCAGCTAGCACAATTTCAATACTTTTAGAAAGAACAGGTATAATTGCAGACAGAAGTTTGACCATTAGGTTCAAAGTATCAGTTTCAGCATACAATAAAATTAGAAGAGTTACTGATGGAAACCAGGCCTGTCTCAGTAGGGCCTGAGGCCCTGCTACACATGCTTACTCTGGCAGCATGCAGAGCAAGTTTTCACAGCATCCAACTTCGAGTGCCTATATGAGAAGCTGGAACCACCCTTTCCTATTGTCCTTCTGTTGTCCCACAGGAAACTGCAGCTAAGTCCTTTGGCATTTCATTGTCTTGGATCAGTTCAGTGACATACAGAAGAGTCCCATGATGTGACCCTTGGCACTGGCAGTGCTAAAGAGGAAGTGGGAGCAGAAGTTGGGGAACAAGGATATGCCATGGATCAGCATTACCCAGCAGGTGGTGAGCATGGAGCAAAATCCACTGGTGCCCAGACAGTGCCCCAGATCTGCTCCCCTCCACCTGACAGCTGCTGCTGCCCCACAGGGACCCCATGCAGAAAGCTGTGTCTCCATCCTATACTGGCTTCCAGGAGTTGCCACAGAAGGAGCCTCCCAGTTCACTTGCTTGTGCTGCTCATTGACTACTGCCCAGGCCCACAGACGCACACCCCAAAGCCAGTGTGCCACCAACTCACATTCAGCTTCACAGAACCATAGAATCACAGAATCAGTTACACAGGAAACGAATTCTCAGATCACCAAGTACAACCTCTGACCCAAAACCACACGTCAACAGATCATGGCACCAAGTGCCATGTCCAGTCTTTCCTTGGACACACCAAGGGACGGTGACTCCACCACTTCCCTGGGCAGTCCATTCCAATGTCTCACCACCCCGTCTGTGAAGAAATTCGTCCTAATGTTCAACCTAACCCTCCCCTGGCACAGCTTAAGACTGTGGCCTATTGTCCTGTCGCTGGTTGCCTGGGAGAAAAGGCTGACCCTCACCTGGCTACACCCTCCTTTCAGGTGGTTGTAGAGAGCGATAAGGTCACCCCTGACCCTCCTTTTCCCCAGGCTAAACACCACCAGCTCCCTCAGTTGCTCCTTATAGGACTTGTACTTCACATCCTTCACCAGCTTCATTCCTCTTATCTGGATCCACTCCAACATCTCAATGTCCTTCCTGGATTAAAGGGCCCAGAACTGGGCACAGTACTCAAGGTGTGGCCTCACGAGTGCTGATTACAGGCGCAGGATCACTGCCCTGGTCCTGTTACCCAGGATGGCATTGGCCTTGGCCACCTGGGCACATACTGGCTCACGTTCAGATGCTGTCACCAGCACCCCCTGGCCCTTTTACGCCTGGGCAGTTTTCCAGCCACTCTGCCACCAGCCTGTAGCGCTGCTTGGGGTTGTGACCCAAGTGCATTTGGCATTTGGTCTTGTTGAACCTCATACAATTAGCACCCATCGATCCAGCCCGTCCAGCTCCCTCTGCAGAACCTTCGTGCCGGGCGGTGCGGAGATCCGCTGGGCTGTGCAGGCTGGTGCGGGCGCTACCGACAGCGACAGAAAGCGATCGCGGAGAGCGCTTGGGAAGGTGGCTGTAGCGGGGATAATTGTGTGAGCAGCGGGATGACACGCAGGCTGCCCCGCGGGGGCCGGGCCGGGGCGGTGGCGGGGCCGGGCCGGGGCGGTGGCGCGGCCGCGGCGCCCC